>CM056947.1:15447987-15811902 GCA_029856935.1 Cyclocarya paliurus | reverse complement strand
TCCTAGAGAAAGCTGTGGATTTCCAACAGTTTGTGTGCATTTTTTTGTTCAACTCAGACTTCAAACATCCCACATTCGAATTGGAATTCCTCACAAAAAAAATACATCTTGAAATATTTTTTTGTCCTTTCTATGCTGAATGTGCTTGTCTATTTATTCTGTAATATTTATTCTATTTATTCCTCTCCATATTTAGATTATTTAAGTTAATGGCATGCATAGATTTGTTTTTAAAAAATAAATGTTTATTTCTCCTCCTTTAAATATAAATAATGATGATGATGATAATTTATAATGATAAAATAACCGATTTACTTAAATACCCCCAAAGCTAATATTAGTATGTTACATATATAATAATAAAATATTATTAAATTAATAATTTTTTTAAATTTATTTGTATCACATTTTATAATTCGACTAATTTAATATTAATAATAATTATATTATAATTAAATTAATATAAAAAAATAATAGTTTCAAAAATCATTTGATGCTAATAACCAAAATTAAGATTAAATTTATCTAAAATTCTATCTAAGTTTCTTATTCACTAACCAAATATCTAGCAACATACTCATTTCAATGTCAATAAAAAATCTGCACCTACATAAACACCTACAGGTGGTTGGAGTGAGAAATTAATATTTTTGAATCAAGTGTGGTTTTTCATATTTAGTCAATCACTGTAGCAGAAAATTTTATTTGTCAATAACTAATAGAAATTGCCTAATCAGTATGATCTTGGTCTTAAGCAATAGGATCTATTTAATCAATAATCATTATAAGTAAACAAGCATGAAACATCATTCAAAATCGAACATGCCACAAACTGCATTTTAAAACAGACTCAGATAAAGTAATTAGGCAAAACAGTGGAAGAAAAAACATAAGAGTACATACTTGAGCCTTCCAGTCATACTCCACAACAATAGTGATCCAATCGTCATTTTCCTGAAAATTTATGTACAGATTCATTCACATTAGAAAAATTTATTACTCTATTTAAAATTTTATTTATAAAAAATTAACAGACGAAAAGGAAAATAGAGGTCATGTAAATTCATCCAAACAAGAATCTAAAAAACAAATTTCTTATGTGTGGGTTGACAAAAAATTATTTATGCAAAATAATGAAATGATCACAGAGAAAGAAACAAAACAGATCAGGGTAAACAGATCAACACACATCAAGCGACAAAAAAAAAAAACATTAAAGATGGAGGTTCAAATTCGTAGGGTTTCGAAAAAGAACATTGTGAAAAATAAAAAAAATACAAAGAATGACAGAGTTAGAGGTTTATAAAGATCTACAGACTGTAAGCATTCGGGGGAACAAAAAAAAAATTCGCCCTGCAACCAAAATGTGAGGAACCATGAAAAATCCTAACGCGAGAGAATCATTGTTGGGAAAAATATACGAAGATAGAGATAAATTAAAGCTTCAAATTCACAAAAAATAAAGTTAAACCAAACGAAACAATTAGCAACGAATTTAAACATTGTAATGGCTAGATAAACGTAAGATCTCGGAAATAAAAAGGCCTCCGTTTGTTCGCATACCGATTATGAAAGCTTCATTATGCGGCTAATGGCTGGCGTCGGCAGCAGCTCGTGGGAGACGGCACGCAAAAGACATGAAGAATAAAAGGAGGATGAAGAGAAATGGGAAGGGGTCGGCGCTGAAGCAAATAAAAGGAACCCTAAGCAATCTGTTCAAAACTCACCGTTTTCGGCTCAATACCATCTCCTAAACGCAGCGTCTTGGGCTAGAGTTCATGGCTTGGGCTTCATTCACGCGGGTTGTGCCCGCAGGTCACATACCTGGGCCACCATCTCACACACACGCTGGGCTTTCACTTTGTCCAAATAAAACTTACACACACCACAGCCCAAGCAAATAAAAGCAGTCCAAAATCTAAAACCCAATCTGAACATATAAAAAAATAAATTAAAATACACATCAACTAAAAATAATTTAAAACTAATAATAATGACAATAATAAATTGAAATGAAATAGCTGCTAGGTAAAATAATTAGAAATACAAAATTTATGGAAGCTTTGGCAGATGGAAGGTAGAATTGGGTTTAAATAAGTAGGGTAGAATTGGGTTTAAAATTTTCCATTCTATCATTATAATTTTTTTAAATCTCCATACAAAATAAAATAAATAATTTAACTTTTTCAAATTTCAAAACAAATACAATATTAAAAAATATATTCTAATAATATTTTTTTTAACTTTTTAACTTTAATCTTATCTCATCTCTGAAAATAAACGAGATTTCGATCCACTACTTTTGCTGCTTTAATTGAGTTTAATTAATTTCCTCGTGAATATTGACGTAGGGTACGTAATTATTCTATATCCAAGAGACAAATATTAATGTAATTATTATTATCTTAAATATTTAATAAATATTCTAATTAAAATTATATCATATAATCGCATGAAATACTAAATAATTATAATATCATCATGTATATATACGTACGTACTTGTCAGTCACATGAAATACTCAAATTAGGAGGAGTTGACGACTATATATGTATGAGAGTACTGGCATGGGATCTATATATATATATATATATATATATATATATATATATATATTGGCATGCATGCGCTAAATGGTTCATGTAGATATAGAAAAGACAATTAATTAATCCAGCAAACGTCAACACAATTGGCTAGGCTGCAGATTATGTGCCTTAATTTCAAAGATCATTTAAAAGTACGGTGCATGGCATCATGAGCATATATATACATATAGTAGCTGTTGTATAGCGTCCAAGTCACGTTTGCCACATTTGCTTAATTGAAAATAATGTATTAAAAAAATAAAATTGTTGAAAATAATGTTAAAGTTGTATGAAAGTTTCAGCTCTACAACCTTGCATAAAATCCACACTCCCTGTTCGTGCTCTGTTTTTTCTTTTTAGTTAATTAAGAATATTATGAGATTTAAATTATATTAAAAATTCTAATTATTTATATGATTTTACTTTCTTAAAAATATTTAGCAAAACTTCATTATTTATATAATGATGAAAGATTAATATTTTATAAATGAAATTTGATTTTAAATATATGATATGATATTTATATTTTAATTATCTAATTTAAGTTAGTTTAAATCAGTATGTAAACTTTTACCATTGGATCAAATCTGAGGATTGAAGATGAATGGTTGGGATTTAAAATCCCAAACCTAACATTTTCCCTTCACTTTCCCTTTCTCTCTCTCTCTCCTTCCCAGCGGCACATCTTCCCTCTCTCTCACCCGATCTCCTCCCTCAAGCAACTCAGTGCTGCAGATGACAGCTCCCTCCTTAATTTTATTTCTAAGGCTTCTTCCTCTACCTCTTACATCGCATCACTTTGTGTATGCTTAGCTCTTGAGTCAATTCGCATTGCATCAGTTTCCATCGCATCTTCTTCTTTTACCATTCTCAAATCTGATTCTAAATTTGGCTCTCAAGTCTCCAATTTCACAGGTATTTTTTTAAAGGGAAAAAATTTAAATTAAAAAATCCTACTACTAATAAGAACAAAAAAAATTTAGGCAGAGTTCTTTTTTTTTTGTCCTTAGACATGTCAGTATTGTTGTTCTTTTCCCTTGCAGGCGAATGAAAAAATTGCTATCATCATCGTTCCAGATTTTAGTACCTCAAAATCTAGACGGTATTTTTGTTTTGTTCTTTTCATATGTAATATATGATGCATATGTATCATCTACAGATATTCATTATGCTGAAAATAGGTCAAACAAATATCCAATCTAATTTACATAGGGTTTTATTTTACTGCCACACAAAAAAACTAACACAATAGAGGAAAAAAAAATGCATTTACAACAACTTTATAAAAAAAAGGACAAAAAACAACACAGGTGTCGACCCTTACAATATAGACAACGGAAGAAAACATTGTAATCATTCAGAAACACAGGAGAAAATGAAACAACTGGGATCACTCATTCGCATCTATGCAACCCAACAAAATTCCTCAGTTTCAAATCTACTAACAGAGATATATATATATCATCTTTATGGATTAATTGAGATTTGAGGTCATATGAGAATGTAATTTTTGAGGTTATACATTCATTTGGAGATTGACGTCCTGTTGGGAGAATTATTAGTTCAAATTACAAGTTCTGTTATAACAGGTTCAACAAAAGCCAAATTACATAAAGCAGCAAATAGAAAACTTTAGAACTGAAACAAATAGGAAACATCTAAGGAATCCTCCTCAGGATTTAGTGAACTTGGATAATCTCCAAAAGAGACTGGCATACACACATTCTCATTATCTGGAACTGTTGAGGCACCTTGGGAGATATCGTTTGCATTGGGTAGTGGCATCATATAATTCGTGATTTCAGATTGAAACCAACTATCGACATCCTCTGGGTAAGAAGGTTTTTCATAACTGTTTCCATTAGGATTTGTAGCGAAAGAACCATCAGAAAAATTTTGAGTTGCTAAAAATTCCTTAAGAGATGCTAACTGAGTTTGTAAATTTAGAACCTGCAGAAAACAAGACATGATATTTTATTTAGAAATTTATAGGAATTAAGATTTTAATAGAAAGTAAATCGATAATGACCTGGTGCTGGAGAGCATAGATATGTGAAACAATGCCATAGATAGGATTTTCGAGTCTTGCATGTGCTTTATATGTTAGCGTAGCCACTGCTTCGCAACGATCATTCACCGAGAGATGAGAAAGGAGTCTCGATGCATTGCGTGCACCGAAAAATTTATGAATAGCGGAGAAATTGGTTACTCCATGTTCATGGCAGAAGAAAGGAGCAAAAATGCATTCCTTAACGCATTTCCTCCTTAGGAATTTGCAAGCTCCACAGGAATAATCTGAACTAGCCATCTAGGATTTGTTCGTTCAGCCTGACAGCGGAAGGATAAATAATTGGAATTCAAGGAACTTGTCATCAGGATTCACGCAAGCTGTCGGTCTAACCTTTAGTAAAAGAAAACGGCGATGTGAAATTGTCGGCATCCCTTTTTAATAATTTAGGACACTTACCGTTGGCAAGTATTAGACAGTCCTGTACTAAACGGTATTGTATGGATGATTAGTTTGTGATCCATAATTGATATTTAGTCTTACAAATTTCGATGACGAAATTTCTTTTAAGGAAAGGAGGTTGTGAGATCCCTAAAATTTGTAATTTTATTATTTGTTATTATTGGCTAAATTAAACCAATTTATTTAAAATTTTATTTAATTGTGAATTTATTTTTACAAGTGTGTATTTTATTTTATTTGTTTTTATTTGTTATATTTTTGGATTTGGGTTTTTATTATAGTGTTTTTATTCCGCTGCGAAATATTATATTTGTACATTTATTGCATATTATACACACTCTGAGCACTTGTCGTTGGGGTGCGTGATCCTTGTGGTCAACATCCTGGTGTCACGAACTTCATTAAAATAACATGTGGGGGTCGAGAGCGCTTCATCCAACCCTGAAGAAAATGCGTCTGATGCTCCGTATTTATTTTAGTTATAACATTTTTTATTTGATGTTATTGTAATTTGAACTTATAATTTGAACCTATGCTTTGTTAGAGCTTTCATATTTAAATTTGTAAATTTTTGTACAATTGAAGTTCTAATTTGTGCTTCCCGAATTTTGACATATAATATGTTGTAATTTTACACATTTCTCTTCTATTACATATTTTTTTTTCCAACCTATGTGTTGTTTATATTTAGAAGGTCGTAGAAAGTTTCGAAAAATCAATTTTTATTGACGCATATTTTAAAACCATTGGTAACAAATTTTGAATTAAAAATATAAATCATATTTTGCTCAACATTTATTTTGTATTAAAACCCAAACATACTGGTTTAGGAACTTAACCTATACATAATCGATTTTAGAAAATACAAAATGCCTACATGTTGTTTTGGTTCCAAATTTATAAATTTGTTCCTTACATTCTTTATTTAAAAATAAAGTTAAAAAAATTATATTGATTTAAATTGTCATTTTCTAATTCAATGTGAATTGTAAAATAATAAAATTTTCATATTTCTTCAATCGGGCACACGTGCAATGCACGTGTCTGCCCTTACTAGTAAATATATATATATATATATATATATATATATATATATCTATTAATTATATAAAAGCGGAGTTTCAAATGCTGAATTGGCATCCATTTCGCAAAATTCGAAATTCAATGGAGGGGGGCACCTGACTTGGCATTAGGCATTGGTTTCAAATGATGGGTAGCATTTGATTATTTGCAGTTAATAGAACCAAGCGGTGGAGTCTTTTTTACTTTGATAATAACCAAGCGGTGGTGTCGGCAGTATTAAAAATCTATTCAATATTATTTTACATATTATTCCTATCTTAACGTCAACCGATGAAGAATAACTTAAATTCTCAGAGACATGTAATGTTGTGGACAATATTTTACATGTTATCATCAAGCGGTGCATCCTATTAACCAAATGGCAAGCACAACTGCCAACTCAAAAGAAAGCAAATAAAACTCTTCACAATTCAAACAGTTTCCAAAAAGCCTTCAGGAAGTTTTCGGCATTCAAGAACAAACCCGAGAAAACTCTTCACAATTACAAGCAGTTTGCTGTACTGATTGGTCACCAACAAAGAGAAGTTCTTTCTTTCAATTTATGATTCGCTGTCTGTATCTGAAATAAAGTGAGGCCACGCCACTGTTGTTTCTGGTTTCCACTGTTCTCACGGTTGTGGATGTGCTCAAGTTCAAAGCAAAATTAACAGGTTAGTCCAACTGCCTTTGTGTGTTCATGATATATATTGTATCTAGCATTTCACATGTTTGTTCATTGTCCTAAGAAATGAATTAAAAAATGTGTCGGTGTGTAAACAGTCTGTGAAGATCTCTAGCATCTACCAAAACCCAAATCCCAAAAATAGATTCAAATCTGAATTTCATAACAGCCCAATGATCCAGATCCAATCAAACATAGGCAGTATATATTCAAACCAACATTTGGAGATTTAAGGGTTGTATGATGCCCAGACTCAAATTAATTTTTATTCTTTAGGTTCATTTCTTCTTCCTTTAGATTGGTTTCCCACATCAGTTTAAAAAAATTTCAACCAAAAAATTTCTCACTAACAGTGAATGCAATTCACATCAATTCCAAAAAATCTCAACCCAAATCTCTATAGGAATGAAGACATAAAATGTGTTAGTTCTGAAATGCATACTACCATGCATTATGAAGAAAAAAAAATTCTCAAGCATAAAATTCCTCACTAATGGTGAATGCAATTCACATCAGTTTCAAAAATTCTCAACCAAAAAATTCCTCACTAACAAGGGATTCCAATAAACAGTTATAACATAAGTCATTCAATGAACTTAAATATAAAAGACAAAGTTTATGAAATCTGAACTAAATCCAGCAATAAGCATATGAATCCCATCGCCAAAGTTTGAACATCTCTTTAATGTTAATAATTTTGGGAATTTGAGGCTAATAGAAAATGCTTTGCAGTTTTAAGAAAACCCAAAACATCCAAGCAGCTAGATCACCAACAGAGTCAAGGAAACCCAAAAACCCACAAAGAAAAACCTAGAAAAACCCAAACAGAGTCATGAAAACCCAAAAACCCAAAGAAAACCCAAAACCCTACGCAGATACAAAGAAAAACCCTTAACCATCACACCAATTTTCAACCTTAACACAAAGGACAAAAAAATTTCAGAACCGTGTCCCTAGAACCTTTGCAAAAAATATAATATATACCTTTTGCATCCAAACTCAAGTTACAGTACTTATCTAATGTGGCACTCAATTGGAGATTTCCTCACAGTTATTTGATATGGAAAAACTGTAACATAAGTCACTCAATGAACTTAAATATAAAAGACAAAGTTTATGAAATCTGAACTAAATCCAGCAATAAGCATATGAATCCCATCGCCAAAGTATGAACATCTCTTTAATGTTAATAATTTTGGGAATTTGAGGCTAATAGAAAATGCTTTGCAGTTTTAAGAAAACCCAAAACATCCAAGCAGCTGGATCACCAACAGAGTCAAGAAAACCCAAAAACCCACAAAGAAAAGCCTAGAAAAACCCAAACAGAGTCATGAAAACCCAAAAGCCCAAAGAAAACCCAAAACCCTACGCAGATACAAGGAAAAATCCTTAACCATCACACCAATTTTCAACCTTAACACAAAGGACAAAAAAATTTCAGAACCGTGTCCCTAGAACCTTTGCAAAAAATATAATATATACCTTCTGCATCCAAACTCAAGTTACAGTACTTATCTAATGTGGCACTCAATTGGAGATTTCCTCACAGTTATTTGATATGGAAAAACTGTAACATAAGTCACTCAATGAACTTAAATATAAAAGACGAAGTTTATGAAATCTGAACTAAATCCAGCAATAAGCATATGAATCCCATCGCCAAAGTTTGAACATCTCTTTAATGTTAATAATTTTGGGAATTTGAGGCTAATAGAAAATGCTTTGCAGTTTTAAGAAAACCCAAAACATCCAAGCAGCTAGATCACCAACAGAGTCAAGAAAACCCAAAAACCCACAAAGAAAAACCTAGAAAAACCCAAACAGAGTCATGAAAACCCAAAAACCCAAAGAAAACCCAAAACCCTACGCAGATACAAAGAAAAACCCTTAACCATCACACCAATTTTCAACCTTAACACAAAGGACAAAAAAATTTCAGAACCGTGTCCCTAGAACCTTTGCAAAAAATATAATATATACCTTCTGCATCCAAACTCAAGTTACAGTACTTATCTAATGTGGCACTCAATTGGAGATTTCCTCACAGTTATTTGATATGGAAAAACTGAACGTAAAACAATGCTACCTTTTGATGCTGAAAGAACGTACAAAACCAGTGAAATACGAAAAAAGAACGACGTATTTTGATGGCTTTACAGGCTCTGCCCATTTGACGTTCAAACTCAAGACACCATTTCAAAAATGAATACCACTTCAGAATGAGATGCCATCTAACAGTATTATTTCAAACTCATGCGCCAAACGGGAATCTTTATTAGACATGGTGGCCAATTCGTGAAGAAAGAAAATATTGGAACAACTTTAGGAAATGGCCTCACACCGTCAAATCACCTATCATCCAAACTATTTACCTAATAAAAATAAAATAAATTCAAGTATAACAAAAGTATGGAAAATTTATCATAGATTATTCGTGATGGAACTAAACCTTTTTCTTTAGCGAGTTGCACCCTCGGTCCTACATCTTTGGCCACTTAAATTTAGTTGATCTTTTCTTATGGTTTTAAAAGAAGAAACATACGAAGCAAAAGTAAACACTGAAATGGAAAAATACATACTTTCTCGGCTAAAAGAGTTATAAACCCTTTCTTTTTCTCTAAACTCTTTGTGCCTCAAACCGAACCCCCAAAACCAAGACCCAGTTAAGAGTAGGAAAAAGTACAAAGACCAGAGTTATAGAAATGGGACACCAGACACATACCAAACATTCAAGCAGCTAGATCACCAACAGAGTCAAGAAAACCCAAAAACCCACAAAAGTAAAACCTAGAAAAACCCAAACAGAGTCATGAAAACCCAAAAACCTATGCAGATACAAAATAAAACCCTTAACAATCACACCAATTTTCAACCTTAACACAAAGGAGAAAAAAATTTCAGAACCGTGTCCCTAGAACCTTTGAGAAAAATATAAAATATACCTTCTGCATCCAAATCTACAGATCTCTACAAGTCCTATACCAGATCTCCACGAATCAAAAGCTACAGAACCCAAAAAAAAACATCCATATTCTAGAAAAAGAGAAGATTGAGCTATGTTACCGAAAGTTCACCGGTGAGATAGGCACGGCAACAAGAGAAACGGGGGCCGAAGCTTGAAATAGAGACACGGCGGCTAGGGTTAACGTTTTCGCGTGAGAGAGAAAGAGAGGTCTAAGCAGATTGAGAGAGAGTGTTTGCGAGAGAGTGTTTGGAGAGACAGTCAGAAATATGAGTGGGCGGCTAGGGTTAACGTTTTCGCGTGAGAGAGAAAGAGAGGTCTAAGCAGATTGAGAGAGAGTGTTTGAGATAGAGTTAATATGAGTGGCCTTTAAGTCGAGGCGTCTGGAAACGTTGAGAGAGAGTGTTTAGAGAGAGAATCTGAAATATGAGTGGGTTACTATTTACTGCTATGAAATAATCTTTGTAATTTGATTAATGAGAAATGCTTATTGAACCGATGGTATACCGATAGTATACTAATGACTTTTTTTGTTTTAATTTTTTTTTATTTAGTGATTAAGAAAATAAATATTATTTAATTTATGTATTTTTTATATATAAAAAAAGTATTTAACAAAGTGAAAAAAATACTTGAAAGAAATGAAAAAAAAAAAATTTAAATACACTGCATTGGTTCACCATCGATCCCTGTAACACTATCCTTGATTAATTTGCTTCTTTAAATTAAACTAATAATCTTTTTTTGATGTATTTATGTTCACTTATGATCTTTAGTTACTTTATTCTTTTCTCTGAGATAATTTGTTTCATGGGAACTATTGTCATGCATATATTAGTGATTTAATTAATTTGCTTATGTTAAATTAAACTATTGATCTTTATCTGATGTATTTATATTCATTTGTTTTCCTTTATGACCATTTCCATTGTTCAGAAAAATTTATAATGAAAAATACTAGAGTAGCACGTAGTAGAAGACGAACAATTATTAATGATAAAAGGAGTAGAGCAAGAATGCATTGTGATGATGAACAAAGTAGTGACAGTATAAATGATGGCATAATTGTGCGACGTCGAAGTCGAATGATAATGGATGATATAGGAAGTGGAGCAATTATGTGTGTTGATGGTGAACGAAGTGAAGATAGTACGACTGTCGAACCACCAAGTAAATGACTCAATTACATAATTGATTTATAATAACATAATTTTTTATAATAGATTTAATAGTAATGATGCTTTTTTATTTTCTTCTCTACATTCTAGGAAAATACACAGAGCCTTGGAATTTTGGTCCTCCATCTTATGAATGTGATTATTGTGGAGCAATATTATGGTACGAAGAGAGAACTCAGAAATCAATATATACAGGCAACTTTATAAAAATGACTAATTCATGCATGTTAAATTTTAGGAATAAATATATACAGGCAACTTTATGGGGGTCTGCCACCATGCAAATCAATGATGATTTTTATAAGGATAATCCAGGACCATCTGTGGTGGTAGTTACGTCGACATTAGTCAAGTCATTTAGAGGTAACATTCACATTATTGGAATGGAAACTCTTCATAAGAAATTAATATTATTGTGGAATCTGTATTTGAAATAATGTTTTATTCCCCAGGCGAGTTTAATCTATCATCAACAAATGCGACAAAGTTGTACATAAATCTTGAGATTCCTGACGTATCAAGAATTCGGGAAAAGTAATAATAACATTTATTACTTTCTATTCTCTAAATATTTAACCATCATATTATATATATCTATTAACTTATTTCGATTGAATTAGGTTGCAGGAAGTCATCCAAAGGGAAGTCATAACTATGAAACCAGAGCAAGCAAGGATATCAAATACAGAACTTCCATTCTACAATAGAAAAACAATTGCTGAAATTAAAGAACTCGAATGGACTGCAGAGACAAAGGTATTGATTTTTTATTTTGATTTTAATATAATATACCATTCTTTAAGATTATAGACTTCCTATAATAACTGATAACAATTTAATATTGTAGGAAATATTAGTAACGTGCTTATGCAAAATTGTCAAGATAGACAACAAATTTGGATGGTGTTATAGTTAATGCCTTATATGCAAAACAAAAGTTAAATTCATTGACGGAACTTCTTGGTGTGAACGATGTAAGGCAGAACCCAAACTTATTGTACCAAGGTAAGTTTACAAAACAAATTCCATGTATATTTTCATTTGCACCGACACACACATGAAAATCTATATTTTAATTAAATGTGCAGTTTAGTTAATGAGTGTTTCGATATTTAGGTATCGGATAAATATGGAGCTGGTTGATGATTCAGGGTCAACGTCGTCGGTACTATTTGACAAGGAGGCTGATAAAATCTTGCATAAAATTGTAAGAGAACTTACAGAAAAACAAGACCAGGTAACAAAATAGTAAATATAACATTTTTAAATTGAACATTGGTATAGAAAGTATAATAAGTACATTAAATATTAGATATACTCTTATTATAACATATATATTTGTATTTGTGTAGGATCAGTATGATGATGGTTTCCCAAATGATTTACAACAAATTGTTGGCAAAGAATACATCTTTCTACTACGACTTGATGAGTACAACTTCAAATATGGACGGAAAAACTACACGATTCAGCGAATATTTGATCCCGAATTTATAGAATTCAAGTCAATTAAAAAGGTAACAATAAATTACACGATTTGGTCTTGCATCATATTTTCTATCATATTTTATATTTATAATGGTTTTAGTTCTCATTGTTCAATCAATTTGTTGGGATGTAGATCAGTACACAGGTATAATATACTAGAAATATAATTTTTTAAATGTTTTATATTCAGGAAACTGTTGTAGATATCGATCTCGACATGAACTCAAAAATGAAGGAAAATGATCATAAATCTCAGGCATCATCATCCAAGAGGAGAAAGATCCAGAAAAAATATTAATTGAACAATCGTGTCTTATATTAATTGTATCTATTTTACATTGCTTTAAATTGAACAACCATATATCTATTGGTAAAGTGAACTCTTTTATTATAGTGGTACTAATTATATATCAAATTCAACATAAATAATAGTCCGCGCATTACGCGGGTTATATACTCGTATATATAATGATCAAGTTTGAATGTACAAACTATATATTTCCAAGCATTACAAGATTACGTCTAAATGTAGCATGAGCTCGGTACGTACGTACTATGTCCAACCTATAAGTAATTCATGTTCGAGTGTTTCCTTGTTAAATTTAAATGTACAATATTGTAATTTGAATTTGTCTCCAATTTTTCCAAATTTTCTACGACGATTTACTAAAACTGTCACAAAAAAAAAAAAAAAAACTCACATTTGTTTGTTGTATTTTATGTATACCAAAGTCTAGTACTACTAAAAATTAATTTTTCATGCATATGCCAGAGTTACTTATTTTTTTCAAAAGAAGTGTCCCAAGATTTACTTATTCAAGGCTAAGATTTCTTTAATCTAGAAACGAAATGGATTCAAACTTAAACTCTCTAGACATTTGAGGTTGGAGATTGGTGAGAGATAATAATAATAATAATAATAAATTATTATTATTATTATTATTATTATTATTGTTGTTGTGGTTGGTTGACAAGTCAAATATAAACCCCAACCATACCACATTCGTATATTTCGGTTTCGAACTATAACCACCAAAAATCCGACAAAAAAAAAAAAAAAAAAAAAAAAACCTAGTTAAAAGATCAAAACTCTAATTACCACTAATTAAGGAAAGGCAAAAGTCTTGAGTGTTCTCCAAAAGACATGTTTGCGATAGAAACGACCATTTCCTATTTTAAGCATCCCCCAAGAACCCTATATAAACATTTTACCATTTCAGTCGATATACACAGTATTTTTCATACCCTTATATCATCCCAAGTAAAGAGGAAAAAAAGTTGATTTGTTTCTGTTTGTTTGGAGTAAGGAAGAAGAAATGGCGAGGGTAGCACTTGTTTTTGTAATCACCATTGCACTTCTTTTATCAATCCGCTCTGTGGTGGCTGAAGAAAGCCCAGCGCCAAGTCCAATGGACTCAGATGCCACTGGTCACTCACAATCATGGGGTGATTGGTTCGATGATCAAATGGGGTAAGTTCCTAGAATTGTAGTCTTTTGTAGTCTTATTCATTCTCTTTGTTTTTGTATGATAAATATATATATATATATATATATATATATATATATATATATATATATATATATATATATGGGAAACGCTTGATCTTCAAAAGGAGAAGTACGATCTACAAAAAAAATTTCATTACAGTAAATTCATAAACTCACATGACATAATATGAAATATCATGTTTGCTTTATGATATAAAAAACTTTACAATCTGATATACTATATTAAACTATGTCAGTTCATACGATTATTTTTATGAGATCTTTTTATGGGTGAATTATTCATCTGTCTCTGTATATCCATAAAGAAATCAAAAGAATGGAACAACTTTCCTGAAAAAGACACATGCATATTTTTTTCTTGTTCCTTTTTAGTTACCGGGAAAATGAAATATTTTTCATGCAACCTAGCTAAGGGTTGAGATTCAAGAAATAGGAAAACCATTCTAATTAAGCTATAAAGTGAGAGAAAAATAGATACACAAAGTAAATAGAATTAAATAATTAATATAAATTATGTGAAACTCACTCTATGTATTTTTCTTTCACTTTAGTATCTATAAATTGGAAGAAACTTGAGAAAAATTTAATTGAAGATTCAAAATAACTTCATAATACCTCTTGATCTATGTTTCTTTTTTGCTTAATAAATATTTTTCAATTTACTTTAATAAAGACTTTCTTGTTTTCTTTTTCAGGCGTTTTGGTCTCAAATCTAAGTATGATAATGCAGGAGCACCAGTAGGTGAACCGATAGGAGCATCAGCAAGTACATGGAAATACTGATATAAAGAGCATGCAACACTCAAAAATTACAACCTATTTGATTATATATTACTTATCAATTTTTTGTCCAAACAATAACATGCATCCTCTTCTAGGCCCGCTCTGTTTGTAAAGTTTTGACACATTATCTATTTTTATATTTGTAACTTATAATAAAATTGTTTCTTTTCCCTTGTCATTTGCTCTATTCCTTTTTCAATGTTCTTTTTCCTTTGATTTTTCTTCTGTCTGCTTGGCGGGCTTGATGCGAGGGATAAGTAAAATCCGGGGGGACATGATACTTGGCTCCTCGGTTTTCTTCATCGATGTTGTAGACCGAGGTAAAGGGTGGGGCAAGTTCGTGGGAACATGGTGCTTGGCTCTCCTACTCTTCTCATCGGCCTTGTAGACTGACAAGTCTGCGAAGACATGGTGATGCCTGGAATCATGGCTATTTGGAGGGTTTGGAGAGAGTGAAAGATCATGTGCCCCTAAATCTCCAAAGTAATTCGTGGGTATTGAGAGCGTAAGTACTTCCTCCAAACCTGGTGGTGTTGGAGCCTGGGGTCGTGACAGGGAAGGAACTGATGTCAAGGATTTTCTCAAGCTACCCAGCCAGCTAGGCACTACCCTTTGGGTATCGACACATTTCTTAGGTGGTGGAGATAACGGGTCTGCACTCTCTATACTCCCCATGGGGCGCCCGAGGGGGGGGGGGGAGGGTGAGCCACAACGTTGTTGAGGGGTCGTCTCGCTCTGGCTTCTTATCTAGTGGAGGAGTTTGGGAGATTCTGGGGCATTATATGCCTGGTGTCACACCATTGGAGATTGTGCTACACCGATTAGTCAAAAATCGAAACCCGCTTTCCACCAGGGAAGGGGTCAGTACGCTTTTAGGTCCAGCTCCCGCCATTAATTCTCCCGAGGAGGCTATATGTTGAACTACTAAGAAAGTGGTTCGCTCTTTCCGTGAGGTGAGCAGTGATGTCCAATGTACTGCTAGACAAAATAAATAAGTCAGCATAATTCATCTCTGATCTATGAGTGTAAGATTTGTAAACCTGGGATGTCTTGTTGGAGACGTGAGGTGTTAGTCTCTCAGCGTCCCATTCGGTGGAGGAGGAGCGAGGCAAGGAGCCCAAGGCTTTGCTCATTTGGCATTTTCTTGTTGGAGATGGCATTCAATCTGGTAGTCAAAAAACTAGACTCGCTTTCCATTGGTGGAACTTATGTTGGTAGAGATTACATTGGAGTCAGAAGGCATGTATTCTCATTCACATAAAGGCTTCCCAGAATAGGATATTTGCGGAGTTGCCATTATCGAGAAGGATCCTCCGAGTGGTGAAGTTGTAGACCAGTATAGTCACCACTAGAGCATCGTCATTCAAATAGAGGACCCCCTCCTCATCCTCCTCTCCAAAGGATATGATTAAGGTCGAGTCGTTCCTTCTGTACTTAGAGGTGCGGCACTATGCCGAATACACCTCTCGGTATCTCTCCCACCTAGCCTACACTTTCCGCCTAGATGAGGTTGTGTCTATGCTAGCAAAGCCCCCCATAATGGTTTTGATCTCCCCTAGCGGCAGTCCTCCTTGATGCAGTGCGCAGGGGCGATCGCGTTGGGGTCCCTGCGTGGCTACTCTCTGCCTCAGGCTCCCTTCCCTTTTCAGCCTTCTAATCCTCTCCATATTTCTTTCTCCGGATCTCCTAATCCTTTCCCGCTCTGGCCTTAGGCTGGGAAGGTACCCCTGCTCTGTTTCTTCTTTCAAGGAAAGGTAATCTTCGGTGTTGTGGGTGGGAGACTGGTGGTTGGTGCAATAATGGCGGCTGGCGCTATTGTAGTCGTCCTCTTGGGCTAGCTAGTGGTCGTCTTTCTAGATGGCGAGTGTCAACCGTTCAAATTTAAGGCTCGGGGATTTTGTAGGGGCTTCTTCCCTATTGTTGTGGCGTGGCCCTTTCTTCGACTTCTAGGGAGCCTTGCCTCTGGTCAGCGCCTTCGCCTTTTTTTCCACCTATTCCAATTCCCTCCTCCTTGGCTTTGTTAAGGCCCAAAGCATATCTTTGACATTGAGATAGTTGTCAACTTGGTCCATGAATTCTAGTAAGGTGGCGAGAGTTCTTCTTCCTAGCTCTACCATGAACTAGGATCAAGGCCACACTCCTCCCAAGAGGGCTGCCAGCGTTCTCTTATCATCCTAGTCATCCGTAGACATCTTCTTTGTTAAACTTGGATAGGTATGCCTTCAAGCTCTCGTCTCCCCTTTACTTGATGGAGGGGTATGCTGCAAGGCATCTCCTTCTCTAGCTCACGATAATCTGTGTGAGGAATTGACAACCTAACTCCCCAAAACTGTCTATGGACCCGGATGACATAGACCCAAACCATACTCTTGTCAGGCCCCACAAAGTCAGCCAAAAGGCCCTGTAGGCCACTTCTCCTGGGAAACCATGCAAAGTCATGTGGGCTCTGAAGATTTCTAAGTGTTCGAGGGGATCTCTAGTCCCACTGTACATGTCCATGAAGGACACCCAGAACTTTGGTGGTAGGGACACGGCCATCACCGATGATGATGACGATGACAATTGGTCGTGGTCAGTGTGGGAGGTCTGTGCTAGTGAGCAATTGGTCTATCAATGACGATGTGCCGATCTTCCTTGCCATCTCTTCGCACTTCTCTTTAAGGTTACGTAGCTCGTACTACATGCATTTTCTTTCTTCCTCTGCATCACCTCCTTCTCCTGCATTATTGGATCCCACGTGCTCATTGTTGCTTGGTTCAGCTTAACTTTTTGGCTCGTTGGTTGCCGCGTTAAGTGTTTCGTTTTCCTTCAAGAGGGTCTCCACCTTGGTAGTTGTTTTACCCACCAGTTGTTCCCTTGCAGTGAGCCTCGCTTCCATGTTTGTTGATATTTTTTCTTCCTATCCACGAGTTGTTTGACAATGGGTTGTCTCAAGCATACAAAGGCCACATGAAGTCTATAGATATCCCACAGACAACACTACTATTAATGTCGTGTTTTGTGCGCCTTTGGACCTGGTTCTAGAAACTCAGGTCTTCGGGCTGTCACGTGCACATTTTAAACAAACACGCAGAATGGGGGCCTTGGTGATGGTTGGGATGTCTCCAATGCTAAACTCAATATATTTCCTTAGAAGTTTGGGCGTAAGCCCAGAGGAATCATAGAGAGTTCTTCGTACTTGGGGATCAACTTTTACACTAGGTTTTGGGTGGGGAGGCCCCGTCCCTGACTTTGAAGAATTCATGTCCTTTCCATTGTTCATTTGTCAAAATCCCTTAATACGGTGTGGCTTCTAGGTAGCATCATTAATTTGACGTGAAGTCTGGATAGAGGTGCCATTAATGCGGCGTGGCTTCTTGACTCAGTTTACCCCACAGACATTCTTGTTTAACATTTCCATACCTATTGTCAAGAGATCGAGGATTGTCCCACTTGCCTCTGTAGGTTCCATAGGGCAGGGTTCATCGGGATGGTGTCAAGGCAGCGAGCCCCATTTACCCCTACCATCCGCTTTCTCTGTGCATGGATTATTTTGGGAGTAGATTTTGCTAATGGGTCGAGTACCCTGCAAAGGCCCACTGACTCCTTTGGAGGAGGGTCGTAGGTCTTGATTGATTATGGTCGAGCTCTTTGACTTACTTCCCAAATGGCCCCCCGTTCGTTGCTTTAAATGCCGATAGGGGGAAAACCCCCTTACACATACAATATGTCCTTGTAGTGTAGGCAACCTTCCCTATCAGAATATTTAATTTCCTTGGCCACAGCTTCCAGCAACTATTGGGCCACTGCATCCTCCTTATAGTACCCTTTAATCTCTTTTAACAACTCCAATGTAGGCACAGAAATCATTGTCAGGGTGATGGGGATTTCTTCTGCTACTCCTCTACTGGAAGGCATCTACTACCCTATTATCTGACCCCTTTCTGTAATCCACCACAAAATTATAGCCCAATAGTTTTTTTACCCACTTTTGTTGCATTGTTGTCCTTATTTTCTAGTCTAGTAGAAACTTTAGGCTTTGGTGACCTATTTTCACTGCAAAATGGCCTCCCTAGGAGATATGGTCTCCACCTTTTCACTACTGAAACTAGTGCATACAATTCCATTTCATAAGTCGACATTACCAAGGTCGTCCCCTTCAAAACCTGATTGAAGAAGGCAATAGGGTGCACTTTTTGCCTGAGGGAAGCTCCCACAGCTTTCCCAGAGGCATCACTCTATTTCAAAGGGCAGTGTAAAGTTGGGCAGTGCCAAAACTAGGGGACTTATCATAGCTTGTTTTAGGTTATTAAAGGCTTTTTCTGTTGTTTTAGATCACTTAAATCCATCCTTTTTTAATAATTCTGTTAGTGGGTTAGCCACTCCCCCATACCCCTTGATGAACTGCATGTATTAGCCAATCAAACTTAGAAATCTCTGTAGTGATTTTATAGATTTTGGATGAGGCCAATCACACATGGCCCTCAACTTTTCTTCCTCCCTGGCTTGGGATAACATGCCCCAAACAAACTATATCATGGCTAACAAATTTGCACTTGGACATATTGGCATAAAACTGGTGTTCCCTATGAGTGTCCAGTGCAGTTTTTAGGTGTAGTACATGCTCGTTTTTTGTTTTGTTGTAGATTAAGATATTGTAAAAACAAACCCCAATATGAATCTTCAAAGGAAGGGTTTAAAAATCTAGTTCATCAGACTTTGGAATGTGAAGGGTGCATTGGTCAAGCCAAAGGCATGACCAAGAATTGTGTCCTTTATGGGTCCTGAAAGTAGCTTTTGGTATGTCCTCAATTTTAACCCTAATCTAGTGATAACCAAATCTAACATCCAATTTTGAGAATATTATAAAGCCACACACCTCATCCAATAGTTCCTCTACCACTAGTATGGGATACCTATCCTTCACAATGGCTTTATTTTAAACCCTATAGTCAACACAGAGGCACTATGTCCCATCAACTTTCCCAAAACCAAATCACATCCTGCTAGCATTAGGACATAAGGCCTTTGAATTGAAGTTCATATGTTGGATGGACATTAACACTTGCTCAATTTTCCCTTCACTAGCAATCTGTTCACCACTAGCCACTTTAACCAAGACCCTCTCAGTCATATTTACCTTTAATCTTGCCATGCAAACATAGTTGGGTCTATTTAATTATGGGTACTGCCAGCGTCATGAGTATGACTACCCAACAGTCCACAATCCTCCCATTCACCCTTATAGTCTTAGGGTTTTGATAACAATTAATAGCATGTAAGGAGATAGTTTCCCATTTAGTGTTATTACGTCCGCCATTTCTGCCCCGGTGCAGTTCTCCACTAAAACTCTCATCACTCTCTCCTTTGTCTTGGTGGAGTCATAGATCTCCTCAATAAGGTATAGTGAAGGCATTCGACACTTATGTTCTAGGCTCCACTTGGTCTCACAGTAATAGAAAAAACGCTATTCTCTACAGTCATTCATTTGACTTTTGTTGATGTTTTGGATGGGAGGTGTGGTTTTGCTAGGGTTTTCTGGGGTTTTGAGAATGGGACGAAGCATTTGGAAGGGGCTAGGTTAGGAAGGTGATGGGGGTAACCATTACTTCTGACAAATATTTTCTTGCCACCTAAGTTTTCTTCTTGTAACTTGTCCAAGCTATAGGCTGAGTGGAGAGTGGGGGGGATTAAACATCCTCACTGGGAGGCGAATTTCATCCTTGAGACCACTCAGAAAGCAAGTTAGCTTATAGTGGTTTGATAAGCCCTTTAGTCTATTAGAGAGTGACACGAAATTCACCTTGTACTCTTCAATACACACAGTTACTGCAACCTAGTCAAGGCCTCCATCGGGTCATCATAACAATTTAGGCCAAATCTAAAAAGCAAGGCTTTCACAATTTGTTCCTAATCACACAATCTTAGCTTGTGTTGTGGCAGGGTAATATGGAAATTGAAGAACTGTTGTGCCTTATACAGCCAGCCAGTTGGGACCTCACCACAAAACACTAGGAAGTCCAACCTCATAGCTCGAGCTTGCACCTCTCCTTTTGGCACCAAGGCCATGTCCTGCTACCCTCCAGCTCTGTTGGTAGTCTCACCTCTGTCTTGGTTTTTCTTTTGCAACTCTACGGTTAGGGAGGTTAGCTGTCTTTACAAGGCCAATATCTCAGTTTCCAAGCTTTTGAACTAAAATATGGAGTTCTTTACAGTGAATTAAACCCCTCCTACAGCTGTGAAAACGTTGTACCATCTATCATTAACATACTCTTGTAGGTGGGGGATGGAGGTATCTCTGATACCAAATATGTAACACGCACAAAGGAAGGGGAATTCGTAGGCTCACTTCGAAGGTAAGCTACCTTCAGAGAAGAATAAGAGAGAGAGAGAGAGAGAGAGAAGAGATTTTATGCATTCAATTCATAGTGTTCATTTCCTCGCCATCTCAGACCATATAGGCCGATAGTGGTAACAAACTTACAAAATATTCCTTTTAGATCTACCTAGCGCACTACATATACAAACATGAAAATTAATAACAAGAAATAAACTAAATATAGATTGGTCCCAGGCTCCAGGCCCATTTATTTAACTAACTCAAGAACTTCTAGCCCATTTGTTGCTTCTTTCCACCAAATTGGAGGCCTGGTAATAAGTTTAGCCCATATGACTTAAGCACGCACAAATACTGAAGTCCATCAAACTCAATATCTCCTTCTTTGATAAAACCACCTTCGGCTTCTAGATGCTTCATAACATAATGGGACGTTATTGTAATGACTCAAAGAAAGTTCAAATAAATTTGTGCTCATTCTAAAATCATTTAGTCAATGTGGAGTTTCATATATCACCTTTCTATAGGAAATCCAAGGTAATAAACTTGTCATCTCTCCAGATACTTGCTTTTTCGTAAAAGAAAAAATCATGACATAACCCTATCAGTTTTTTTGTTCAATCTACATAAAAAAATATTTTTTGTGATGTTCGTAATTAGATATACGTTCGGGTAAACATCTGAGCGTGAGAAGCTCTTGGGGAAGAACCGTATGTCCAAACTATTTTGCTAAGATGGGAGGTAAGGCACGTCACAAAAAAATAAAGCATGCCAGTGAAGATCAAGAGGTTGGAATAGATCATTCATGACAGCCTGAAAGGTTGAAAGGGCATTAGTGAGACTGAATGACATGACTAAGAACTCATTTGGACATCAAAAATGAGAAGCTAGATAAGGTTAACATACCTATAGTTTGAATAGTTAGCAAACATTAACTAGTGATGACTTGCACACACATCGTTCTTTGTGTACTCTTTTGATATGTGTATTGGCTAGCCAAATTTTGCACGCTACGCAAATTTTTATGTTTGTCAAAAAAGCATATAATAGTCGTATTGCTCGTCATCATTTTTTGTTGTCATGAGTATTTATATAATGTAGTTATCTTTCTTAATCATCTAACCATAATATAATTAAAACAAAGCATACAATGAAACAAAATATTAAAGCAAAAATATATTAAAACATGGAGTACTAAATAAATAATATAATGTTCAAATGCTATTGATCATTTTGTATTCAAACATCCTTTTTGCAATAACATACATAAGTTCGAACCCTCCAAAAAAATAATGTTCAAAAATAATACAACTGACAATATTCGAAGGTTATATCTTCAAATAATCACATTTGGATGTTCCAAATATATATATATATATATATATATATATATATATATAATGAAGTTTGAATGTACAAACTATATATGTCCAAGCTACAAGAGAAATGGTTTTTTGGGATGAATTATTTTCAACTCAAAAATTTTTTTGAGACGAAAAAATTTCCTCTCTAAGTTGTCTCAAAAAGACTGTCTTAAAAGGTCTTTTGAGATGAAATTTGATTTTCATCCCTTAAAGTAAGTTTTAGGAACGAAATTGGGTGGAACCAGTCAAATTAGCTCGAAGGAGAATTTTTTTCTGAGACGAAACATTTTCATCCCAAAAACCCGTTCGAATGGAAATCATTTAGTTCTTGAACTATTTGAAATAGAACAGAAACTTGATTCGAACGACCGAATAGACTTGAATTTGTTTGAACCGACATTGTGTGTTCGACCAGGAAAATTGTTGTCTGAACACAATTAATATGAAAGATTGCTGCCAGTTCGAATTTAAAAGGACTGTTCAAACGAGGGTGTGTTCGAACTTTAGGTTATTCAATTCGATCAGACTGGATTTTTCTCAGGTTTTTTGAATGGTTTTGTTTTCCAGTTCGAACGCAAGGTAAAAACATTTACATTTCAAACTTCAGTATTTTTCGTTCAAACGGTACTCATGATACATAATTATTTTAATTAAAAATACAATACTAATATTAAATAATATGATTTTGAACATCACATTTGTTTAAATGTTATGGGACAGAATAATAAAAAGAAAATTAAAGAAAAATAAGTTCTAGGATTGTGGTGATGGCATAGAGTTTTGGGACATCATTGATTGCCACTATTCAAACATTTTTTGGGATTGAAACTCCAGCTTCTTTGGCATGGTTTCTTCTAATCTCACCTCTAAATTCGCTACTTTATCTAATCGGGTTAACAACTCTTTCCTTGGACCTCAAATGTTCTATCTTAAGCCTTGCTTCCTCTAATTCTTGAGTTTTTTCGTTCGATCTAACTTGAAAAGTGGATGAGGATGTTGAGGATGGCTTCACACAACGTCCTAAGCCCTCAAATATCCAAGAACGTGGTCCAAGAACTTGAAAAGATTTAGGCACCGTTGATAGATGATTCATCAGATGGGTCCGTAGCAATTTTTTTAAGTGATATCATCTTGTCCTACAAAAAAGCATTAAAGTTAGTATACGTAACAAAAATATTATTATAAATTGAATTAAAAAAACTTAAACTTATATAATTTGTTTCTACTTTGGGACTGGTCCAAACATCATCACAATTTTTATGGATTTTCGCATACAATTGGGTCAGATTATAATCAATAGGATTTTCTTCTTACTGCAAAAGGGAAATCTATATTAGAACCTAAATCATAAAAGTACATGTGTTAATATTTAACGGAGACTAGTATAACGTTACCATTTTTTTAGATAAACGATGAAAAGATCGAGAACCCACATGATAATGTATTATTAAATTTGATCTATTTGCTTTGTTCGCAATACTCCGTTGCGAAAAAAAACATTATGTCTATATGTTTAATACATCTATCATATACTATATAAAAAAAAAAAGATAGCAGAGAAATTATCTAATATGTAGGATTTTCAACCATATCACAAACGTTCTCCCATTCGTTTAGTGGTATTGCTTGGAATGGATTTTGCGCACCAGCTCCTCAACTGTTAGTCGATCCTCTAGCCAACCAAAATTAAGTTCAAACTCATCCTTCAAGAAATTAAAAACAATTAGTATAAATATAAACTAATTATAAATTAACATGTTATACTTAAAGTCTTGCTAAGTAGCTTATTACTAGGCAACTATTTTTGAAGTGGTTTTTCACATCCTGTGGAAATTTGGCCCAAGAGGATGTAGCCATCTGTGCATATGTGCGAGTAAGGGTACCAACATAACAAGCACGCCAAGCTGCCGAATCACCAGAGCTACTGTGTGATCATCAGGAATATCAATTTTAATTTTTCTTCTTTCCTTACTTTCTCTATACAGACACCCCTTATAGTGTCTCGACCTCGGCATTGAGTTACAACAACTATATATACATACAATAATTAAGGCACATATTAGTTACATACTAATATCTTGAAAATGTATATACTTAAATCGAGCAATAAATCATGTAGTGTTTAATTTGGTAAAATACCTTCTTCTGGGTCTAGTGATGTTGGCCCACTATTCATGGCAGATGAACCAATTGGAGAGTCGGTAATGGATGGAGATGGCACACGAGTTACTTTGTGTTTGGAAGGCATATCTGTTTGAAAATGTAATAAATTATTATTCTAAAAAATATTACGGATATTTATAACAATAATACTTACATAAATAATTTCACTCACTATCAGTTTTGTACGACTAGTGATCACCGTCATCCTCACTAGACACTTCAGTTGATTCATGTTCTTCTGACATTCCACCCTCAATTACTTCTGGTTGAACATCTTCTCTATGCAATGGGATCATGTCATGGCTTAGATCAACAAATAGATTGATGCCTGATTCGTTTTCTTAATATGCTTCTTCATTTGTTCAACTATCAAATTCTTCATGTTGTTCATCTCCCCCTAGAATGTAATCCTATACAGTTTTTGGTGGAAACTTCTCCACTACTCGCCATGGGTTACCATACTCAGGATAATACATCACAAAATATTTATCATTATGCACTCCCAACCTAGGATTTGAGACATCTCACCAATTACATTTAAACAACCAAACCATATATCCCTCACGTATTTTAACGCTATGATATCTTCTACAACTATGTAGAAGTCAATGTTATCCTCCCCATGGCTTCCTTTGACTATGACTTCACAATTTCGAATTTTTCTATATCATTCTCTATCAGTCGTGTGAAATCTATATCCACGAACCAAACATCCTAAGTTTTGGATGGCCCACCTGGACAGACCACATGCCATAGCATATAGTTTTAGTGTGATTTCTTCTAAACTTTCACCATATTTCGATATAACCTATATCAATAAATATTATTCTACTTATATCAATTTTAGACAGAAAAAAAAATGGACATTATTGGTATGAAATTTGTAGATAGTAAGATATTTTTACAGTAATACCAAATTCCTCTTCATGTTTCTTTTCTACGTGATTTACACCATCCTGGAGAAGTAGTTGTATATATTCGCTGCACATGTTCAAGTTAACTATTAATTTGTATCAAAGTTATATTATATTATATTCCATGAACTTAAATTTATATTGATACGGAGATTCATCACTAATCTCAAGTAGTGGTCAATCTCTACGCAGTTATTCAAGACATACCATCAAGCTCTATCAAACTCTCATCCATATAGGTCATAGCCCCCTTGTATACCTATGGGACGAATAATTTGAGAACATACGGAAAATGATGATAAGACTCCCACTTGTCCACCTTCATAATTTTGGTCCGGTCTCCTAAATCTAGTATCAAGTCCATGAAAATACATTGAACAAAATCTATGTCATTCATTATGAATGTATGACTCTACAATTAAACCCTCCTGATGAATCTTATTCCCCACAGATCGGTTAAGTTTTCTAAAAAATCGTTCAATAGGATACATCCATCTATACTGAACTGGCCTTGTGACTAAAGCCTCACGAGGTAAGTGCACAACCAAATAAACTATTTACATTAAAGAATGAAGGCGGGTACAAACTCTCCAATTTGCACAATATCACTGTAATGTCGGCTTCCATTTTTACTAATGCATCAACTTTTAACAGTCTACTGCAAATGTCCCAGAAAAATCTCCCTAATTCTGTCAGAGTTGTACGAACATCTCGAGTATTTTCTAAAATTGTGACTTTGCACACATCTTGACATGTTCGGAGCATAGTCATCGGGTAATTTGATTGTCATGAACCAGTCACAAAATTTCTTTCTCTCATCATTTGAAAATGTATACCATCCAAGGGGAATATAAGATGACGACCCATTATTTTACAAATGTAGTTCTGGTCTTATTCCCAACTCCTTTAAATCTTTACAAGAGTTAGCTATATCTTTTTTCTTCCCTTTTCTTAACATCTGAGTGCCCAATATATTCTCGCATATGTTTTTCTCAATTATCTTAACATCTAAATTGTGGCGTAATGTCAAGGTAGACTAGTATGACAACTCAAAGAAAATGTTTTTTTTTGTTCAATTCAACTCCACTGCTTGTCGTTTCCTCTTTTGAGCTCTTGCATCCTTCCCAAATATGTTTTCTGAAACATCCCCCAACTGCGCGATAATATCAATCCCAAATAACTCTGGCAATGATGACTTGCGCTCAACCCTTCCATCAAACACCGCTCTATTTGAACTTCATCTATGATCATGTGGTAAATATCAACGGTGTCCCATTAAACATAATTTTCTACCATTTGTCAACCATTGAGATTGTATTTCTTTATTACAAATAGGACAAACTATTTTACCTTTTGTGCTCCAACAAGACAAGTTTTCATATGCAAGGAAATCATTTATTGTCCACAGCAATGTAACATGCATCTTAAACTCCCTCGATGAGACCGCATCAAATGTACTGACACCCTGATCCCACAACTCTTTTAACTCTACAATAGGTGGCTGCAGATATACGTCTATTTCATTCCCTATTAACCTTGGCCCTAGTATCAGTAGAGTCATCACAAAATATGGATCCTTCATGCACTTACAAGGTGACAAATTATATGGCATTAAGATGATAGGCCACGTACTATGAGAAGTACTCATGTTGCCAAATGGATTAAAACCACCCGTTACTAAATCAAGACAAATATTGTAAGGTTCTTCGGCAAACCAAGACGTACATTACTAAACCAAGACGTACATTGCGAGATTCTTCAGCATACCATGGGTACTCGACATCAAATTTCTTCCATTCTAAAGAATTTATAAGATGCGAGAGGAAGTTTTCATTTCGGACTCTTTCTGTGTGGTGCCAAGATATATCTTTCGTAGTCATCTGAGATGTAAACAATCTTTGAAGTCGAGGAATTAGCGAAAATTATCTTAACACTTTTTGGGCTATATTATGCTTATCAAATGTTCATCTTAACTCATGACACACTGGGCATGAATCAAATTCTGCATATTTCTTCCAGAAGAGAACACAGTCATTCTTACATGCGTGAATGATATTATAATCAAATCCTAGCACTCACTTCAATTGCTTCACTTCATAAAAATTACGAGGTACCACGTTATCCTATGTGAGAGTCTCTTTAAATAATTCAAGAGCAACATGTCGATGACTTTTGCAAAAATACAACATATAGACTTAATATGGAGCAACCTCACTGTGAAAGACAACTTGCTATGACGGGTGCACCCCTTGTACAGTTCTCATTGTGCATCCTCCAACTATCTTCCAAAGTTTCCATTTTTCTCAAATGATTGTGTAGATGTTCTTTCTCCATCCCTCGGCCCAAACAATCCTACACCAAAATTGCCTAACATCTCCTTCATATCCTCTTAATTATTATCACTATCATCAGAAACATTCACATTTATGCCATATATATCGATGTCATTACCTTCCTCCATTTGATTGGACTGACTGTCAAATCTAACTCCTTTAGAAAATGGTTCGCCATGTCAAAGTGAGTATTTAGGATTGATTCCATTTACATATAAATGCTTCTATACTTTTAAGAACTAAGGTCTTTGCACTTCTTACATGGACATCTTATAAATCCTCGACTGTCAACACTCCCGCGAGCAAATTCTATAAAAAACTTCACCCTTTATGTGTACTCCTTATAGTCTCGACCAAGTCTATCTCTCAACGACATCCAACTCTTATCCATTATATTTTTGTTTGAATATGATTGTCTCTCAAAAAAACCTAATTCATGGATAAACACTATCAAGGGTCTTTTCATATTCACTGCTTCTATTTTGATAAGGTAGTTGGTCCTTCCCATTCAAGTGACTATCATCTATATCGCATATATACTCAATCCAAAACTCTCATGTTAGTTGAAATTCCAGTAGCATTTCCCTACAATTCTCCAAGTATGCAAGTTGCAAAAACTCCTTGACCCTATCCATCGGCCGAGCAACATACGAACCACACACCTAAAAAATGTAAGGAAATATTAAACTAAAATTTCTAAAACTAACACAAGAGTTTAGACTAAATATATCTATCATATAGATGATAGAATTCCAAACTGTTCACTTTGGACAATTTAAGAGTTGTACCTAAACATTCTTTATGAGAATCTTTGGCCAGAACTCTCGAACGGGTCTAAGGTTCACTCACATATGAAATTAATACTAAAGTTCCAATCCTAACTAGTAACCAACCCATTAGTTTATATAAAACATAAACTTAGAGAAATCTTATTTTAATTTGGGTATTTTATGGAAATACCCAAATCTTATGGAAATAATTAGGACAGCTTAATGGTTATTATTTGAATTTGGTTATTTTATGAAAATTATTCATACTATTTGAGTTTAAAATGAATAGGTACTTCAATGTATTTAATTAGGGCATTTTAGTCAAATAATTGTGCATTCTTTTCAGATAATTGGTTTGTTAGTTTATATTATTTTAATTAGAACAAGTTAATGGTTTATATTTTAATTAGATATTTTATGGAAATAATTCATATTATTTGAATTTGGGCATTTTATGCAAATTATTTTGCATTCTTTATGATAATCGGTTTGTTAGGACAAGTTAATGGTTTATATATATATTTTTTTTTGAAATAGATACTGCTTCTCATTAAAAGGCAAAAGAAGTATTACATATGCATGTCAGTCCACAGGACTGGTAGAACACAATCGGGAACAGACTCCCACCATACAAAAGTTTTTGGGACATTCCTTGAAAATCTAGCTAGTTTGTGAGCAGCTTGGTTTGCTTCTCTATTGATATGGTTAATAGAACAAAAAAAGCACCTGCCCTTTAGCTCTTGGATATCAGAGATGATGTTACCATAGCTGGCATTAGAGGGATTAGAGCTAGAAAGCTCTTTAGTCAGCAGTAGGGAATCAGTTTCAATGCATAGGGGATGTTGGCCAAGGGAAAAGCTGAACTGAAGCCCTCTTAGAATCGCTAGTAATTCAATTTCCAGAGGTTCCATGACCGCTTCTTCTCTTTGACTTACTGCCATGAGGACTTTACCTTCCCAATCTCGGGCAATGATTCCAACTCCTGCTTTGTTCTCAGCATGAAAAACTGCCCCATCAACATTGAGTTTAATGGAGCCTTGTGGAGGGGGTTGCCATTGGGAGATTTTCCTAACTTTGTTGATACTTAGATCTTTGGATACTTTGAAAGTCCAATGGAGTGAGAGGGCTGAGTTAATGGCTTCCTCAGGGGAGAGTTGTTTCTCTTCGAAGATCCATAGGTTCCTACGATACCAGCAAGCCCAGGCTGTCATGAAAAGCCACTCCAGAGCCTCACTGCTGCATGATTCCTGTAATCTATAAATCCACTCCCTGATGTCCCAAGGAGGACCCCCTGTGTGAAGTTGTGGTAGCAGCTTAGCCCACATTTGAGGTAGCCTATTGCATTAGAACAGTGCATGAGCTGTCGTTTCTGCTGTTGCTGAGCATAGTTGACAAGTTTCATCTTCAACTACCTTCCTTACTTTCAGGTTGCATCTCGTGGGGAGGGCTTCAATGCAGGTTCTCCAGGCGAAAACCTTCACCTTGGGGGGCACTTTCATTCTCCATATTAGCTTCTAGAGCTTTTTGTTATGGTTGTTTGAGGAGCTTTCACCTTCTGCTATAGGTTTAGCCTGCAATCTGAACCACTTGTAAGCACTCCTCACACTGAAGCAGCCACTTTTGTCCTTATCCCATATTAATTTTTCCTCATGGTTTGCTGCACTGAGAATGATTTTGAGCACTGCATCTGCAGGGTCAGGAGGCAGTAGTCTTCTTACTTTCTGCACATCCCACCATCCGGTGTCTGAGTCAATTAGCTCCTTAACTTTTTGGTTATTAGCCCCATTTGGAGTTCCCACTTGGTGTAAGTTGTTGAAACCAGGGATCCAATAGTCTTCCCAAATCCTTGTAGTCGAGCCATTACCAATTCTCCATCTGCATGCTTGAATAAGCTTGTCTTTGACTGACCATATGCCCCTCCAAGCAAAGGAAGGGCTGTGACCGAGACTTGATTCCTGGAAACTTGTATAGGGGAAATATCTGGCTTTGTAGATTTGATGAACTAGACTATCACATTGATTCATGAGCCGCCACCCTTGTTTTGCAAGTAATGCCTCATTAAACAACCTCAGATTCTTGAAGCCCAGGCCACCCTCACTCTTGGTTTCACACATTCTCTTCCAGCTAACCCAGTGGATTTTCTTCTCTTCCTCTTTCTGCCCCCACCAAAACTTAGCCATCATTTGTTCAAGTTCATTGCAGAGAGATAGAGGGAGTTTGAAGCAAAACATGGCATAAGTAGGGATGGCTAAAGCCACTGCCTTAATCAAGGTCTCTTTTCCCCCTTGGGATAGAAGTTTCCCCTTCCATTGCTGTAGCTTAGACCAGACCTTATGCTTGATATCTGAGAAGGCCCTTTTCTTGTTTCTTCCAACCATTGGGGGGAGGCCTAAGTATTTGTCATAGTTCTGGAATTCCTGAATGCCCCAAGAAGACATTAGCTGCTGTTGTTTAACAGGGGTAACATTCCTACTAAAGACCATGGCTGTCTTTCCTCGGTTGATTTTCTGCCCAGATGCCCTTTCATAAAACTCAAGGACTTTTTGCACCTCTCTGCTGTCCTTGCTTGTGGCTTTGCAGAAAAGGATGCTATCATCTACAAACAGAAGGTGGTTCACCACAAGAGCCCTTCTGCACACTTTGATACCTCTAATAAGGTTTCGAGCAGTAGCTTGCTCCAGTAGAGAGATGAAGCCTTAGGTTCCCAACAAGAAAAGGTAGGGGGACAATGGATCTCCTTGCCTTATACCTCGGGTTGGGTGAATGGGACCTACTAGAACACCATTAATAAGGATGGAAAAGGACACAGACTTCACACAAGTCATCACCAGTTGAATCCATTTGCTAGAGAATCCTATTTCCTGCATAACACCTTCCAAATAATGCCATTCAAGCCTATCATAGGCCTTGCTCATGTCAAGCTTGAGGGACATGTAACCTGTTTTTCCTTGCCTCTTTCTTCTTAGGAAATCGATCATTTCATAAGCAACCAGGATGTTGTCAGATATTGCTCTTCCAGGAACAAAAGCACTTTGAGAAATAGAGATGATTTTGGGCAAAAAAAGTTTTAGCCTATTCGATAAGACCTTGGAGATCAATTTGTAGATTACATTGCATAGGCTAATTGGTCTATAATCAGCTACTTTGAGGGGATTTTTTACCTTTGGAATAAGTGCTATAAAAGTATGATTAATGGCATCAGGGAACTGACCACTATTCAGAGCATTTAGAACTGCCTTAGAGACTGAACTACCAACAATGTGCCAGTATTTTTGGTAGAATATAGGGGCCATACCATCCGGACCAGGGGCTGAGGAAGGGTTCATTTGATGGAGAGCAACTTCCACTTCAGCAGCCTTGAATTCCTTAGTGAGTTCTTCATTCATCTCAGTTGTCACTCTGCCTTGCAGGGATGAAAGGAAGTCCAAGTTGAAATTTTGTCCCCCTAATTTGAAAATATCTTCATAATAACTTAAGATGAGATTGTCCCTCTTATATGCTACTTGCCATTCTCCAGAATCATCCATTAGTCTAGTGATGGTGTTCTTTTTTTCTCCTTTGGTTTGCTTGATTATGGAAAAATCTGGTGTTCTGATCTCCAGCTTTGAGCCAAAGGGCTTTAGATCTTTGCCTCCACTGTAATTCTTCCCTTACCATCCAGACTTGGAGTTCATCTCTGGCTTGTTGAAGAGCTGCTGGATTGGCTGTTGTCTCAGCTTCCTTCTGCCTTTTTTCGAGATTGATTCTTGCCTGCTATAATCTTTTCTGCACATTCCCAAACTTCTGTCTGCCCCATCTTACTAGGCTTTTGCTGCATCTTAGAAGTTTCCCCATGATGTCATCTCTGGTGCCATTGCTCCCTTCTGTCTGCCAGACCCTCTCAATTACCTTCTCACATTCTTCATGTTCAGTCCACATTGCTTCGAATCTGAAGGGTTTAGGGCCAATAAGTCTTGGAGGAATACCATCTGTGTTCAGGGTTAGGGGGACATGATCTGAGTAAGCAGCTATAGTGTGAACCACCTTTGAGAAAGGGAAAGATTGAGACCAAGCATGAGTGGCAAGAGCTCGATCTAGTCTTTCAAAAATAGCATGAGATCCTTCCCTGTTGTTCCACCAGGTGAAAGAGGGCCCTTCAAAACCAAGGTCAAGCAAGGCACATTCATCAATTACTACTCGAAAACTCTCCATTTGGGATTCTGATCTGTCATTCCCACCCTTCTTTTCAATTCTCTTTGAAATTTCATTAAAATCACCAACTACCAACCAGTGATCATAGGCTTCAGATTTTAACAGTCTCAGTAGGTCCCATGATTCTCCCCTTCTACTAGTTTCGGGAATCCCATAAAACCCAGTTAACTGCCAGTTGTGTTGTCCTCTACTGTCTTTAACTTCAGCATCAATGTGATTCTTGGAGAAGCTTCGAATTGTTAAGTCTACCTCATGTCCCCACATCAAGCTTAGCCCTCCATTTCTCCCCTCATAGTCCACAGTTAGGCAGTTTTGATAGCCAAGTTTGAACTTAATCTTCTCCATAGTTTTACTTTTAACTTTTGTTTCTTGTAGGAACAAGATGTTGGGAACTTCCTTCTTGATAAGATCTCGAAGGGCACGAATTCCACATGGGTTCCCAAGCCCCCGTGAATTCCAACTTAGGAGTTTCATGGCGCTCGGCGGGGCTGAAATTCAGCCGCCACCGCTCTAGACATTTTGTTCTTGTCTAGGCCCATAACCTTTTGTTGCTTGGCTTTAGGTAAGGACCCGGATTCAAAAAGCTCATTCCTTGGTGCTTTTCTTTTCAGAGAGCATTGAGGAACACAGGGACTATTTTCCTTCCCCTTTCTTCTAGTTAGTCTACTCCACTTACTCTTATTACAATGTTCCTTCATACCCCCAGACTTGAGTTGGGCCAGATGGGTCAGGGTTTGGGGGATCTTTTCCTGCATTGAAAAATTAGGGTCAATCTCTGTCAGAGAGGTTGGTGTAATAATACCTGAGTCCGCCTCCTTATCTTTTGGCTTTTCCTCCTGCAGAGGGACCATACCGCCAGCTAGTCCATCTGAGCTACCATGCAAGACTTTTGTTACCTCCACTGACTCAGCATGGAGGGCTACTCGAGTAGCCTTTTTGGTGTTGACTTCAACTGGCATAGTGACATGGACTGCTATCCCACACGTACTACCCAAAAGGTTAGGAACAAAGTGGGTTCCTGGATTTGCTGCATTAACAATGGGATTTGGTCTGGGAGGATGAGTCGGTTCCTCCTAGCCTCTCTCCACCTGCTGATTACGGAGGTTGGGGTATGAGGCACCGGCCCTCAACCAAGGACCAAAGGGGTATTCCTCTTCTTTCATAGGTTCCTTCGTGTTGTTCTTTTCTTCACAGTCTTTGTGACTGTGTCCCAATACACCACAAATGTAGCAGAAGGTTGGTAGCCTTTCATACATGAATTGGACCCAACAAGCACCAAGTGATGGTAGCGTAATGCATTTACCTCGTAACAAAGGTTTGGTGACATCCAGCTTAACACGGACTCTGATGAATTCACCCCATGCAACTTCATCCTTTTCGATATTGAGCTCTTCGACCGTGCCGATGCTGTTACCAATTTTCCTCACCACTTTCTCGTTCATGGCGCCCAGTGGAAGGTCATACATTCTGATCCAAAAGGAAGCCTGAGTTATTTTGACTTTGTTGGCCTGTAAGCTTCCTGCATAAGGTTGCAGCAGAACAAGATGCCTTTCGAAAGACCATGGTCCTTCACGTTGCACCCTGTCCTTCTCTCTCTGTTCTTCAAACTCTACTAGCAACAGTTTGGAGCCCAGCTCCTTGAACCAAATCCTCTTGACTGGTCTCCATAGTTTCCGCAGAGTTTGCTTAAACGCCTTGCGGTTATAGTGCTTCTTTGTGAGGAGAGATACCAGAAGGCAATGCTCTCCCCTTTGTTTAGTATCCTCAATCAGATCCTCTTCCACCAAGACCTCCTCTTTCTCTTGTAACGACAGGGACAATCGCTTGCATAAATCTTCTATAGACTCCTCCATGATGGAAGAGTTTGGAACCTGTAGTAGGACAGGGAGTAACCAGCCTCCACGATCGCCAGAGCTCACGGGAGGTTTCCGAAGTTTTTCGTTAATGGTTTATATTTTAATTTGGCATTTTATGATTTTAATTTTTGTATTATGCAAATTATTCATATTACTTTCATTTGTGTATTTTACCATAATAATTCATATTTTGGAAATTTGGGTATTTATTATTAATTTCACAACTATGAATATTACAAATTAATATCACAAACGAACAATATAATTAACACTATCACAAATCAATATCACAAACAATATCACAAATCACTATATTATTCATTTTTCAATTACAATAACATACTAGCAACATTAACTTAATTACACTAAATAATTAACAAAACACACATTTATAACATATTAAACTTTCTTATTCATCCCCAAATTACATTAGTCCTAATTTTCACAAATAGTCCCTAAAATAAAAATAAAACATCAATCATTAAATAAATAACTCTAACTATTTTCCCAATTTAAACAATACACTAATTTTTGCCACAAATTTGTTCTTCAATACCCAAATACATTATACTAATTTTTGTTACAAATTTTTTCATCAATACCAATACCTACATGTACATATAATCCCAAAATGGTTAATAAAGCTTAACTCAAATTTGTGCAATCCAATAAACAATATGAATCACCAATACCTACATATACATAAATCAATATCACAGTTTTTACTAAATCAAATCCAATAAACAACTACATATAAATTCGAAATACAAAAAAAAACCACAAAAAGCAATCCTTACCTCAACTACAAAGCAATTCCTCTCTCTCTTGAACCTCTCCCCTCTCTCTGTCTATAGTGCAAGGTCGCTGCCCTCTGTCTTTATGTCTAAGTTTTGGAATGAAATGCAATCCGCGTGAAAGGTATAAGTTTTCAAGCCTGTAATGTAACGTTTGATGGATAATACCTGTTCGAACACAAAATTTTCAAAATGGCACCTAAATTCCATGGGTTTTAATTCATCCTTTAACCATTCAAACGAACATCACAAGCATTCAAACTAATAAACCAAAATATTCCATGGGCATATTCCTTTAATAAAGACAAATAAGAAATTATGTATGCCACATATTCGTTCGAACGGATGAATATACTATTCGAACCATTGTATATTCCATGGAATTGGTGCCAAGTTTCCAGCCAAACACATTCTACGAGACAAAAACGTTTGAACAATGTCTGATGCACTACACTAACTATTCGAACAGCATACTGTTTCATCCGAACACATACCCTATCTGTTCAAACAAAGATATTATACTATATAATATATAATACTAATATACTATATATATACTATATAATGTTCATACTATACTATACTTAGTGTATATACTATATTATTATCTATATATAACATATATATACTATATACTATATATATAGTATACATATATACTATATACTACCATATATATTATACTCTATACATTATAGTATATAATATTCATATATACTAATATATATATATATATATATATATATAAATGGAAGTGTTCGAACAGGTCAAGGTACGTTCGAATAATTTATTACCCCATTCGAACAACATTCTTGTCTGTTCGAACTTACTTAATGCATATGACATTTTTTTAAACCCTACATTTGTTGTTTGAATGAGACTGTTCCATACAAATACCCAATTCGAATATAGAACGACACAAACACATCATCCTCACCCAGTTTGAACCCATGAGCTCCTCACTTCCAATCCGTCACTCACCGTCGCCGCCACCCATTACGCCACCAACTCCTCTATTGAAACCCCTATCTTCTAAGAGGTATGACCTCAATCATCTTCTGCATTGTTAGTGTTTAGCTAGAGGATGTTTGAGATCTATGAAGGATTGAATCATTTTTGTGTTTTCCAGTAGAAAGGATTGAGCTTCACTCCTTAATCATTTATGTCGATTTAAATAAAGGATTTGAAGGGGTTTTATATGTTTCACATTCGGCGCTGAGTTGACTCAACCATGGTTGTTTGGCAAGTTTTCGTTTGAACGGCTTCAAAGCCGTTCGAGCACTTAAATGCCAAATAGACATTGGAGTGTTCAACTATGATATTGTTTGTTTGAACATGTATGATTTACATTCAGAATAGTTCAAATAGATATAATTTATGTTCAAACTTAGATGTCCTTTGGGCCAAACAGTCAAGATTTAGTACTGTTGGGCCAAAATAGAACATATAATTTTCCTGTTCAAATGAGACTCTTACCCGTTCGAACAGATGTGTGCTTAGTTCAAACTTAGTGGTTAGTTTTCAAAATGTAATTATGATTAGTTCGAACAGCATTATTTCTGTTCGAACGGGTTGTTTCTATAATATAATATAATTTACAATGTTATCAATATTTTATTTATATTCGTTGTGGTTTTATGATCAACAGTGAACTAGTGGCATTTAGTGGAAGAAAACATGGGAGAGAAGCCGGTCAACCAAGCAGATAAGCTAGTGCTCAGCCGTGAAGACCGATATTGGTTCAGCAGGAGATTATTCTAGATGAATTCTGCAATTTTTCTTGGGATGGACAAAGCATATACTCCCTCATCACCGATTGGGGATGGGCACCGATATGTTAGCAAAGTGGTGTCGCCTATCTGGACATGGTCAATGAGTTTTACCGTACCATGAGGGAGATGGAGGCTGATGCAGATACCTCACCTTTACTGTTCAAGGAGTGAGTATTACTATCCCACCCTTTATTATTTTTTATTTTATTGGTATCCTGCACATGATGGGCGCATACCCTACACCGGTTGCACCGTATGAGTCGAGTGCAGGGACAGATGGTGAAGGTGATAGTGAGGATGATGAGGTTCATCAGATGATGTTGGACGCTTCGGCTCCTCCATATGATGGCAACAAGGTCACTAGACAAGTAGACTGTATAACAATTTTTAGAATGTTAAATTTAATTGTTTCCACTGACGTCGATCTGAGGAAACACAAGATAGATTTCTTCATCGAGCGAGCTAGATTTATGTTACGAATAGCTCAAGGAGAGCCGATTGACTTTCCATTATATTTCTTCCATCATATTTCATCTGAGTCCTGCTATTCTAGTGGAAGTAGTCTACCATTTGCACTGATTATCTCTAACCTCCTAGTCTAATTGGGGATTAATGTGCAAATGACTGAGAGGTGCCAGACACAGATTAGGCCTCTTAACAAGATGACATTAAGCAAGAGTGAAGGTCATTTGTGGAAGACTCGAGCTAACATTCCAGCAGCACAAGATAGTGGCATGACGAGTGATCCAGCTTCTACTCCTGCTAGTGTTCAAACACAACCTGCTGAGGCTATTTTGGATGAGGTACGATCTTTGCTAGAGGAGCATCACCGACTTTTGATCAAGGTGATCATTGAGCACATCATGGGTAAGCTTTACAAGATGGAGGGATGCATATCTACCTTACAATAGAATTTTGGCTACATACTAGATAAAAAGTTTTAGTTTTTATTTGACTTTTTTATGTTTTATCGAACGTACATTATATGTTTGTGATGTAATTAGTGTATGATTTTTATTTTTGGTGTTTGCTAGCGTGTTTATTGTCAAAAATATTTTTTCTTATTTTACTAAAGTAATATTTATTTAACTAAAAATATTATTTAACATAAATGAACTCATTCAAAGATTTTTAAATTAATTACATAAAATTAATGTAGGAATCTGAAAATATTTTAATTCACAACAAATAATACTATATAATATATCTCTAATTTTTATATTTTGAAAATGCTAACTACCAAATTAAAAAAAACATTTATTTTTTAAGAAAATTTGGATGCCTTTCAATAAAATATTATAATTATACAATCTCATTCGAATGTTTATTTTGGGTTTGAACAAAGGTCATTTTGGTTCAAACCGAAAACTTCCATTCAAACAGTATTGAATCAAATCACCACCAATTTTTTATAATTTCAAACCAAAAACTTCCATTCAAAAACTTTCTTCATAGTTTTTGCATAAGCTTAGAGGAATCAGAGAGAGTTCTTCGTACCTTGGATCAACTTTTATACTAGGTTTCAGGTGGGGATGCCCCATCCCTCGCTTTGAGAAACTTATGTCATTTCCACTATTCATTTGTCAAAATCATTTAATGCAACATGGCTTTTGGGGCAACGTCATTAATGCGGCGTGGCTTCTGGGGAAGCGTCATTAATGCAGCATGGAGTTTAGATTGCGGTGTCACTAATGCGACGTGGGCTCTTGACTCACTTTACCCTGCGGACATTTTCTGTTAAACCTCTTCATGTCTGCTGTCTGGAGATCAAGGATTCTCCATATTTCCCATCTACCTGCCTATGCAGGTTATAGAGGACAGGGTTCATTGAGATGTTGTCAGGGAGGCGAGCCCCATTTGCCCTAACCATCTACTTTCTCAGTGCGTGAGTTACTTCGGGAGTGGGTTTTGCTCATAGGTGTAGTACCCTGCAGAGGCCCACTAACTCCATTAAAGGAGGGTCGTATGTCTCGATTAGGTTTGGCCAAGCTCTCTGACTTACTTCCCCAGTGGCCCCTTGTGGGCTTGCTTTAAAGGTCAATAGGGGGAGAACCCCTTACACATACAATCTATCCTTGTAGTATTGGCAAACTTTCCACATAGAATATTGAACTCCCTTGGCCACAGTTTCCAGCAACTATTAGGCCACTGCATCCTCTTTGTAGTACCCTTTAACCTCATTTAACAACTCCAACATAGGCACAATATGACACCCCCAATCTCCGCTTGGGATGTAACGGAGACTTGGAGCGTCGAGACATGCAACACAAGGTTACATATCCCCGTACATGACAATTAATATGCAATGCATCCTAATATGCAACTAGTAGTATGTAATAATCGCAACGAAAATAAAATGTTAAAATGTAAGATATGCCAGAATGACTAAAAACATCCCAACTTCATTAGAAAACCATCATGTTCAAAATACCAATGTAGCATAGACTTATATACAAAGTCATATTATTCTCTTCATGCGATCTATAGCATGAAGGACTCGGGCTATAAACATCAGCATTAAATCTAGCTTCCTCACAAAATATGGCTCCTCCTCAATCATGCGGATCCAGTGTTCCATCAATCCCGTCCTGGTCGATTCCTAATAAAACTTCTATCATTCCGAGTGGAATGATAGTGGTCCTATAAAAGGATGAGATTTACTTGAAATCTCAGTAAGTTAAACAACTAACTGGCACAAAGATAAATCAATCATGAAAAATGATAAATATGCAATGCAAGAGAAGTAGAAAATCAGTATGCATGTCTCCCATCCAGATTCCTTAACATCTTTTAAAAAAATATAGAGACATGGGTTTTTACTCAGTAAATAATTTCCTCATCATTTTTTTTTAGAAAACATTACTTCTTCATAAAAGCTTCATCATAAATTTCCATCATAATAGACTTGCATTATTATCTTAATTAATAACATAACATGTGGTAATGTCACAGTTCCCCATATGCACTGTTAGTACCTGCTCGTGACCGTAGTACAACTCACGTTGAAACTACGTTGTCTATAGACTCGTTCTCAATGCATTGGTAAATATAACATAATATCATAAAATTCATAACATGTACACCCACCAGCCTTAAGTGTCATAACATGTTGACTTCGCTCTGGCGTTATTTAAAAAGAACCCATTCGAAGCCTGTTGACTGTTCTTCGTCAACCCAGGAGTTACCACTCCATTATTAAACACTCAAAAGTGGACAGAGGAGTTCCATCAGGATAATTCCCCATCCTGGCCTTTGGGATCGTGACAAAATGATTTTCATGTTATGTTTTAAAAAATGTTTCTCATGACTTGTGCGTATGTAGTAAATTTCACGCAAAAAAGACATTTATAAATGTAATATGCAAAAATGATAAAAATTTCACATGTCATGAAGGTATGCACTGAATGAATCATGTAAAATGATAATTTATGCTAAAAATGATAATTGAAGTATGAAATGAACATTTATCAATAATTCATAAATAATCTATCAAGGTGTAAGTTAGAGGCCAACTTACAAACTTCCGAAGAAATTTAAAATTAGTGTTGTAGCTGCGTAAATCATGTGTATACTAAGTTAGGGTTAATACTCTTATGAATAGATTCAAAATCAAAGGTTTCAAAAATTGGGTATTTACAAGAATATCCCTAATCTTTCAAAAATTGTCATTTAAGCTCTAGATTTTCACTAATTGCAAACGAATATCAAATTTAACCAAATTTCATGGACTTCATATTTTTGGCATTATAAAACCATATATGCCCTTAGATTTTCAAAATTCAAAGTAGAACTTGTCCAATTAGTCCCAACCCGTGGCATGCATCATAGTTGATGCCTATGTATATTTTCAACTAATGATCTCTATGAATGCATGCATATGAGATTTTATTTAATCACTAATGATCACTAACATCTTTAGGGACATTATTAAGCCTAATCCTTGAGTAATAAAGTTCATCCCAACACTTAATCAAAGGTAAGAAATCCTTAATCATCAATATGCTTAAAACCGATCCATGCTTGAAGATCAAAACAAGATAGATTTAAAACCTATCATGCCATGCTTCTAACTACAAATTTAACCTTCCATAATAATTTTAGGATAATTATAGATCATATAAAATCATGCTTAGTACATGCCATAGCTAAATTTCTATCTAAAACATTCAATCATTCAAACCTTCCTTTAATTGACCCGGTTTTGCATTAAGCATCATAACCTTCTCAAAACTCAACCAAATTTTGAACCAACACTTGGAAACAAAGCTTGAAATGCTATCTAAGATCAAAAGGAAGAAAACTTACAAATTTCGTGGCCTTCCAAGCACTCTAGACGGCCTTACACAAGAACACTCAAGAACTCACCAAAACTCACTTGGTTTGCACTCTTTTGATCTCTAAGAGGGGGAAATGCTCTCAAGGCTCAAGAGGATGCTTGGAGCTATGGTGTGAGTGCAATTAGAATGGGATGGAAGTATTTATAGGAGGCCAAGGGGTGAAGGACGTTGGTTTGGGGGTGCTTGGTGATTGGGTGAAGTGGGAGGTGCTCAAATCTGGAAAATTTCCAGATTTGCTTGCATGAGCTTAGGTCAGCTTGTGCAGGGGGAATAGTGGCCTAAAACCACCATGATTTCCTCTCCACAGTAGGTTCAAGGGTCATGTAGATGAATCCAGGTCGTGGGGCATCATTTGGGTAGCAGAAAAACCATCAAATAACCCTTGAAAACAGGTGGATGGAGGTGGTTTTGTGGTGGCAGAAAATCAGTTCGGTTTTGGATGTTTTTGGGCAACAAAAATGAGTCAAAATCCTTCATGATGGTCATGGGACTTCTTGGTTATTGGATGTAGAATGATGTGGCGTGGGGTGGTGGTGCAAACCATGATAAGAGGCTGGTTCAAACTTGACTCAATCGGTTACAACACAAACTAGACCAAGGTGCACCCGGTTTGGTTCTTTGAGTTGGTTGATGCAACCAATTTCGTCCAAGGCTCAAACTGAATTTGGGAGGGTCTCATAAGGTGTTTAAGGACCATATTAACCTTGAGGATAAACCACAAAAATGTTGGGCCCAAGGGCAAAACAGTTCAAGCTTTACACAAGGCAATGCACAAAACCGATTGAAGCATGGTTTGGACTTGTTATGCCATTTTTCATAATGGCATGTGAGATGGTTTAGCTAGGCCATTAATAGGGTATTAATTAAGGTTTAATGGAGTATTAATTCAAGAAAATTAGAATTAAAAAGTTTAAGAAAAGATTATGCAAGATTAAACTTCAAAGCATGGCTTAAAGTGCACTAACCTCAAGTATGATGGTTAATGGCCTTAACCAATTTTCAAAACTTAATTTGGGTACTTTGAGTGTGATTTGGGCTTAAGGAAACCAATGGTATGGTGTATTGGGCCTATGGTCTTGAATGGTGAAATGAGCTCAAACATGGCTTTGGGTCATGTGAGGCCATGTTTGAGCTTGAAAGGGCCAAATGTATGGGCTCTTGGACTATGAATAAGAGAGCCTCATTTTACAGATTTGTAAGGTTAAAAAGAAACCTCAAGAGCCACTAAGTTGGGCTTGAAAAGATTTAACTTTACCTACTTTGGCCATGGGTCCATTCTATACCAAGTTTGGCCCAAAGGCCTTATGCCTTTCTTATAGTTGGGCTTTGCCATAACTAGTCTTAAATTCCTTAAGGCTTGGTTCAAAGTTTTCTTGGGCTTAGACCATGAATGCTCTAAAGTCCTAAAAAACCTCACCAAAATTTACTAATAGGCTTGCCTCTCTAATCCTTAACTTATTTACACTAAGCACCATGATTAATGCTAATCCTACTATCAATCTTAATGTAAGTAATTAACCTATAATTAAGAGCCTAATACCTCCACTCTTACTAAGTTAGGCCCAATAGCCTTATGTCCTTTTCAATGAGCCTATTTTCTAGAGTCCTCCAAGAAAGGCTTAGAACTTTATATCTCCCAAGTTGAGCCTATGGTCTTTTTAACATCTTAATCTTCGCCCATCGCATCCTTAGTGCATTAGAGGTCTAAAGTCTTATGTCCATCAAGTTAAGCCTAGTGTCCATCAAGTTGGGCCTAATGCCTTAGTGTCTCTCTAAGCCTTTATACCCAAAAAAGCATGGGCCTTTAATAAACCAATCTCTTGGGCCTTCCTAAGTCCATCAAGAATTTTACCCAAATTGCTTAGCCCATTGTTGTGGCAACCATTCAATGTGCCACGTGTCATTCCCTTATGGCCTCTTGGCTTCTTGTCCTCAAAATTAATAAATCACTAAAAATTTTCCAATTAATCTCCAAGAATTTCATTTTTCTCAAAAATCAATATTGCACTAGAATCTCTTAATAATTCTTATAAACCTAAAGTATACGTCTTTTTTGCCTAATCAAATATCCAAAATGTTCTTATTCTAGAATAGCTCAACTCCTAATTAACTAGGATTAAGCCTAGTAAGGTCAAGGCCTAAGGGCCTTATTAGGCGGGGTGTTACACACAAAAATCATAGTCAGGGTGAGAAGGATTTTTCTTCCTCCCTTCTCCTGAAAAGGGCATTTGTAGCCCTCTTATCTGACTCCTTCTATACTCCACCACAAAATCATAGCCCAATAGTTTTTTACCCACTTTTGTTGGATTGTTGTCCTATTTTCTGGTCAAGTAGAAGCTCTAGGCTTTGGTGATCTATTTTCACTGTAAATGGCCTCCTTAGGAGGTATGGTCTCCACCTTTGCACTTCTAAAACCAGTGCAACCAATTCCTTTTCATAAGCCAACATTACCAAGGCCTTCCCCTTCAAGGCCTAGTTAAATAAGGCAATAGGATGCCCTTTTGCATGAGGAAATGTCCCACAGCTTTCCCAGAGGCATCACACTCTATTTTAAAGGGTAGAGTAAAGTTGAGTAGTACCAAAACTAGGGGACTTATCATAGCCTGTTTGAGGTCATTGAAGGCTTTTTCTATTGTTTCAGACCACTTAAATCCATCCTTTTTTAATAGTTCTGCTAGTGGTGTAGCCACTCCCCCATACCCCTTGATGAACCGCATTGAACTGCATGTATTAGCCAGTCAAATCTAGAAATCCCCGCCATGATTTTACAAATTTTGGAAGGGAGCGTTAGGAAGAGGTTGGATCATGGAGGTGAGAGGGGTAAGCACTACTTCTAATAATTATTTTGTTGCCACCCATGTTTTCTTCATGTAACTTGGCCAAGCTATAGGCTGAGAGGAGAGTGGGGGGATTAAACATCCTCGTTGGGAGGCGAATTTCATCATTGAGACCACTCAAAAAACAACTTAGCTTATAATGGTTTGAAAAGCCCCTTGGTCTATTAGAGAGTGACTCAAATTGGCCTTGTACTCTTCAATGCACCCAGTTTGCCGCAACCTAGTCATGGCCACAATTAGGTCATCATAACAATTAAGGCCAAACCTAACAAGCAAGGCTTTCACAATTAGTTCCTAATCACTTAACTATCCAGATTCATCGAAGTCCTGTAACCACACCAAGTCGTTGCCTTCCATGTGGAATGAAGTTAACCTTAGCTTGTGTTGTGGCAGGGTACTATGGAAATTGAAGAACTGTTGTGCCTTATAAAGCCAGCAAGTTGGGACCTCACTCAAAACACCGGGAAGTCTAGCCTCATAACACAAGCTTGCAGCTCTCCCATCGGCACCAAGGCCATGTTTTGTTGCCCTCTAGATTTGTTAGAAGTCTCATCTCTGGTTTGGTTTTTCTTTTGCAACTCTAGGGTTAGGGTGGTCAGCTACCTTACAAGGCCAATATCTAGTTTCCAAGCTTTTAAATTGAAATTCGGACTTCTTTTCAGTGAATTAAAGCCCTCCTACAACTGTGAAAGCCTTGTACCATCCACCATTAACACTTTCTTGTCGGTGGGGGATGGATGTACCTCTAATACCAAATCTGTAACATGCACAAGGGTAGTCGTAGTAGTGGTAGTAGTAATAATTGTTGTTCGTTGACAAGTTAAATATAAACCCCAACCATACCACATTCCTATATTTCGGTTTCAAACTATAACCACCAAAATTCCAACAAAATCTAGTAAATAGATCAAAACTCTAAGTACCACTAATTAAGGAAAGGCAAAATTCATGAGTGTTCTCCAAATGGCATATGTTTGAGATAAAAAAGACCATTTCCTATTTTAAGCATCCCCAAGAACCCTATAAAAACATTGAACCATTTCAGTCGATATACATAGCAGTTTTCATACTCTTATATCATCCCAAGTAAAGAGGAAAAAAAAAGTTGTCTAGAAGAAGGAAGAAGAAATGGCGAGGGTAGCACTTGTTTTTGTAATCTCCATTGCACTTTTTTTTATCAATCCTCTCTATAGTGGCTGAAGAAAGCCGAGCACCAAGTCCAATGGACTCAGATGCCACTGCTCACTCACAATCATGGGGTGATTGGTTTGAAGATCAAGTGGGGTAAGCTCCTAGAATTGTTGTCCTTTGTAGTCTTTTGTTTTTTTATTCATTCTCTTTGTTTTTGTATTTTACAAATATATATATATATATATAAGAAAAGAAAGATCTTCAAAAGTGAGAAGTGCGATCTACAAAAGAATTCCACAACAGTAAATTAACAAACTGACGTGACATAATGTGATATATCATATTCGCTTTATGATATAAAAAACTTTACAATTCAATGTACTATATTAAATTATGTTAGTTCATATAATTATTTGTATGAGATCCTTTTGTGGATGAATCATTCATCTCTTTGTATATCCATAAAGAAATCAAAAGCATGAAACAACTTTCCTAAAATGGGCACATATGCAAGTTGTTTTTTTCTTGTTCCTTTTTAGTTACCGGGAAAATGAAATATTTTTCATGGAACCTTGCTAAGGGTTGTGATTCAAAAAATGGGAAAACCATTCTAATTAAAGTGACAGAAAAATAGATACACAAAGTAAATAGAATTAAGTACTTAATACAAATTGTCTGACACTCGCTCTATGTATTTTTCTTTCACTTTAGAATCTATAAATTGGACAAAACTTTAGAAAAATCTTATTCAAGATTCAAAATAACTTCATAATACCTGTTGATCTATGTTTCTTTCTTTTCTTAATAAATATTTTTCATTTTACTTTAATAAAGACTTTTTTTTTCTTTTTCAAGCATACTGGTCTCAAATCTAAGGATGATAACGCAGGAGCACCAGCAGGGGAACCAATAAGAGCACCAACAAGTGCATAGAAATATTGATATATAGTGCATGTAGCACTCAAATTACAACCTATTTGATTATATATTACTTATCAATTTTTTGACCAAATAGTAATATGCATCCTCTTCTAGACCCACTCTATTTGTAAAGTTTAGACGCATTATCTACTTGTATACTCATAACTTATCAATAAATATGTCTTTTATCCTTTACCATTTGCTCTATTTCTTCCTCAATTTTCTTTTTCCGTTGATTTTTCTTCTATCGGCTTGGCCGACCTAATGCGAGGGATAAGTCAAATCTGAGAGGGATGCGATACTTGGCTCCTCGGCCTTCTTCGCCTGCGTTGTAGACTGAGGTAAGGGGTGGGGCAAGTCTGTGTGAATATGGTGCTCGGTTCCCTTGATCTTCTCTTCAGCCTCGTAGACTGACGAGTCCGCAGAGACAAGGTGACCCATGGAATCATGGCTATCTAGAGGGTTTGGAGAGAGTGAAAGATCACATGCCCCCAAATCCCCTGAAAGTGATTCTTAGGTATTGAGAGTGTAAGTACTTCCTCCAGACCCAGCGACATTGGAGCGTGGGGCCTTGATAGGGAAAGAATTGATGTCAAGGATTTTCTTAGGCTACCACGCTAGTGCTTACCCCTCTAGCTTGGCACTACCCTTCTAGTATCGATACACTTCTTGGGCGGTGGAGAGAATGGGTTTGCACTCTTTGTACGGCCGGTCGCTGTGTTGTTGAGGGGTCATCTGACTCTATCTTCATATTTGGTGGAGGAGTTTGGGAGGACGTCAGGGCTTTATATGCCTAGTGTCCCGTCGTTGGAGATGGCGTTATGCCGATCAATCAAAAGACTAAACCCACTTTCCATCGGGGAAGGGTTCGAGATGCTTTTAGGTCCAACTCACCCCTTTAATTCTCCCGAGGAGGCAGTATGCTGTATAGCTAAGATGGTGGTTCGCTCTTCACTGTGAGGCAAGCGGGGATGTCCAATATACCACTGGACAAAATAAATAAGTTAGCATAATTGTGACGTCTCCAACCTCTGCTTGGGATGAAACCAAGACTTAGAGCGTTGGAATATGCAACATAAGGTTACATATCCTCATACATGACAATTAATATGCAATGCATCATAGTATGCAACTAGCAGTATACAATAATTGCAGTAGAAATAAAATTAAAAGTATAACTTATGCTAGAATAACTAAAAACATTCCAATTCATTAGTAATCATCGAGTTCAAAGTACCAAATATAGCAAAATCTTAGTATAACTAAGGGTAAAAGTCAAATCATCCGCTTCATGCGTTCTAAAGCATGAAGGACTTGGGCTATAAATATCAGGATTAAATCCAATCTCCTCTCAAGGTCTGGCTCCTCCTCAATCAATTGGATCCAGCACTCCATCTAGCTCGTCCTCCTCGAGACCTGTCACGACTTCTATAATTTCGAGTGCAGTGGTCCCACAAGGATGAGATTTACTCGTAATCTCAGTAAGTTAAACAACCAACGTGCACAAAGATAAATTAAGCATGAAGAATGATAAATATGCAATGCATGAAATGCAGAAAAATCAGTTTGCATGTCTCCCATCCAAATTCTTTAACATTTTCAAAAAACTGGAGACACATGTTTTCATTTCATGAACATTTTTACTTCAATTTTTGAAAACATAACTTCATCATCAACTTTCATCATTATTACAATTCATATAACATCATAACATGTGGTAATGTCACAGTTCCCTATATGCACTGTGAGTACCTATCAGTGACCATAGTACAACTTATGTTAAGACTATGTTGTCTATAGACTCGTTCTTAATGCATTGATAAATATAACATAACATCAAAACGTGTATATCCACTAGCATTAGGTGTCATAACATAATGGCTTCGCTCTTGCGTTCTTTAAAAAGAACACATTAGAAGCATGTTGACTTTCTTCGTCAACTTAGGAGTTACCACTCCTTTCTTAAACACTCCAGAGTGGACAAAGGAGTTCTACTAGGATAATTCTCCATTCTAACCTTTGGGGTGTGTGACAAAAATTATTTTCATATTATGCTTGAAAAAATATTTTTCATGACGTGTGCATATGTGGCAAGCTTCCATAATAACATTTATAGATGTAATATGAAAAAATAGTGAAAACTATCACAGGTCATGTAAGTATGCACTCAATTTATCATATCACATGATATTTTATGCTCAAAATGATAATTGAAATATGAATGAAATATTTATCAATAATTTATAAATAATCTATCAAGGTATAAGTTAGAGGCCAACTTACAAACTTTCCGAGTAATTTGAAAAAATGTCATAGCTACTGAAATCAAGTTTGTACTAAGTTAGAATTAATACTACTATGAATGAGGTTCAAAATCAAAGGCTTCAAAAATGAGTATTTATAAAAATACCCCTAAACTTTTAAAAATTGTCATTAAGGCCCTAATTTTTCACTAATTTCATACGAACTTCAAATTTAACCAAACTTTATAGACCTCATATTTTTATAATTATAAAACCATCTATACCCTTTTATTTGTAAAAATAAAAGTGGAACTTGCTCAAACAGTCCCAACTCGTGGCATGTACTCTAGTTGATGCCTAAGTGTGTTTTCAACTATTGATCCCTATGAATGCATGTATATGAGATTTTCTTTAATAAAAAATGATCACTAACATCTTTAATAACATAATGAGGGATAATTCTTAGATAATAAAGTTCATCCCAACACTTAATCATGGCTAAGATATCCTTAATTTCAAATTTATTCAAAACCGATTAATACTTGATGATCAAAACAAGATAGATTTAAAACCTATCATGGCATGCTTTTAATCACAAATAAAACCTTCCATAATCATTCTAAGACAATAATAAATCATATAAAATCATGCTTAAGATATGCCATAGCTAAATTTTCACTTAAAATCATTTAACCATCCAAACCACCCTTTAATGACCTGGTTTTGAACTGAGCATGATAACATTTTCAAAACTCAACCAAATTTCGTACCAACACTTGGAAAAGAGGCTTGACTTGCTAACTAAGATCAATAATGAGAAAACTTACAAATTTCTTGGCCTTCTAAACACTCAAGACAGCCTTGCTCAAGGACACTCAAGAACTCACCAAAACTTGCTCGGTTTCATTCTATTGCTCTATAAGGGGGATAAGTGCTCTCAAGACTTAAGAGGAAGCTTGGAGCTGAGATGTGAATGAAATGAGAAAGCGAGGGAGGTATTTATAAGGTTCAAGAGGGGAGGCTGTGTTGGCTTTGGTGCAATGTGATTGGGTGAAGTGGGTGGTGCACAAGTTTGAAATGTTTCCAACTTGCTTACATGGGCTTAGGTCACGTTGTACAGGGGGAGTAGTGGCCTGAAACCACCATAATTTCCTCCTTACTGTGGCTACAATGGTCCTTTAGAGGTTTCCAGGTCGTGGGGAATGGTTTAGATGACAAAAATTCAAGCAAACCACCCACGCAAACCGACCGATTCAAGTGGCTTTCACTTGGCAGATTTGAGTTTCGGTTTTGGATGGTTTTGGGTGGAAAAATGAGTCAAATTTCTCATGATGGTAATGTGACTCTTGGGGATTGGGTGGTGATGGAGGTGGCGTGGGGTGGTGGCTCAACCAAGACAGATGATTGGTTAAATTCCAACCCAACCGGCTCCCACTCAAACCAGACTAAGGTTCAATTGGTTCAATCAATTGGTTTGGTTTGTGGAACCAATTTCGACCAAGGCTCATTCTGGGTTTGAAGGGGTATTATGAGGTGTATAAAGACCATATTATCCTTGAGTAAATGGCATAAAAATATTGGACATAAGGGCAAAATAGTCCATGCACTCAAAGGTGATACAGAATAGCCGATGGATGCAAGTTTGGGGTTGATTTGTCATTTTCCTTAATGACACGTACGAAGGTTTGGCGAGGGTATTAATAAGGTCTAAGTATGATGAAATTAAATAATCATCCAAGAAAAACTTGAATTAGAAGGTTAAGTAATGATTAAACGAAATTAAGTTTCAAAGCATAACTTAAAGTTCACTAACCTCAAGTATGATGGTTAATGGTCTTAGCCAACTTTCAAAACTTAATTTAGTTATTTAGGATATGATTTGGGTTTAAGGAAACCAATGGTATGGTGTATTAGGCTTTCAACTTGAATAGTGAAATAAACCCAAACATGGATTTGGGTCTTGTGGGATTAAAAGGGCCAAGTGTGTGAGTTGATGGCTTATAGGCTTTTGGACTTGAATGAGAAGGGGCCTCATTTCCAGATTTTGAGAGACTAAAAGAGACCTCAAAATCCACTAAGATGAGCTTGAATGGGCTTGACTTGGTCTAATTGGGCCATGGGTCAATTCTACACTAAGTTTGGCCCAAAGGCCTAAAGCCTTCCTTATGCTTGGGTCAAAGTTAGTTACTAAGTCTTGAATTCCCTAAGGGTTTGGTTCAAGGTTTCTTAGGCTAGGCCCATGAATATTCTAAGGTCCTAAAAGCCTCACTAAATTCACTAATGGGCTTATTTTTCTAATCCTTCATGCCTAATAAGTTGGGCCTAATACCTTCACTCTTACTAAGTTATGTCCAATGGCCTTATGTCCTTTTTATTGAGCCTATTTTCTAGTATCCTCCAAGAAAGACTTAAAATTTTATATCTCCCAAGTTAGGTCTAAGGCTTTTTAACATCTTAATCTTAGTCCATCACATCTTTAGTGCATTAGGACCCTAAAGTCTTATTACCTTTCTTAAACCTTTATACCCAAAAAGTTTGGGCCGTAATAAACTGGGCCTTCCTAAGTCCATCAAAACTCTTACCCAAATTTCTTAACCCATTAATATGGCAACCAACCAATATGTCATGAGTCATTCCCTTATGGGCCTATTAGTTTCTTATCCTCAAAATTATAAAACACTAAAATTCTCTAAAATCATATTAGTAACCAATCAAGTTCCAAAAATTTTATTTTTTCTCAAAAATCAATATTACACTAGAATCTTCTAATAATTCTTCTAAACCCAAAGTATACATCATTTTTGCCAACTCAAGTATCCAAACTTACTCTCATTCTCAAACAGCCTAACTCCTAATTAACTAGGATTAAGGCTACTAAGTTCAAGGCCTAAGGAGCTTTTTAGGAAGTGTTACAATAATTCATCCGCGATCTGCAAGTGTGAAATTTGTAAACCTGGGATGTCTTGTTGGAGATGTGAGGCATTAGTCACTTGGCATCCCATTGGGTGGAAGAGGAGCGAGGCAAGGAGCCCGAGGTGTCACTTATTTGGCATTCCGTTGTTGGAGATGGCATTGTGTAGAGTAGTTGAAGAACTAGACCCGCTCTCCGTCTGGGGATGAGTTGGGATGCCTTACGCTAAACTCGCCCCTTTGGTCCCCCGAGGAGCTGAGAAGCCAGTCTGCTCTTCACTGTTTGGGGGTGGGGTAAGTTGTTGGGTAGTTTGAGACTAGACCCACTTCCACCTGTTGACATTACAGGGAAAGTAAGTGATGGATTAGGCTGGCGCTGATCCCACTCTTCATCGTGGCGGAGGTCAGTGTAAGTTGTCGAGCAGCCAAGGAGTTGGACCTATTATCCATCGCGAGGAGGGTGAGATGGCCCACCCTCTATCCCCCGTAAGGAGGTAAGTTACCGGGCAATCTAGGACTGGACCCACTCCCGCTTGTTAAAGCTCACAAGGAAGGTAAATGGTTATGCTGTAAAAATTACACAACAGGTCGGAAGGAGAGAAAGAGTCATTCCTGACCCACTGAGTTGACTAGGCCTTGAACGATATTGTTTGGAGCCCCCAGCAGTGTTCTGATGCTGCTATACTGTGGCGATGCGTACCTCCATGGCGATGAATGGAAAACAAATGCAGAGAAGGTAAGAGTAAGGAACACACAGATTTACATTTTTCTGCAAGTTGCCTACGTCCATGGTCGTTTGGGGAGGAAAAATCTACTATAATATACTTGTTTACAGTCTCTCATAGCCTCTCATTTCTCACTGTACCAAGAAAGTTGGAGCTCTTCCTGTTGGAGAATCTGTCTTCCTTGAGAGGTTCCTGAAGAAGAAGAAAACCAGAGCCTTGAGGTTGTCTGGGCATCCCCTTTTATATGACCATCTTCCTACAACTATTGATAGTTGTGTGTCTGACCCCCCTAACTCCTAACCTCCCCCCCCTAACCCCCCTCCCATGCCTCCTGACTCCCCCATGACTCTTAACCCCTAACAACTCCTAACTCCTGACATCCCATGCCTCCTAACCCCTAACACTCCTCCTAACTCCTGACATCTACATGCTCTCATGTCCCTCCCTGTCCATAGTGGTGGTTTGGTGGGCTAGGCCCAACTATGGGATGTGATATTTTATCCCTCAACAAAAGCCCGCAATTCTTAAGGACAACTTGTTCTAACAAAAAATCTTAAGAATCTTTAAGATAAAATATGCCACAAAAGTTGTCAACAAGAAAACAAAATAATCTGCTTGTGTTAAGTAATAAATGCCTCCAGGGACGAATATAGGCGGGATGTATTTGACCGCGTATGATTTAAGCTCAGAGCTTAGATAAAGTGGGAGGCTGGCTCGACCGCGTATAATGCGAGTGTGGAGCTCGGATATTTGTTGTTATTTGTAAAGTGTATGTTCGTTTGATGCCTTTGTTTTTTGATTTATTGTTAGTGTTAGAATTTGTCTGAAGTAACCCACGCAAAGCAGTCAAAGGGCCTGTCGACCCCCTGAGTCCACTTTAGGAAGTTGCTGAACGTAACCCGTTGACAACGGTTATGCATCATGGTGAGTCTAGAGACACAACTTGTAGCACAAAGGTCAGCAAATCGAGGGACTTATGCCCGACTGGCTATGAAGGGGTAGAGTTCGAGAGGCCCTGTCCCTTAGCCAATGCATTGCGGCGAACTAAGGGACTGGGCTTGTGGTGCATGAAGGTCGGAAGTCAAGGGACTCGTGTCCGACTAGCTGTGAAGGGGGCAGAGCTCGAGAGGCCTTGGCCCTTAGCCAGTACATCGTGGCCAGCCGAGGGACTGGGTTGTGGTGCACAAAGGTCGCAAGTCGAGGGACTTATGTCCGATTGGCTATAAAAGGGAAAGCTCAAGAGGCATTGGCCTTTAGCCAATGTATCGCGACCATTGCACGAAGGTCAGCGATTCAAGTGACTCGTGTCTGACTAGCTATGAAACGGCAGAGCTCAGGCCCTGGCCCTTAGAAAATACATAGTGGCTAGCCAAAGGACTAGGCCAGTGGTGCACAAAGGTCGGCAAGTCAAGGGACTTGTGTCCGACTAACTGTGAAGGGAAAATCTTAAAAGGCTTTGGCCCTTAGTCAATGCATCGCGACCATGCATTGCACGAAGGTCGGTGAATCAAACGACTCATGTCCAACTGGCTATGAAGGGGTAAAGCTTGGGAGACCTTGGCCCTTAGCCAATGCATCGTTGCCAGCCAAGGGATTGGGCTTGTGGCGCGAGGCACCTATCCATGGTGAATTACTCTGTTGGAGTGCATTGAAGGTTGGAGATGTGCCACTATTAAGGCTTGACTAAAGTAGTCTGGATGAGCCAGCAGGGGGAGCCCAAATGAGAGAGCCCTAGAGAGTTCGTTGGGAGAGCCCGAATGAGCCTGCTGAGAGAGTCAGGGTGAGCCTGCTGGGAGAGTCCTGGTGAGCCTGCTGGGAGAGTCCTGGTGAGCTCGGTAGGAGAGCCCGGTTGAACTCGCTAGGAGAGTCCGGGTGAGCCTGTTGTTGTCTGTCGCTTCTTCTTTGCTTGCTCCTCTTCCTTTCTCTCTCTCCTTCTTTTTTTCGAATTTGTGAGCACCATATGCCTCGCTCTGGAAACCAGCCTTGACCAAGTGGGTTGTAGAGCCATTGCATGGGACATGCAAGCCCGACTCAATGTGGGGTCCAACAAGTCTCGTGCAACTGAGGAACCGTGTCTGATCAAGTGAGGAACAGTCCAAGCCATGCAAGTGAGTCCTGCTTGAGCCCTACAAATGGGGCACTGTCTTAGCCCAGCAAGTGTGGGACTTTTTCCAGTAAGTGAGTCTCGTCCAAGCCTTGTGTAATGGCGTCCGAAACCCATGCAAGTGGGGATTGTGTCCAAGCCCTGTGTGGTGGCTTCCGAGTCTTGTGTAGTGACGTATGTGTCTCATGCAAGTGGAGATTGTGTCTGAGCCCTATGTAGTGCCGTCCAAGTCCTGTGCAGTGGCATCCGAGTCCCATGTAGTTGAGGTGGTTGCTTGAGCTCAGGATAGCTCGATGTCAAGTGTGCCCCATGCGATGAAGGTGTTGCCCGAGCTGAGGAGGGCTTGGTGCAAGTCAATCCTGTGTGGTGGAGGTGTTTCCCAAGCTGAGGTGGCCATGGAGGGTCGTGAGCACAGGAGGGCCTCATGTAGTGGGACTTGCATCTGCCCGCTGTAGTGGTTGTGGACCACCTCGAGGGTGATAGAGAATGTCAGCGGTTCAAATGGTGATCGTCGACAAGGACATGGGGCTCACGGCAGTGCTGTGAGCCTATTGTGTACGTTGATGCACTCTTCGTGCACTGTGCACGTAGCTCACTGTCATCGTCCATAGCTGGGGTGGTCAGGAACCACACCTAGGGGGAACAATGTCGGTGGTCCAATGGGTAGTTGCAGGTGGCTTTGGTGTGCCTCAATGGGACTAGGCCGAGGAGATTTTGGCCACATTCATTCGCATGCACGTGGTAGTGTGGCGAGAAGACAAATGACATCGGCATTTCGCATGGCGACCTCCGGCTAGCCCCCTAGCTGGGCCACAATGGGGTCGTGGCTCGTTTGTGCGCATGTTGTCGTGCCCCATGGTGCACGAACCAAGTGCCGAGCATGGCCCTGCGGCTAGGAGCCATCACTATGCGTGCCTTGGAAGGTGCCAATGTACGTGGCTTTGTGTTTTTGCATGGTACTGTGTAGATGGGTACACAGTGTCTTATGGATACTACACACCTAAACACCTAGTACTTGCCCTCAGTGTATGTGCCGAGTGCATGTGTTCTCTGAGAGACCTACATTTCTGGGATCGAAAGATTTGTGGCCCAATCCCTTCAGCCACAACAGTGGCGAGGAGCTTGGTTCCTCTCCTAGGCAAGAAAAGATTACTCATCCATTTTCTGCAGTAGCATTTTTCGTAAATGTAAAATTTAAAAATTTAGAATACTTATTTGGGAGGATGTTATCTGCTTGTCTGGTAATTATTCAGCATGCTGAAAAATCGTCCTTCTCACACCTCCAGCGTAGAGAGGAAATCATATCCCACAGAAGGCGCCAATGTTGATGCTGTAAAAATTGCACAATAGCCAAGAAGGAGAGAATGAGTCATTTCGGGCCCACTGAGTTGACTGGGCCTTGATAGGTGTTGTTTGGAGCCCTCGGCATTATTCCGATGCAACTCTATAGTGGCAATGCATACCTCCATGGCAATGAATGGAAAATAAGTGCAGAGAAAGTAAAAGTAAGGGACACACAGATTTACGTGATTCGGCATATTTCCTAAATCCATAGTCATTTATAGTTTCTCATGGCCTCTCATTTCTCACTATACAAAGAAAGTTGGAGCTCTTCCTATTGGAGACGTTGTCTTCCTTGAGAAGTTCCTGAAGAAGAAGAAGAAGACAAGAGCCTTGACTTGTCTAGACATCCCCTTTTACATGACCCTCTTCCTGCAACTGCTGGTAGTTGCGTGTCCGAACCCCTTGATTCCTTACCCCCCCCCCCCAATGCCTCTTGACACCTCCTGACTCTTGACACCCCATGCCTCCTAACCCTTGACACCCCATAACTCCTGACATCTGCATGCTCTCATGTCCCTCTTGTCCCTAGTGGTGGCCCGATAGGCTGGGTCCAACTATAGGGCTAGCCCGCTCTCCACCACGAGAAGGATAGAGCAGCCTCTAGCGTGGCTCATCCCTTTGGTGCCTTGCGGGGAGGTAAGTAGTCGTTGATGAATATTTTGTTGGTGGAGATATGCTGATAGAGATCGTGTTGATGGAGATCACATTGGTGGAGATCGTGTCGATGGAGCTTACGTTGGTAGAGATTACACATATGGAGATTACGTTGATGGAGATTACGTAGACGGATATTACGTTGGTGAAGCTTATGTTGGTAAAAATTACGTCGGTGGAGATTACATTGATGGAAATTACATTAGTGGAGATTACATTTTATTCCTGAAAAGCCACATTCTCATTAATAGAATTTACACATCGATGCGAAAATGTAAATTACAAGTCATTCATTTGTAGTGAAGCTCCCGTAAACGCTTGGCGTCCCATGGGCGTGTACCACGTGCACCTTACCACCTTTTGGCCTCATTTCTTGCGCGTAACACTGTCGCACTAGGACCTTTTCTCCTCAAATTTCTCCCACCCCTTACCTGGTTGGGAACTTTATCTTCAAGTGGTAGGTCAACGTTATTGCCTTTAAGCTGTTGAGGGTGGGTCGGCCAATTATGGCGTGCAATGATGAAGGGGCCTTCACCAACAGGAAATCGACCATGACTGAGGCCGCCGAGGGGGTGCTGCCCACCAAGAAAAATAGTGTGATGGTTTCGACTGGCTGGACCATGTCCCCGGAGAAGCCCTTCAGTGGCATGAGGGCTGGTTGGAGTCAAAAGGCATTGTCAATACACCTCCTTGCGATGGATATCCGTGAATAGGATATCCGCGTAGCTACCGTTGTCAATAAGGATTCTCCAAATTGTGAAGTTGGCGACCAGCATAGTCACCACCAAGGCATCGTCATGCGGATAGAGGACCCCCTCCTCCTCCTCCTCTCCAAAGGAAATGATTGGGACTAGGTCATTCCTTTTGTACTTGGTAGGGCAGCACTCCACCGAATACACCTCTTGATAAATTGGTGTCTCACCCACTTGGCGTGTGCTTTCTCCTCGGATGAGGTTTTGCCTTTGGCAGTGAAGCCCCCTATAAGGGTTCTAGTCTTCCCTAGCGTCTGTCCTCCTTGATGTAGTGCGCGGGGGAGATTGTGCTGTGATTAAGTGGGAATAATGTAGTAATTGACCATGAAAATTAGGACTTTTAGTCTAGAAATGAATTAGATTTGCTCGTTTACACAGTAGAATTGCAATAAGGGTCCTACAGGGTCAAAAAGGAAAAATACGTGTGAATTGCTACTAAGGCCACTTATGTCACACACCCACTCGACACTTAGAGAAAAAAAGAAGAGAATAGGATCCTTTAAACACTCAAACCCTTAACCCTTTTTTTTTTTTTTGCCTCTCAGACTTCGCACATTAGAAGAACTGCATAGAGTTGCAGAGAGCAACAACTTGGAGAGAGAGATCAATAAGAGCATGGGAGAGGATGAGGAAGTAGAGCTTAAAAGGCAGGAAATGGTGTGCAAATCGGTGTCGTGGGGGATTTTTGGAAATATCATAAAACCAAATCAAAAAACCTTCTTTTCATTTTAGGGTTTATTCTTACTTTGGATTATGGAAATGTTCTTTTTCTTGATTAATAGTTTATTTTATTACTAGATGTGTGAGTAATTTTGTAACCTAGATTAAGGGAAACCTTCAAGCAATAGGGTTTCAATGGGGCTTTTTGGTTCCCTTCTTGGTATCAACTCGTATTCTCCATAAGTTTCTATCACCCTTGAGTGAAAGCCGAGGTTAGGGTTTTTTACATTCTTTTTGGTTTATCATTGATTGAAGGCACGATGGATGCTTAGAGAGTGTAGGCCATCTTCCTGAGTTACATATTGATTGTAGGTTTGATATGAAATTTATTGAGGTTATTCAGAAAATATTATATTAGTGCTTACAATATATATATATATCATCCAAATGTTTTAATCTTGACTGAAACTGCATTTGAAAGTAACTATGGAATGTTAAAAACTCCCTTGAAAGTCCTCTATGAAAAGGAATCCCAAGATCTAGGTGTTTGTCCAAAGGTTTCTTAGAAATACAGTTTTGAGTGTACTGCATCTATTGTTTTTCATAAATCAACACAAAAATTTTCCTTTGCCTTAGCTGCCCAACATATTTCTGTTTGCGTTTGCTCCACCTTATTTTTATAAAGAGTTTTCAGAAAAGAAACAAAAATCATTTTCAATCCTTTGATTCTTTTGGTGTGAACAATCTAACCCTCGCTTAGCGACCACAAGATTTTGCGCAACAAACATTTCACTTCCTTAATTCCTTTTATTCCAAAATAAAAGTATGACTCTTAGTATGTCTTAATCCCGTGAAATTGACCTGTCTGATAAGGTTACACCTATCTAAGTTAGAGGAGCTTAGGAGGGATGCTTATGAGAATTCTAAGCTAGCTAAGGAACAAATGAAAGCCTTACATGATAGGAGCATACTTGAGAAAAAATTTGAACCGAATCAACAAGTCTTGCTCTACAATTCTAAGCTTCATTTATTCCTTGGTAAACTAACATCTCAATGGAGTGGACCCTACCTAGTAAAATTAGTTTCTCCTCATGGTGCCATAGAAATCACAAACCCACAAAATGATAATACTTTCAAAGTGAATGGCCAGAGACTCAAGCCATTTTTAGGGACTTATGTACAAGACATTTCATCCATCCCATTGCAGGAACCAATTGTTAACTGACTCAATTTCAGTACAATCTGGAGGTTTCATTCACCTCAGTTAGTCTTTTTTCTTCTTTCTTTTCTCTGTTATTTCCATTTTCCTGTGTTTCTTTTCTTCAAAGTTTTCTATTGGCCCTCTAATCTTACCAGACTACAATCCAAGACATGGGATACGTACACATTGAGGACAATGCTTCAATTTAGTTTGGGACAATGCTTCAATTTAGTTGGGGGGTATGGGATACGTACAATTCAAAAAAAAAAAAAACTCTGTCACATGGAGAACAATTATGGTTTGATGTTGAAAACACTTCTTAGGTATGACTAAGAGAGAATTGTCTGAATCATGAGTTCATAGATATACAAGTGACTGTAAAATGGTTTTGTTGAGGGGATCATGTAATGAAGTAACACTTGAATGAAGGAAATATGAACACTTTGCTTACTGCCAAACTGTTACCCATGCAACCTAGGACACTTGAGAGGTCATTTTCTTCTACTAGGATTACTAAAAAGTGCAGCTAAAAATATCTTAATAAATCACATCTTAATGGTTTATCAAAAAAAATGTTATTGATAAATGAGAAAAAAGACAAATCGGAGATCATATATGAAGAGAGAGAGAGAGAGGGCGTGTGTGCTTTTGAAAAAGGCTGCCTATCACCGAGGCTTTAGTAAGAAAAGAAATAAGGAAGCCTTTCAAAGTGTGATAGCGTGAAAGCTAACAAATAGAAGTGGTTTTGAATTAAGGAAAAATGGTTTTGCATAAGTGTTTCTATATTACATGAAGTTCTTAACTGAGAAATAACGTGAACTAGGGAATTAATGACTTATGTTTTTGACAAGTTCTCAACTGGAAAACCTTTGATGGAAAAGTTTCAAAAAAATTGTTCCTTCCTTGTACATCACTCCTTTGCTAAGGGTCTAGCAAAAAGCTAGTTGGGGAATGTGATTAAGTGGGAATAATATAGTAATTGAGCATGAAAATTAGGACTTTTAGTCTGGAAATGAATTACATTTGCTCATTTACATAGTAGAATTGCAATAAGGGCACGACAAGATCAAAAAGGGAAAATATGTGTGAATTGCTACTAAGGCCACTTATGTCACACACACACTCGATTCCTTAAAAATACTTGTGACCACAAGGATTTTGCCCAACAAACATTTCACTTCCTTAATTCCTTTTATTCTATAATAATAGTACAGCTCTTAGTTTGTCTTAACCCCTGTGAAATCGACCTTGGGACTCTCATTATACAATAACTAGACATCTTCTACACTTGGGAGGCATTTAATAAGAGAGACACACTGGGATCCCTGCACGGCTACACTCTACCTCAGGCTCCCTTCCCTTCTCGGCCTTGTCATCCTCTCCATACTTCTTTCTTGCAACCTCCACCTCCATTCCCACTCCTACCTTCGGGTGGGAGGGTCCCGTGGCCTCGGCTATCCAACCTGCACTCTTTCATCTTTCAAGGAAATGAATTCTTCGGTGTTGTGGGTGGGGGACCGATGGTAGGTGCAATAATGGTGGCTAGCGTTCTTGTACTCGTCCTCTTAGGCTGGCTGGTGGTCGTCTTTTTGGATGGTGAGCACCACCAGATCAAATCAAAGGTCCGGGGCTTTCCTAAGGGCTTCTTCCCTCTTGCTGTCATGTGGCCCTTCTCTGGCTTCTCGCGAGCCTTGCCTCTAGTTGGCGCCTTCGCCTTTTTCTCCACCTGTTCTAGTTCTCTCCTCCTTGGCTCTATTAAGGCCCAAAGCATATCTTCGGCATTAATATAGTTGTCGGCTTGGTCTATGAATTCTCATAAGGTGGCGAGAGTTCTTCTTACCAACTTTGCCATGAACTGGGATAGGGACCACACTCCTTCCAAGAAGGCTGCTAGCTTTATCTTCTCATTCTGGTCATCCATAGTCATCTGTTCTTTGTTAAATCTGGATAGGTGTGGCTTCAAGCACTCATATTCCCCCTGTTTGATGGTGAGGAGGTATGTTTCATGGCGTCTCTTTCTCCAACTCACAATAAACTATGTGAGGAATAGATGAGTCAACTCCCAGAAGCTTTCTATGGACCTAGATGCCAAAGACCCGAACCATACTCTTGTCGGCCCCCTCAAAGTCAGTAGAAAGACCCTATAGACCACTTTTCCTGGGAAACCATGTGAGTCATGTGGGTTGTGAAGGTTTCCAAGTGTTCGAAGGGATCTCCAATCATACATGCCCATGGGGGGCACCGGGAACTTTAGTGGTAGGGGCACAGCCATCCCCTCCTTGCTGTATGGGAGGCTTATGCTGGTGTGTAATTGGTCTACCGATGACAATGTCCTCGCTTCCATGTTTGTTGCTGTTGTTTCTTCATGTCCCCAAGTTGTCTAAGAATGGGTTGCCGCAGGCATATGAAGGACACTTGAAATTTTTAGAGATCCAACAGACAGTGCCACTATTAATGTTGTGTTTTGCGCGCCTTTAGGCCGAGTTCCAAAAACTTGAGTCTTCAAACTATCACCTACACACTTTAAGCAAACACCGAGAATTAAGACCTTGGTGGTGGCTGGGAGTCTCTGATGCTAAATTCAGTATATCTCCTTAGTAGTTTGTGCGTAAGTTTAGAGGAATCAGAGAGAGTTCTTCGTACCTAAGGATCGACTTTTATACTAGGCTTCGAGTAGGGACACCCCATCCCTGACTTTGAGGAACTTATGTCTTTTCCACTATTCATTTGTCAGAATCTTTTAATATGGCGTGGCTTCTGAGGCGGCGTCATTAATAAGGCATGGAGTCCGGATAGAGGTGCCATTAATGCCGCGTGGCTTCCTATTGTTGTTGCATTGTTGTTCCGACGTGGCTTCTGGGGCGTCATTGTTGCATTGTACTCCACCACAAAATCATAGCCCAATAGTTTGCTTATCCACTTTTGTTGCATTCTTGTCCCCCTTTTCTGGTCTAGCAGAAACTTTAGGCTTTGGTGATTTGTTTTCACTCTAAATGGCCTCCCTAGGAGGTATGGTCTCCACCTTTGCACCACTGAAACCAATGCAAACAATTCCTTTTCATTAGTCAACATTACCAAGGCCCTCACTTTCAAGGCCTAATTGTAAAAGGCAATAAGGTGCCCATTTTGCATGAGGAAAGCTCACACGGCTTTCTCAAAGGCATCACATTCTATTTCGAAGGGTAGAGTAAAGTTAGGTAGTGCCAAAACTGGGGAACTTATCATAGCCTGTTTGATGTCATTAAAGGCTTTTTCTGTTGTTTCCGACCACTTAAATCCATCCTTTTGATAATTCTGTTAGTGGGGGAGCCACTTCTCCATACCCTTTGATGAACCACATCTATTACCCAGTTAAACCTAGAAATTTCCGTAGTGATTTTACTGATTTTGGATGAGGCCAATCCCACATGGCCCTCAGCTTTTTAGGGCTAGCTTTTACTCCTTAGTCTGAGATAAAATGCCATAAATAAGCTACCTTAAGGGTAAGAAATTTGCACTTGGACATCTTGGCATATAACTGGTATTGCCTAAGAGTATCCAATGTAGTTTTTAGGTGCAGCACAAACTCATTTTCAGTTTTTTTGTAGATTAAGATATCATAAAAAAAAAAAAATCAATATGAATCTTCAAATGAATGGTTTAAAAATCTGGTTCATCAAATTTTGGAATGTGGAGGGTGCATTGGTCAAGCCAAAAGGCATGATCAAGAATTCATAGTGTCCTTCATGGGTACTAAAAGCAGCTTTTGTTATGTCCTCGATTTTGACCCTAATCTGGTGATAACTAGATCTAAGGTCTGGTTTTGAGAATATTATAGACCCACACACCTTATCCAATAGTTCCTCCACCACTAGTATGGGATACCTATCCTTCATAGTGGCTTTATTTTAAGCCTTATAATCAACACAAAGGCACCATGGCCCATAAGCTTTCCTAACTAGTAGGACTCTAACATTGCTGAATCATCCCGGTAGAAAGAGCTCATTCACAATCATTTCTATTTCATCTTTTTAGCAATAAGGGTATCTATAGGGTCGCACTGATATAGGTTTGGTTCCAGGTATTAAAGGAATGGAATGGCATTAGGATTGATGGGGGGTTAGGCCTAGTAGTTCTGTAAAAACATTAGAAAATTGGTTAAGTAAGCTTTTTAGTAAGGGTGGGGGTTCAGGGATATTCTTTTCAGCTTCCAGAATGTGTAACAACACTCCCTTATTCCCCACACAACTAGTCCTAGGTATCCCACCCACTTCAATCAATTTGGAATTGGATAGTCCCTTCAACCAGGCTGGTTTTCCTGCAACTACAAATTACATTGTTAAGTCCTTGAAATTCCATAAAATGGATCCCAAAGTCTGGAGCCAAACTACGCCCAAAACTAAATCATCCTGCTAGCATCAGGACATAAGGCCTTTGAAGTGAAGTTCATATGTTGGATGGACATTGACACCTGCTCAATTTTCCCTTCATTGGCAATTTGTTCACCAATAGCCACTTTAACCAAGACCCTCTCAATCATATTTACCCCCAATCTTGCCATGCTAACTACAGCTAGGTCAATAAAATTTTGGGACCTGCTTGTGTTTATGAGTATGACTATCCAGCAGTCCCCAATCCTCCCCTTCACCCTGATAGTCTTAGGATTTAGACAACCAGTAATAGCATGTAAGGAGATTTCTAGTTTCTCATTTAGTGTTATTACATGCACCATTTCTCCCTCAGTGGGGTTCTCCCCTAAAACTCCCACCATTGTCTACTCTGTCTCAGGGGAGTCATAGATCTCCTCAATGAGGTATAGCCGAGGCATTTGACACTTATGACCTGGGTTCCACTTGGTCTCGCAGTAATAGCAAAGGCCCTTTTCTCTACAGTCTCTCATTTGAGTTTTGTTGATGTTTTAGATGAGAAGTGTGTTTTGCTAGGGTTTTCTTGGGTTCTGGTAGTGGGAGGAAGCATTTGGAAGGGGCTGGGTCAGGGAAGTGAGAGGGGTAAGCATTACTTCTAATAAATATTTTGTTTGACACCCAAGTTTTCTTCTTGTAACTTGGCCAAGCTATAGGCTGAGAGGAGAGTAAGGGGATTAAACATCCTCACTAGGAGGCGAATTTCATCTTTGAGACCACTCAAAAAGCAACTAAGCTTATAGTGGTCTGATAAGCCCCTTAGTCTATTAGAAAGTGACTCAAAATTGGCCTTGTACTCTTCAATACACCCAGTTTGTCACAACCTAGTCATAACCTCCATTGGGTCATCATAACAATTAGGGCCAAATCTAACAACCAAGGCTTTCATAATTTGTTCCCAATCACTAAACTATCCTGATTCATCAAAGTCCTGAAACCACACCAGGGTTTTGCCTTCCATGAGGAATGAAGCTAACCTTAGCTTGTGTTGTGGCATGGTATTATGGAAATTGAAGAACTATTGTGACTTATACAGCCAGCCAGTTGGGTCCTCACCACAAAACACTAGGAAGTCCAGCCTCACAACTCGAGCTTACACCTCTCCCATCGACACCAAGGCCATGTCCTGTTGCCCTCTAAACCTGATGGAAGTCTCACCTTTGTCTTGGTTTTCTTTTGCAACTCCAAGGTTAGGGTGGTCAGTTGCCTTTACAAGGCCAATATCTTAGTTTCCCAGCTTTTGCATTGAAATTCAGAGTTCTTTCCAATGAACTAAAGCCCTCTTGCAGCTGCAAAAGCCTTGTACCGTCCGCTATTAACACGCTCTTGTAGGTTGAGGATGGAGGTATCTCTGATACCAAATCTGTAATGCGCACAAGGGAACGGGTATTCGTAGGCTCACTTCAAGGGTGAGCTACCTCTAGAGAGAGAGAGAGAGAGAGAGAGAGGAGATTTTATGCATTCAATTCATAGTGTTCATTTCCTCACCATCTCAGACCATATAGGCCGATAGTGGTAACAACTTGTAACAAACTTATATAATATTCCTTTTAGATCTACCTTTTTTTTTTTGAAATAAAGATATCTCATTGCTTAAAATAGATGCTGAATACAAGGAGGAGATTCCTCCATAAGCATGCATTCTTCCGTACAAGAAAGAGCAACTTTTGCCAAATGATGGGCAATTACATTAGTATCCCTACTAAAATGACCTATAGACCAGCTGAGGGTCTTTGAAAGCATGAGCTTGATGTCTCTAATGACCAACCCAAAAGTACTCCAGCCGTCTTCTCTGTGTTGCACTGCTTTGACCACTGTTAAGGCATCACCTTCCAAGATCAGGTGCTGTAAACCCTGCTCGAAACAAAAAGAAGTAGCTCTACGAGCTGCTATAGCTTCACCAAGTAATGGATCCGGAGCCAGGGCCATTGAAGAGCACAAGGAAGCAATGACATATCCCTCTGAGTTCCTCACAATCACACCAATTCCCAGCTTTGAGTTACCTTTGTCAATTGCTGCATCCCAGTTGGTCTTGAATACATTTGGTGGGGGAGGGGACCAATGGGTATTTGGTAACTTTTGGATCTTGTTATGCTTTATACCAACCTCTGTTCTAAGTTGAATAGCTGCCAATTCTGTATGGATCAATTTTGAAACTTGAGAGGGAGAATGGAATTGTTGTTCAAAGATCCAAGTATTCGTCCTTTGCCAAATAGCTTTAGCAGTGACTGCTAATTCAGTGATTTCTTGAGGAGATAGCCGGGCCATCAAAGCTATCATAATATCTTTGAAGGAGCCTTCAAAGATGCTAAGCTTTTGTATTCTTCTTGAGCTCATGGACCATACATCCTGAGCTGCTCTACAAGACCAGAGGGCATGGGATACTGATTTAGGTTCCATCGAGCAGATTGGACATAGAGGTGTTTCACTCACTTTCCTTTTATGCAGGTTCAACTTCGTGGCTAGGGACTCTTTCACTACTCTCCACATAAATGACTTGGTGGCTTGAGATACTTGGATACCCCACATTTTGTTCCAGAAGTTCGAGTTGGATTTCTGTGTTGATGATTGCCCCATATTAACTTCTTTTAAAGAAGCTTGGAGATGATATGCAATCCTTACAGAGAATTTCCCATTGCTTGAACATCTCCAGGTCAGTGTGTCTTGGCTCCTACACGGGCTTATGGGGATCTGGCTAATCAAACTTGCCTCAGCTGCTGTGAAGATTGCATAGATAAGTGATAGATCCCATTGCATAGTCTCAGGATTTATGAGTTCAGAAACTCGAGCTTCAGCAGCTAGAATAGAAATCGGGGACTGCACTTTGAAAGTTGAGGGACATGGGAGCCACTGATCTTTCCATATTTTAATCTTACTTCCATCCCCTACTCTCCATAATAAACCTACCTTAAGAACAGGCCTTGCTAGGAGGAAGCTTTTCCACACATAAGAATCAGTTGGCCTTGTTTTGACAGAGAAAAATTCACCATGAGGGAAATATTTAGCTCTAAGCACCTGAGCAGCAAGGGATAGAGGGTTTTGAATGATCCTCCACCCTTGTTTGGCCAGAAAGGCTAGATTGAAGGATTCAAAGTCCCTAAACCCCAAACCTCCTTCCTGTTTTGATTTCCCTAGAGCTTGCCAACTTAGCCAATGGATCTTGGATCTATTGTTACTCTGACCCCACCAGAATGATTATAGCAATTGGTTGAGATTTTTAAGGATGGTTTTGAGTAATTTAAAGATCCCCATGTTTTAAGTAGGTATTGATTGCAGCACTGATTTTAGCAGAACCTCCTTCCCTGCCTGAGACAAAATGTTGGTCTTCCAATTGATCATCTTAGCTTTGACCCTATCCAATATTGAATTGAAAGCCTTGGTTATGTTTCTACCCACATAAGAGGGTAAACCCAGATACTTGTCAAAAGATCCTAAAGCTTTAATTCCTGATTGCTGTAGTATAGCTTCTTGAACACTAGGCTTGGTGTTACTGCTGAAAAAAATTGAAGTTTTCTCAAGATTCAATCTCTGACCTGAGACTAGTTCATAGGTGCTTAAAACTTGCTAAAATCTACCCCACTCTTCTGGATTGGATCTACAGAAAACCAAGCTGTCATCTACAAAGAACAGATGGTTGATATGCATGGAGCCTCGAGCAGCTGGAATTCCTGAGATCAGACCTTGCATTTCAGCTTGGTTTAGGCTATGGCTGAGAAATTTCGAGCAGATGATGAATAGGTAGGGAGCTAGGGGAGCTCCCTGCCTAATACCTCGAGATGGAGAAAAGAATTCTTGAGGGACACCATTGACAAGGATAGAGTATGTGACAGTGGTAACACACTGCATCACTAGCTCGACCCATTCACATTTGAAGCCCATCCTCATCATCACTTTGCTTAGGAAGTCCCACTCTACACGGTCATAGGCTTTGCTCATATCAAGCTTGAGGGCCATGAATCCATTTTTCTTCCCTTTCAGCCTTGTTTGCATTGAGTGCAGTAACTCATAGGCAACTATCACATTGTCTAAAATCAGTCTTCCTGGGACAAATGCGCTTTGAGTGGGAGAGATTAGCTGAGGCAGGATGATCTTGAGCCTGTTTGCAATGACTTTGGAGATTATCTTATAAAAAACGTTACATAAACTGATTGGCCTGTAATCTGAAGCAGATAGGGGGTTTTTCTTTTTAGGAATCAGAGAAATGAATGTTTGGTTGATTTCTTTTAAGCCCTTTCTAGTATTAAGGACTTCTAGAGATGGTGCAGTTACCTCCCTGCCTATGGTGATCCAATGCTGCTGGTAAAATACTGCTGGGAAGCCATCTAGGCCAGGGGAACCTAAAGGATTCATTTCTTTAATTGCAGTTTCCACATCCTGTTTAGAGTAAGGGCCTGAGAGGGTGTAATTCATATCAGTACTGACTACAGCAGGGAAGGAATTAAGAGCTTCCTCGATATTTTTTGGGTTAGATGAATCAAACAACTTGTTGTAATGATCTTGGAAGACCCTTACAATTTCTTGCTTGCATGAAATCAAGTTACCATCTTCCCTTCTGATATGTTTAATTGTATTCACCTGCTTCCTTTGAGACGCACACTTGTGGAAAAATTTAGTATTTCTGTCCCCCTCTTTAAGCCATCTTTGTTTGGCTCTTTGTCTTCACTTCATCTCTTCTTCTTCCAGATAACCATCTACCTCTCTTTGAAGTACCTTTATCTGATTACCAAACTGGCCTGTATTGGCTTCTTGTAACATTCTAATCTGTTCTCTCTTCTGAAAAAGAAGTCTTCTTTGGTTTCTAGATACCTCCTTATTCCAAGCCTTGAGCTTGTCTCTGCATACTTTCAGACCTTCTCTAGTAAAATCAAACTTTGAAGTCTGCATATGTTTCTGCACCCAAACAGCTTTAATGATCTCAGTGCATTCCTCTCTTCTACCCCATGCAGCTTCATACCTAAAGATCTTGTATTTTAGAGCTTCTGGTTGGATAGAAATTAAGCAGTTAACATATAGAGGGTTATGATCTAAGCATTGTCCTACCAGCACCTCAACTTGATTGAGTTCAAAGAGATTAAGCCACCCTTCATTGAATAAGGCTCTATCCAACCGGCATTTGGTGAAATCAGAACCCTCCCTTCCATTGCACCTTGTGAATTTTGATCCTCTAAAACCAATATCCATTAGACCACATTCTAGAAGAACAAGTCTGAAATCCTCCATTTGTTTAAAGGATCGAGTACTTGAGCCAAAGTGTTCATCCTGGAACATTACCTCATTAAAATCACCCATACACATCCACGGGTTATGAATTTTTGAATGGATCAACCTAAGTAGATCCCAACTCTCCCTTCTCTTTGCAGTTGCAGGTTGTCCATAAAAGCCAGTTATAATTAGTTTCTTACTAGGGAATTCAGCAGGCACTGAGATAGATATGTGATGGTTGGAATAGGAGTCCAGCTCATCTTCTACTTCTTTTTTCCAAAAGATAGCTAAACCTCCACTTTTGCCCACACTGTCTACAGAGAAGCTATGATCAAACTACAGCTTGTCTCGAATAAGTTATATCTTGTCCCTTTTACATTTGGTTTCACTAAGAAAAGCTACATCCGGGCTCTTTTCCTTCACCATAGAGTGAAGCTCACAAACTGTCCGAGGGTTCCCAAGCCCTCAACAGTTCCATGCTAGGTGTTTCATGGTGACTGGTAGGGCTGGATTCCTGCCACTGCCATCTGAGCTTGTTTAGCTCTCTTTCTGGTCATGATGATTCCTTGAGTTTCTGTTGCAGGCATTTTCCTTGGTTTTGGATCACTTGATTCACACATAAATTCATCAGATGGGATTTTGTTGTCCATAGGCCCCAACCCTCTGGCCCTTCTCTTCCATATAGGTTTATTAACCTTACCAGCATTAAAGGATTTAATAGGAGAGTTTTGTGAAGGTAGGCTTACCTGGGCCATGTCTCGAGTAGGGCTTAAAGTGCCTTGTTCTAGCTAATACATGCTAAGATCATGGTTTGACAGGGACCCCTTGGAGAACAAAGAGTCCTTGGAAGCCACATCAACTAGTTGGTTGGTGTCAGTACTATTAGAGCCTACTGGAAGAAGAGGGTCTAGTTGATCTTTAGTTCTGTTGTTGCTGACTTTCCCGTGAACAGGTCCCCTTAGTTGGTAATTGTCAGAACTCTCGAGATCAGCATGTTCGAAGTCTGCATTGGGTTTGCCAGAGCCTTTCTGTCCCATCCTTTCTTCCTCGAACCTGTTCTCCTCACTTGTGTTTTGGCGCCAACTTCCCGAATTCTCAAAGTCACCTCCCTTCTTGTTGAAACTTGGGGAGCTCCTCAACTGTGTGTTGGCCCTCAACCAAGTGCCATATTGTGGCACCGTGCCTTCAAACTTTTTGCTTCCTGAAGGGGAAGGCTGACAAGACGAACCTGAATGCTTGATGACTCCACAATGAAAACAGAACATAGGGAGCCTCTCATATTTGAATGGGATCCAGAAGCGTTTCCCTCCCATGTTAATAAACCTCCCCCGGATTAGAGGCTTACAAATATCAACCATTACTCTGACTCTAAGCAGATTACCCCATGCCATACCACTTGCATCAACATCAACCGATAAAACTTTTCCTACTACTGCTCCCAGCCTCTCTCCCGTGGTTTTGTTCATTCCAGCAAAGGGTAAGTCGTGTAGCGGGATCCAGAAAGGTTCCTCCTTAAAGTTAATATCGTTTGGAGCTAAGCAGCTTGCACAGTCGAACAAACACACCAATGCCCTATCAAAGGACCAAGGTCTTCCCGATAAGATACGTTCCTTCACCATTGGATTCTGAAGTTCAATCAGAAAATGTTGAAGCCAAGATTCTTAAATGAAGATTGACCCTCCACTTTCCATGCCTTACTCATAGTCGATCGAAATGCACCTCTGTTTACTTCTTTCTCACCTATAATAAGAACAGCCAAACAATTCTTGCTTTTCTCTATAGATAATAAAACTTCCTCTTCTGGTATGAAGACTTCTTGTTTCTCTTCCTCTGTAAGGCTTAACCCCTCGTAGAGGTTAGATAATTCTTCCGCCATAATGACACAGGGAAGCTAACTAAGTGGAACTCTCAGTCGGACCTCTCTTCGAACCACATCCAAGAGGAACCCTCTACGTTCTAAGAACAAGAGAGAGAAGCTCCACCTTTCCAGGAAAGAGGAGGGCTTTTTACTTATAAGGTTGTAGTATGTGGATGTTGCCTTTTAGATCTACCTGGCGCACTATATATCCAAACATGAAAATTGATAACAAGAAATAAACTAACTAGAGAGTGGACCGGGACCCTGAACTTCCAGCCCATTTATTGCTTTTGTCCACGGAATTTTAGGCCTAGTAATAGCTTTAGCCCATAAGACTTAAACCCGCACAAATACTGAAGTCCATCAAACTGAAGATCTCTTTCTTTGATAGAACCACCTTCTGCTTCTAGATTGACATAATGGGACCTTATTGTAATGACTCATAGAAAGTTCAAATAAGTTTGCGCTCATTCTAAAAACATTTAGTCAATGTTACAATTAGAGTACTTTATAATCACTATAAGGGGTATAAACGTCTCCTTACAAAGAATGTAGAGTCTCATATATCACCTTTCTATAGGAAATCCTAGGTAATAAACTTGTTATCGCTCCAACATATTTGCTTTTTTGTAATAGAAAAAAATCCTGACATAACCCTGTCAGTTTTTTGTTCAGTCTACATAAAAAAAATATTTGTTGTGATGTTCGTAATTAGATGTACGTTCGGGTACAAATCTGAGCATGAGAAGCTTTTGGGGAAGAAACGTATGTCCAAACTATTGTGCTAAGATGGGAGGAAAGACAAATCCCAAAAAAATAAAACATGCCAATGAAGATCAAGAGGTTGGAATAGATCATTCATGACAACCTGAAAGGTTGAAGGGGTATTAGTGAGACCGAATGACATGACTAAAAACTCATTTGGACATAAAAAATGAGAAGCTAGATAAGGCTAATGTACATATAGTTTGAATAGTTAGCAAGCATTAACTAGTTATGACTTGCGCACACAAATTTGTATGTTTGTCAAAAAGGCATATAATAGTTGTATTGCTTTTCATCATTATCTGTTGTCATGAGTATTTATATAATGTAGTTGTCTTTCTTAATCATCTAACCATAATATAAATATAATTAAAAAAAAAAGCATACAATGAAACAAAATATTAAAGCAAAAATATATTAAAAGATGGAGTATTAAACAAATAATATAATGTCCGAATGCTATTGATCATTTTGTATTCCAACATCATACGTTCAAACCCTCCAAAAAAATAACGTTCAAATATAATACAACTGACAATATTCGAAGGTTATATTTTCAAATAATTAAATTTGGATGTTCCATAAATATATATATATATATATATATATATATATATATATATAAGGAAGTTTGAATGCACGTACAAACTATATATATATATGTCGGCCAAGCAATATAAGATTACGTCTGAATGTAGCATGAGCATGGTACGTACCATGTCCAACCTATAAGTAATTCATGTTCGAGTGTTTTCCTTGTTAAATAATAATAATTGTTGTTGGTTGACAAGTCAAATATAAACCTCACCCATACCACATTCGTATATTTCGGTTTCGAACCATAACCACCAAAATTCCGGAAAAAAACAAACCCTAGTAAATAGATCAAAACTCTAATTACAACTAATTAAGGAAAGGCAAAAGTCATGAGTGTTCTCCAAATGGCATATGTTCGCCATAAAAACGACCATTTTCTATTTTAAGCATCCCCCAAGAACCCTATATAAGCATTGCACCATTTCAGTCGATATACACAGTATTTTTCATACTCTTATATATCATCCCAAGTAAAGAGGAAAAAAAAAGTTGATTTCTTTCTGTTTGTTTGGAGGAAGGAAGAAGAAATGGTGAGGGTAGCACTTGTTTTTGTAATCTCCATTGCACTTTTTTTATCAATCCGCTCTGTGGTGACTGAAGAAAGCCCAGCGCCAAGTCCAATGGACTCGGATGCCACTGCTCACTCACAATCATGGGGTGATTGGTTCGATGATCAAATGGGGTAAGTTCCTAGAATTGTAGTCTTTTGTAGTCTTACGTATTTTTATTCATTCTCTTTGTTTTTGTATGATATAATATATATATATATATATATATATATATATATATATATTTATATACGCTAGATTTTCAAAAGGGAGAAGTGTGATCTACAAAAAAAATTCATAACAGTAAATTCACAAACTCATGATATAATGTGAAATATCATGTTTGCTTTATGATATAAAAAATTTTACAATCCGATATACTATATTAAATTACGTCAGCTCATACGATTATTTTGGTGAGATCCTTTTGTGGGTGAATTATTCATCTCTCTGTATATCCATAAAGAAATCAAAAGAATGGCACAACTTTTCTAAAAAAGACACATGCATGTTTTTTTTTTTTTTTCCTTTTTAGTTACCGGGAAAATGAAATATTTTTCATGCAACCTAGCTAAGGGTTGAGATTCAAGAAATAGGAAAACCATTCTAATTAAGTTATAAAGTGAGAGAAAAATAGATACACAAAGTAAATAGAATTAAATAATTAATATAAATTATGTGAAACTCACTCTATGTATTTTTCTCTCACTTTAGTATCTATAAATTGGAAAAAACTTGAGAAAAATTTAATTGAAGATTCAAAATAACTTCATAACACCTCTTGATCTATGTTTCCTTTTTTCTTAATAAATATTTGTCAATTTACTTTAATAAAGACTCTCTTTTTTTTTCTTTTTTCTTTTTTTCTTTTTTTTTTCTTTTTTTTTTTTTTGTCTTTTTCAGGCGTTTTGGTCTCAAATCTAAGTATGATAACGCAGGAGCACCAACAGGGGAACCGATAGGAGCACCAGCAAGTTTATAGAAATATTGATACATAGTGCATGCAGCACTCAAATTACAACCTATTTGATTATATATTACTTATCAATTTTTTGTCCAAATGGTAACATGCATCCTCTTCTAGACCCTATTCATGGAAGGGGGATGTCCATTGCATCAATGTAATGGTTTCTAGCAAGTACAATTAAATAAATGTTATCAATTCATGACCATGGCTAGCTAGCACATGAGTTTGCCCCTTTTATATGTATGATTATTATTACTAAATTTTATATCACTAATTGGTTTTTTGGGACAAAACATATTGTCTTAAAAAACTGAGATTTTATTCCATAATATATTGAAATAAAAATAGTCATCCTTATTTTAGTCAAACAAGTGATATCAATTCAAATGGAACAATTAATTTGCTTTTAAAAGATTTTGTTAGTATTTAAATGGATATCAAACTTCCGGATCGCCTTTATGTCTTTTATGTTAAGAGTAATGTTAGATACAGTTTTAATTTATGCAAACAGCAAGCTATGTGCAACCCTTTTCAAAAAAACGATTTTTTTCAAGTGAATCTCAGATTTACTTACTTTTTTAAATGAAGTGGACGATGCTTACAAACGCTATGACTGTACAAGTCCATTTATTATGTGTTTTTTTCATTCCATCTTTTACACAAAGGAGTATTTCTCTCTCCATAACTAATTATAAAAACAAATTAAACTTTTAATACAAACTCTCATCATTAACACATGCAAAGTATTTGTCCAAAAATGTTATCAAATATAAAAACTAAGAAATTAAATATTTTTTATAGGCTAATCATGTTACCAAGAGAATGTGCCTGGAACCTAACTGAATCGGATCGGCTAGAAAACTAGCTACTTTATTCCCAAGACTAGTTTGCTTTCGGACAATGATACAACACCAACTACTCTATAATTTATCTACAACTTCATGTTAAGAAAAAAAATACTTTAATTCAAAATTATTATCCTAGCAACAATTTAAAGTGCATGAAAAAAATAATTATTTAATCCTTAGTTGTAAATAGATTGTAATATAGTTGTTATTATATCTTTTCCCTTGCTTGAATAGTCTTAAAAAATTATAACTAGCAGTGAACTTATGGTAGTAATGTTTACAACTTTCGACGACACAATAAGTACCAATTAATGCGACTACTTCAATTCGACGTAATAACCACGCGTAAACGTCCCGCCAGCAGAAATCTGCATGTGTGCTTAATGATGTTACAGATCAGAAATAATATATTTAACGGCGGCTTTCTATTGTCGTATTATTTCCATTTATATTTGTGCCAATCACTCTTTTAATTTGATTCCCCGTAACTCGTAAGCCTACAAATTTTCTTCTCTCTCCCAAATTCACTCTTTCTTAATTTGATTTCATGTAACTAGTAAGCGTCCCGCACAATCCTTTTAAAAAAAGTGAGTAAATACGAGATTTACATGATAAAAAATTAATTTTTTAATAGTGAATCTCACTCTTTTTCAAAATAATTATACAATATTTACGCACTCCACAACTATATCTAGCATTACTCATATTAAATTATTTAAAATCAACATTTACGACTCCATAGGATAATGCAAAATTATTATCAAATGTTTTATTCAATATTCATTAAGATATTATTTTTAACAGTATGATTAATTCATATAAAATTCTTGTGACATGTTTAGTTGGTCAGAACAAAATTTATTAGATTAGGCATTGAAGAAATTGTTACGAGAATTTTTAATAACATTCCAACTGTAATGAGAAATTTCAATAACATTCTACAAGCAACTAATTATGCATTTGGTAAATATACATATCAATGCTTCATGAATTGGAGTATTAGTTTAATTATAAAAATAAATTTAAACCATATATAAATATTAGAATATATGTCATATTTTAGAAAATTTCTAAGATCAAAGCAGTCTTTTTTACACATCATACTTGAAAAGTTTTAGAAAATATTATTTATATTATATCACCTTATATCACATGTCTCTCCCAATTTATTATACTCTGAAGCATTAACTATACTCTTATGTGATATGAGGCGTATTTAATACAACACAAGACTTTTTTAGTTTTTAATTTGCAAGGGCCTAATTTTTGGGAGCAAAGTACGTATAAAATAAACGGGAACTTTATGGATTTTTTTTTTTTTTTAAAGAACATATAATAAATTTATGTGGACTCTGTAAAGTTCATTCGGGAGAGGAATAGATTTCAACAGGAGAGTTGAATTTATCCTCTTGCCTCTATAAAGTTGGTTCTCTTCTTTCAAATCTTGTCAAGACGACACAGTCCATATGGTGCTATATCACCTCTGCATGCAGGTTGATTCTGAACATGGGGTGCTATCCAATCCACCCAGCTTGGGGCCATGGGCAAGTCGCTTTTTTGTGTCTGGACCTTTGTTGCTAGGTTAGGCACATAAGGAGATGTTTCCCAACTTGATTTCTAGGTTTATGTCTCTTGTGTACGTATGGCTAGGTCACCCTTTTTGCTTTTATTTTCATTTGCTTTCCCACTTCGTTGTAAGTTAATTAACCAGGCTCGTTAGTCATTTATATAAATTATATGATATCTTTGACCCCGCGTGGGTTACTCTGTTTAATGAGTTGGATCTTGTCTCTATAAGAAACTATTTTTCGGTCTTCTTCTTCTTTGTTAGACATATGTCCTATCAGGTGCTCGGCCTGGTTGTACTTTATGTGGGCCTTTTGACCAGCCTAAATGTTTCAATCCATTTCTCAAGTGCTGCCAGCTTTTAGTGTCAATACTTGGCACCCCAACATAGCCTTATATGCCGTGGAGTAAAGATAGAAAGGGTAGTTTGCATGGGTTGGGTATTGCTTTTTAAAGTGAATATATAATCAGAAGTGCATGCATGCTGTACATTGGTCAGGGCCTTGCAACAAGCAGATGGATTGCATGCATGATGCCAATAAGAGCTGGTAGGCATGGTCCTCACAAATGATATAGTAACGGTTTTGATATAAAAATAATTTCTCATCTCATCTCATTTCATCATTATAATTTATTTCAAAATTTTATACAAAATATAATAAACAATTCAACTTTTTTAAATCTCAAAAAAATAATAATATTAAAAAATTATATTATAACAATATTTTATTCAACTTATAACTTTCATCTAAAATTATCTTATCTCATCTCAATATCCAAATAGGACCTATATAGTTTCAGAGAGAGAGAGAGTACTCTAAGGCCCTATGGAAGAAGGTCTCCCAAAAATATTCTAATTAGAATTTTCTAAAACAAAAATAAAAATCATAATTAAAAAATTGATTAAATCAATAAAAAAATATGAAAAGTATCAAATAGGTTTTATGTATGGAGTTTTGCTACACAACCTCCACCACACTCCACATTTTTTTAAATTTTTAAATTTTTTAATATTTTTTTAAAAAAAATTTTTAAGTTTATTCTTTTTAAACTATTTCAAATTTTCTATTCATTATTCATATAATAAATATTTGATAAAAGAAAAAAATTAAAAAAAATGTAGCGTGTGGAGGTTGTGTGAATAGTAGGAAGTTGTGGAGATTTTTTATTATGTAATTGGTTATCTTTTTGGATGATCATATTTTTCTTTTCTTTTGACAACTCAACTTTTCTTGGTTTATAGTTTTTTTTAATCTTTTGGCTCACCATTTTATTTTCATATTAAGTCATTAATTTATATAGAGGTTAGTAATGCTCTTAATTACCAAAAACGTACTCATTGGCATGAGTTTTTTTTTTTGGCTTGTTCTTGAATCTTTATGATTATATTTCTAAATATATATGTTAATATTGGAATTTCTTGTTTTAGAATTTTGTTTTGTTTGAGTTCACTTGATGATGACGAAACTTTCTCTCTTATCTATCTCCTTTTCATTTCTAGTGTTGGTACTGAGACATGAAGTGATATTCTCATCTTATCTCCACGTAATAAATATTTCACATGATCTCATTCTACACTTGCCTTTTATCGTTATTACTTTCATATACAATATGAAATTTATAAAGAGCAAAAACTACTTTTTAATGTTTATAAAAGATTTTAGTATAATCATTTGAAGAGACAAGAACCCCTTTTTTTATTTTATTTTTTTCCAAATGAGTGGGTTTATAGGACTTTGTTTACAATAATGGATATCATTGATTTTGAGAATCTAAAGCACATGTTATAAAACTAATTTTGAGAATCTTAATTAGGCAATTCTACTTTGTAAAACAATAGGAGTGATTTTTAAATAAAAATGTAATGTAAAAATAAAAATAAAAATAAATTTATTAAATTTTACTTAAAAAAAAAACCTCACTCGAAATTTCCCTTTAGGCCCTACAACCTATTGAGCCTACCCTGGGTATGATTACTATGAGAATGTTGCCTTGACCTTGTTGGGTCGTGTGTGGAGTTTGGTTTTAGAGTTGAAAAGTGTCAGGCAGATTGTTCGCTCGACTGTCGTTCGACCTGGGCTCAGGCAAAGAGTTCACTCAAAAGGTACTCGAGAGTTGGCTCGAGTTAAGCTCAAATAGAGAGTTTGCATGACAATGGGCTCAAGCTAGTGAAGTAAAACCCTAGTGTTCGCTTAAGGGTTGGCTTGAGTGAATGTTGCATAGATGGTTCAGTTGCTGTGCGATTGACACTCTGCTCAAGCAAAGAACCCTTATTTTGTTGGCTTAGGGTTTCTCACACCTGGGCCTATATATATGTTATGTTTAAAGTTTGAAATGGTATCATATTGAAAGAGGGAGAGGCAAGAGGTATTTGAGAGCATGGGAGAGAGAGAGAAAAAAAAAACCCTATAGAGAGAGAGTTGAGATTGCGTGAGTAGAGTGAAACTCTTATAATTCACTATGTGTTTTAATCTCCTGTAAATAAAATCATTTGCAGCTCTATAGACATAGGCGATTTGCGGAACCACTTAAATCTTGTATCGTATGATTGTGTGTGTGTTTGATTCATGTGTTTCTGCATTTATTTCATTATCTATCTTGCTATCGTTGTAAGTGGGTGTGGTGAATTTTTACAGCAGACCTATATTATGATTTCCCATTTTTGTGTTTGGTTGAGATTAGTAGCCATATTAATGGACAAACTAGTGCCAAAAGAAATTATATTTGTTTTCATAGACTACAAGCGTCACGCACTTCTTGTGAAAAGATTGAGTGAATATGAAATCAACATGAAAAAACTATTTTTTTAATGGTGAACCCCACTTTTTTTCAAAAGAAGTGCATAACGCTTGTACAACTCATAATTATATCTAACATTACTCCTAGTGCCCATATCACTTCGTAAGTTTTCATTTTGTAGGTTTGGAGTTTAGATGCAAGAGAAACTCTCATAATCGAGCGAACATGTTCTGTAATTAAGAGACTATAAAATGTCAAGTAGTTCAACTCTCTCATGTTTGAAATAAAAGATAAGTGAATAATTATTTAATTAACTTGTTTGTCAAGCTTTTAAGGGTTGGCATGTTTGGCGTTGTGGAGACAAAGGGTTCAAGCTATATATATTTGTCCTCGATCCGCCAGTGTTACTGCCGTTCAAGCAATATTGATGGATTTTCCTCGTACTTTCGAGTTCACCAAAGAACTACCACGAGACCAAGTTTCATATATAATTGCAACTCTAGTTGAAAGCTGTTTGAATTTGAAAGTTGACCAAAACACTACCAAAAGTAGTTAAATTGATTATAAACAAACTACTTAGTGCTTGTTTGTTTGGGTTTGAATTTGAAAGTTTAGAGCTCGAATTCTATTATACACAGTCACTTTTACGTACTGTTTGCGCACTCCACTGATATCATTGACCAAATGAGTTATTTTATATTAAAAAAAGTGAAGCAACCAATCACATTAATAGAGTACGCAAAAAATACGCAAAAGTGACTGTATATAGAGTTTTTGTTTAGTAAAATTCTACCGTTAAAAGTCTTACTATAAAAAACTATATATCCTATTGCAATCTCAAACAAATACTTAACAAATTACCTCATAAAGTAAAGCTTAGGTGCATACTTACATATGGTATATGTGAAGGGGGCCTTTCAATCAAAAAGGCTCAGGCCCAAAGAGATCAAGCTACGGGAACCCCAGGCTACTCAGACAAACCCTAACATAGGCAAGAAGCCCAGACCAGGAGGCCACATACCGGGCCCATAACAACAAGCCTATCTGGAAAGGCTTTGGCACCGAGTTCGGATACGCCAAAAATCCCATCTCAGGACTCGGTGACCCACTGAGCCTTGCCATAGGGTACCATACAAACTACCCCACTATACAAAGACAGCTGGACGTGCCCGATCGTGGGCAGGTCAGATTCGAGGTACGTTGCATTCAATGTGCATGTCAGAGGACCCGACACACAACAACGTGCTGCCAGAGTACACAGGATGGCTCGGCCACAACCTGACACCCTGTCATGACAGGATGATGGCGGCAAGTCTGGCCGAGCACAACCTGACACGCCACAATATCTCTCAGTAATCTGGGCCGCGGACCGACACATTGTCACGATAGGGGGAGGAGTGGTAGCAGGCCTAACTCAAGTATAACCTGACACTCCACGACCTCCCTCGGCAGTAGAGTCCGAATCAGGTATAAATAATAGCCATCCCTCTTATGGAAAGACTCTCTAAACTTTCTACCATTTCTCTTAATTCTCTAAGCCTTCCTCATTTTCTATAGTATTTTTCACTAAATTTGGCATTAGAGCTACTTGGAAGTCACCCTGTGACACTACTTGGGCTACGAAACACGACATCAATAATGTATATATATTTTAAAATTTCAAACTTTATAACCAAAAAAAAAAAAAAAGACTATCACGAAATTTAGTAATTTCTTTCGAAATACACTTGAGGAGTAATTTTACATAAACAATCATTTTTACAATTTTTTTTCATAACCCTCTTTACGCAAAATTTGAAATTAAAATCAAATAAAAAGATTAAAAAAAGTAGTATTCTTAATAAGGTGGTATTGACGGCTCATAAAATGAGTTTGTAGAATATTTATTACCTCCACAACAAATATTTTTTAAGTCTAAGTAAATAGATCTACGGGACTTCATTAATCTAATTTATTCATTATTTTTTTTATAAATTTTAAATTACATGGACAAAGTTAATTTTATCAGGACTTACAGTTGAAGTCCATTGTTCGGTACGCACGTGCAGGGATAAATAGTTGTTTTATTAGCTCGTTTACCACGTGACCTTTTTTTTTTTTTTTTTATATAGAACATTTTAGATTTTCTAGACATAAGAGAATCTTCTCTGTACAATTTAAATATATATATATATATATATATATATATATATTAAAAAAATATGACGAGGGCTGTTAGGTGGAGGTTCAAGCACCTGTAATTCACAGAGAATACCTACTATTTCACCTACACTTTCGTTTGCAAATTCCTTGTTGGATAATTACTTTGGGATATAGAATTGAAGTTACTGTAGAGCAAGTTGGATTGGGGATAAAATTCACCTGGATGAGTATTCTATTGTTTTTAGATAATATTAAAAGTAATATTAGATACCGTTTTTGAGTGTGTAAGTTTCATGTACTTCAAAAAAAGTAAAGTTTACTATTAAAAACAAAAAAAGAGTTTTTCATATGGATTCCATATTTATCCATTTAAAAAAAAAAACCGAGTGTGCAAGATTTGTATATCATAAAACTAGAAAAATCATTTTCTTGATACTAAATGCTCAATATATGTTATAAGATTATATTTTATGTGTTTATTCATCGCTTATTCTAAATCTTATAGTTGGGACTAAAATTTAAAGATTCTTGATCTTATTCTCTGTGTGTATATTTTCATTTCTTATTATTTCTATTGATCATTGTTTATGTGACTGTGGATGAAGGGATTTAAATGAACCAGTTTATTCAGTAGCCCGTTTGTTACTCGCCTAGTTAAATTTGAATTGAACTCAACTTGTGAAAAAAACCTCGCACGTGAAAGCAAATATCGGCTCGATTAGTGAATGATACATAACCGACAAAACTCTACTCGACTCTGCTAAAACTTGTTAATGCCTGCTCCTTTATACCCGAGTCCACTCGTTAGCTTGACTCGATTAAAACTCATTCATATATTGAAAAATATATACATACACTTATGTATATATACATATATATGTATTAGTTAATAATATTAGCATAATACTTTTATAATTAAATATATAATATGTAACCTAATTAATTATGTCTATATATTGAATATACTTCATAGCTATATTTTCAATTTGTACAATAATTAGTCAATAAGATTTAATAATTTCATATACTAGTATGTGGGAACTATATATGAAATAGATATAGACTATCATATTACATGTATGTATTAATAATTTCTATAGGCATATGATATATTATTATTATAGATAAATATCAACTAGTTAGATATTAATTATTTAGAAATTTTTAAAATCTTAAAATTCAATAGAGGTTCTACTTGTTACTTGTACAAATTCAATATCAAGTTTTTTATTTTTTTTATCCATCTAATTTATTAACTATTTAATCTTATTCAAAAAAAAAAAAAAAAACAATTTGAGTTGAAATTGAACTCGACTCGAGTCCCTTTTTGGGATGACCTCGAGCTCGAACTTGAACTCGAGTTGAAGATTTAACTTACCAAGTCGAGCTTAGGTTCAAGCTCGATTTCAGCCCTATGTGGATGTGACAGAATTGGAAAAAGAACTTTTAGATACAATTTTGCAACATATTAGCTAGAGAAAAATATTAGACTGTTTGAGAAAATCAACACAAAAGTAATTAAAAAGTGCTCTTCAGTCATAAAAGTGCTCTACAAAAATACGTTGTTTGGAAAATCAACATATTAATATATGTTCTGAATCTGACTCATGTGGCATCTTTGATTGTTGATTTTTGTTTTTCTTTGTTGTTGTTGTGATAGTACGTTACAACTAACCTTCTTCTTCAATATGTATGTGTATAAATATACATATAACTTCTATTTATTTTCATTGGAATGAGTGACATCTTTTCATATTGTGTTTTTATATAGGAGAAATACTAGAGTGTAAACCAAACGTGCACTTCAAATATGTATACTAGTGTTAATATATATATACTTTCTTTTTTTTTTATCTTTTAAGTATTTTTTAAATATCTTTAATTATTAAAATAAATACAAATTTACTAATAGTCATTTTTTTTAAAATATTAAGAAAAAAAATTAAAATATATGAGTATGTTTATTTGGTGGACACATTTGATAATCATACTAATATTTTCTTTCTATTTATTTTTTTATTTATTCAGTAATTTTTTATATTTAGACTGCGTTTAAATGTTGAGTTGAGTTGTGTTGAGTTGAGTTTTTTATGAATAAATGTGAGTTAAGATGGTGAAATGAGTTTTGTGGGATATCTAAGATGAGTTTAAATTTGTTTGGATGTTAAAATGACTTTAAATGTATTTATGGGAAGTTAAAAAATGATGTGGGTCCTACGTGTAAATAAGTGTTAAATTGAAAATTGTTGTATATCCCAGGTGTAAGAAGATTTTGAGTTGAAATGAGTTTAATAATGTGAAAGTTGAGTATTTTGATATTAGATTCAGTTTAAAATTAGACTGAACTGAGTTGATTTCAACTGAGTCTATCAACCAAACGAGATCTTAAACTTCCCTAAATCATGCTATATATATATATAGTAAGGTAGCAACTGTCCATAGAAACAATTCAAATTTCCTAAGATTTTTATTTCATATACATCTTTTTTTAGCAGTGCTATTATGCTGCTCAGAGTAGCCCGCTGCAACTTACCGCTAAGTCAAAATCATATTTTTATTTATTTTTTTAAATTTTTTATTCATATATTTTTTTTTATCATTTTAAAATATTTTAAAGAAAAAATCAATATACTAATAGTTACTTCCTTAACTATTAAATAAATAAAAAATTAAAATGTATGAGATGTCAAAATAAGAGAATAAATTGAGTGGACAAAATAACATTATTTATTATTATTATTATTTAGTTGAATAGGGAGAGATAAGAGGTGTTAAGCATTATACTCTATATTCAATGTGCCAATCACTTGGAATTAATCACAGACTCTCTTGCCCTCATACACATCAACAAAACGGGTTTGTTGAATGCAAACACCGTCATATTGTTGAAACTAGGCTCGCTCTCTTGACCCATGCATCTCTTCCATTTTCTTACTGGCCGATGCCTTTGAAACTATAATTTATCTAACAAATTGACTTCCAACTCCAACTCTCAACAACAAATCCCCTTTTTTTATGGCTTACAAAACTAATCTTGACTATAACTTTTTAAGAGTTTTTGGATGCCTATGCTTTCCTAACCTTTGTCCTTACCTTTCACATAAATTACACTACCGATCCACTCGATGTCTCTTCTTGGGCTATAGTACGGCCCACAAGGGCTACAAATGTTTCGACATTCAAAACAACAAAATGTACATCTTCCGGGATGTCACCTTCCACGAATCAGTTTTTCCTCTAACTCAAAAACAACCCATCACTACACTTCCATGTCAAAATTCATCCCTTACTACACTTCCCATACTTCCACCCTCAATTTTAGGCCCAGCACCTATTACCCATCCATCTACGTCCCAACCCACCTCCTCTCTCCTCGGTCCAGGCCCACAAAACCTCACTTGACTCCCTTCCCTTCCGTCAAGCCCACCCTCACAAAACACCACTCATTCTCAATCCTCTTCTTCAACCTCACGAACCCTAAGCACATCAAACACTTCATCTTCTTCCACACCCAAGTCATCTCTTCCAATTCTTGTCCCACCCAGATCACCGATCATAACCAGAGCCCAAACTCATTCTTCTCGACCCAAAATCTTCACCGATGGTACCGTACTGTACCCATCTCAACACTGTCTCATCACCAACATCATTGTTCTGGATGATCCTCAAGTTATTCAGAAGCCTCAAAATTTCTTGAGTGGCGACATGCCATGGAGCAAGAGTACACTACTCTCCTTAGCAACCAAACTTGGACCCTGGTTCCACTTGCTTCGAACTCAAACATCATTGGATGCTGCTGGGTTTTTCGAACAAAAACAAATGCAAATGGCTCCTTCCAACGCCACAAAGCCCGATTGGTTGCCAAGGGCTTTTATCAACAGCCCGGAGTGGATTATCACGAGACTTTCAACCCCATAGTAAAGCCAACTACAATTTGCCTAGTTTTGTCTATTGCAGTGTCTCACGGCTAGCCCTTACGGCAACTCGACATTGAGAACGCCTTTCTCCATGGCACTCTAAATGATACAATCTTCATGTAGCAGCCTCAAGGATTTGTGAGTGTAGAACATCCCATGTATGTGTGCAAATTGTCCAAAGCTTTGTACGGGCTTAAGCAAGCGCCACGAGTATGGTTCACCCAATTCAGTTCCTAGCTAACAGAGTATGGATTCTCCCCATCCAAGGCTGACTTGTCTCTTTTCATGCCTAATCACGGTAACACTCATATCTTTCTCCTTGTCTATGTCGACGACATTATAGTCACTGCATCAGACACTTCTGCTATTGATAAGTTAATTCATGATATGAGCATAGCCTTTCCTGTACATGATTTGGGCAAACTGTCGTTCTTCCTAGGTCTTGAGATTGATTATACTATGAATGGTTTGTTTCTCTCTCAAAGAAAATACATCAAACACCTGCTGTCCCGTAGCAATATGCTCCAGGCAAAACCCGTGACATCTCCAATGGCCTCTTCTGTCAAGTTATCTAAGTATGACAGTCCTGACTTTGATGATCCTTCCTTGTATCGTAGCCTAGTAAGAGGTCTCCAATACCTCTCCTTTACTAGGCCTGATATTTCATTTACAGTAAACAAAATTTTCCAATTTATGCACACACCAAAAACCTCACACTGGGCTGCTCTTAAATGGGTTCTAAGGTATTTTAAGGGTACAATCAACCAAGGCCTCTTTTTTGCCTCTCGTCCAAGCTTCACATTGCAAGCTTATTTCGACGCTGATTGGGGAGGATGCCCAGACGACAGGAGGTCAACTGGAGGATTTTGTATCTTCCTTGGTAAACATTTGATCTCTTGGTACTCCAAAAAGCAGAAAACAGTTGCTCGATCCTCCACAAAAGCCGAGTACGAGTCCTTAGCCTCCACTGCCGCTGAGTTACTATGGCTTCAAACCTTACTTCGAGAACTCAATCTTCCATTGTCTCAAGCTCCCATCCTTTGGTGTGATAATCTTGGAGCAACCTACCTTTGTGCAAATCCAGTCTATCATTCCAAGACAAAACACATAGATATTGACTACCATTTTGTCAAAGATCGTGTTGCAGCAAACACCTTAAAAATTGCCTTCTGCAGTTCAAAAGAACAACTAGCAGATGTTCTAACCAAGCCAATTGTTGCTGACAAGTTCCTTAACTTTATAACTCGTCTCAATTTGGTTAACACCCCATTGGACTTGAGGGGGCATATTAACATATGTGCCTCTACTGATCATCAAGATGAAAACCAAAGAGGCATTGCACCAACAGCAGAGCAACCACAGCACTCAAAGTAGTACTTTACGAATTGTATTGTATTCTGTTATTTCCCTACTGTTGGTGTAACGAATTTATTCTTTATTCTCTCCTGTACTTATTATTTATTCTGTATTGTACAAGTCTATATATAGCCCACTGTTGGCACAATGAAAAGCACGAAGGAAAGTTTTCCAAATCTGTTGTTCTGCTATTCTATCAATGTCCTCGAGACAAATTTGAACAATAACTTTGTTAAGGCGTCGTGGTTTTTTTTTTTTTTTTTTCAATTCATTTCATTTCAACTAATTATTATCATTCAATATTTTAATTTTATAATATTTTTATTTAACTTTCATCTTAACTCACTATCCAAATCACACCAGTCAAAACCAAATGGTACTACATTGGTAAGTTTCTACTTAATATTATGTTTTCGAAAACCTCTTCAACTAATCTAGCATTCTTGATGGTGCATTTCGTAAATGATTTTGATTCAAAATAAAAATAAATCTATAAATTAACATAACTTGATGTTAGATTATAAAATTATTTTATTGTGAAGTAGATTTAACGTATTATATAAAATTCATCTATATTAATTTGTAAATTTATTTTTTTAAGATCTCTTTGTGAATATAGCACTTTTTATCTCTCCGTTAAGTTAAGTGTTGGCCTTAAATTTGAGACAAATATGCTCAACGTTATTATAGCTTATATGACTGGTTTCTGGTTCACACATTACAATTTTAGATTTCAACATCTTCTACAGCGAAGACTTCCTCAAAGCCTGATGAAAAACCATGAAGAAAAAGCAAGTTTGATGGAATTTTGAAGAGAGAGAGAGAATGATGCATAATTTGACAGATGTATTTAACATAATATGACGTGGCATTGATTTGTATGTTATATAGATTTTTATAGATTTGGGTTTTGTCTTTCACATGATTTGGTTTGGCATGTGTCAATACCTGAGTTTACATAATCTCATTGCATGAATACAATTATCAAATATAACCTTAAAGCACTCAATTGGATTGTTTACGTAATTGAGTATCAATTTTAGTTTATACAATTTTAATTAATGATTTAATATGATATTAAAGTAATAATTTTGAATTCCAATCTTAATTATATTGTACTTTGAGGTTAAAATATCAGATTTTCTATCAAGATTGATGTGCTTTTAAATCAAATCAAATTCGTACACTCTTATTAGTATTAATAAATTTTTACTATTAACAAGTCTGGTGTTCCAAACACTTTTCATAAATTTGAGAGAGACGGACATACGATGTAGATCCTATAATATTTAATACACGGAAAACATTAAATATCATGGGAATAACATGTTGTGTTTTTCTTTTTACGAATTGTAGAAGGTTGGGTGAAAAAAAAAAAAAAACTGGTGAATTAGTCAACCGGACTGAATCGGTTTCATTATTTTTAAAACCGATCGAAATGGATCCTTTTTTTTACTTTTATTTTTTTTAATACCAGGCCGAACTGGATCAGATTGATTCATATAGATATATATTTTTAATTTTTTATATGATTTTTTATATTATATATAATTTTGATATTTAATATATATAATTATATATAAAATAATATTTTATTATATGCTAATTTTTTTTATTGATATTATATTCTAAATTAGTAATTAAAATAACATTAAAGTTTAAAATCCCATATAAATAACTATGTATTATCATTATAGTTTATAGTATTAGTAGTTATACTAATACAATACCATTATATATTATAATATATTATAATATATTATCAATATATTATTATATACTATAATATAATATATTATATATACTATATCTATATATAACATATCAAAAAAATAAAACCAAATTGAATTGAAATCGGTGAAAACCGAAAGTATCGGTTTAGATGTGTAACTAGTGCGATATCGGTTTTTCAAATTTCAAAACCGGAGTATATATGGTCGGTTCTAAAATATGTCTAAAATCAAATCGAATCAGACCAATTATACCTCTAATAAAAGGTATTGAGACAGAATATTGTAAGAAATCTCAATCCCATATTCACCATACTGCTTATTGTTAGATCTAAGTATGATTTATATATTAATTGTGTTATCAACGTTAAAAATTGTATGAAGTAAAATAGAAAAAATTAAAAAGTTTACTTTAGTTATGAAATAATTATATAAAAATAAATTTATAAATTGACATGATTTAATGAGATACATTATATTATAAAGTTATTTTTATTATAAAATAAATTTAACAAATTTTATAAAATTATATCTATTTATAAATTTAATTTTATATAACCTCTGTGTGAATATTAATTTAATTACACGCTGGTTCATTAGCCATGGCTCATAGCCCGACGGTCTCTGAAAAGCTACAACTAACAGTTTGGTGGTCGTGGTCGTGGCATGACAGCGGAGCACTCGGACGGTTAACAGATAGATAATTGGACTGAGGCACAACAGATCAGTATCCCTCTCTCTCTGTCTCGCCCTGCACCCCTGCTTCTATTTTTAAACTCTCTCATTGCACACTCGTTTGTCCGATCCAAACTCAATCCCAGATGGAACCTAATCATCCTTGTTCCTGATTACTTATTCCAAACCCAATCCAATCTCTTCCCGAAATAAACTCATCTAACAGCTGGGCTCTAAATTCTTACATCTCCAGTTGTATCCATTTTTATTGTTGAAGTTTCTCTCTTTTCAGCGATCATTTCTCTCTCGGACATTTTATCAAACTGATAATAAGCACTAGGCTCCGATTTGCAGAGCGATTGTGATATATAGGTGTGGGGGCGCGCGTGGTTCTGTGTTTCTAAAAGAGAAAAATGAGTTTCAGGGATGAGAGCGACGATGGGAAGGATCTTAGGAAGCCGTTCCTGCACACTGGTAGCTGGTACCGTATGGGGTCGAGGCAGTCCAGTATGTTGGGCTCATCCCAGGCCATTCGTGACAGCTCCATCTCAGTCGTCGCCTGTGTTTTGATCGTCGCTTTGGGCCCTATCCAGTTCGGTTTCACTGTAAGCAATTTTTTTTAAGTCGATCTTCCTCTGCCATTCTCGTTCTTGTTTGCTATTTTTAGAATCTACTGTTTTTCTATTTTTTTCCTTTCTCAAGCAACAAAATTAGCTCAGTTAAGCTTTCTGTGATTGCTGGAGTCAGATGTTAATATTAGGAAACCAAACGAACAAATGCACCCAAGCGTCAATGGTTTCTTTCGCTTATTCCCTAGTTTTTTTGGAAACCAAACGGAGAATTTATGTTCTACTTATTGTGCAGTCTGGGTATTCATCCCCTACGCAATCAGCAATCACTGAGGATCTTGGACTTACAGTTTCGGAGGTGTGAATCTCTACTGCCTTCACGTCGTTTGGGTTTTTGTTTTCATAAGTTTCTAATCGTGTTCCTGGTCCAGTATTCTATATTCGGCTCTCTGTCCAATGTGGGAGCAATGGTTGGGGCAATAGCAAGCGGTCAGATTGCAGAGTATATTGGGCGAAAAGGGGTGGGACTGGTTCCTTCATTGTTTCATTTAGTGTATTACACATTGCGTTCATTATTTGCTTGTTTTGGTTTTAATGACGAGTATTACATGATTGTGATAAATTGCAGTCTCTAATGATTGCCGCTATTCCTAATATTATCGGGTGGCTTGCCATATCATTTGCGAGAGTAAGTTAATAATGATTATCTAGTCTTGGTTTTGACCATAGGCATATGGAAAGTGTTGGGTAATGCATATTGTTTTCTATGAAAAGCTCACTGCTCTGTGTAGGATGCTTCATTTCTCTACATGGGAAGGCTGCTGGAAGGGTTTGGTGTAGGAATAATATCTTATACGGTAATGTTTGGCTTCATCTTTGTTCTTCTAGTATGGTATTTTGTGAAAGATGAATTCATAAGGTAATTGACTTCGTTGATTATCTTAGGTCCCCGTATACATAGCTGAGATAGCACCTCAAAACTTGAGGGGAGCTCTGGGTTCAGTGAACCAGGTTAGCTGTGTTTACTGGTTTACTCTTACCATGGTGGTGTCAATCATACAACATGAGACTTCAATCACTGGCCACTTCAGGTTTTAATTTCTTTTTAACCTTTTCATTTTGTGTCTGTAGCTCTCAGTCACCATTGGAATAATGCTGGCTTATCTGCTGGGACTTTTCGTCCAATGGAGAATACTAGCAATCTTGGGTAATCATCTGAAAAATTCACTCTGGTGGTCTCAATTTTCCTCTCATTCTCTTCATATTTCTCCTCATATATAGATGAATCAGCACTTGTTTACAAGTGTTAAAATTTGATGATTTTGTTTTAATTAGAAGCTTAGTAGGTATGGAACTTGCTTTCTTCAATGACTCTCAAAGTTTTCAGCCTGCAACATTCAGGAAGATCATGTCTTTATTAAAAAGTTTATTTTTTATTTTTAACTTTTATCGTACTTTTGGTTATGAAGTGTACAAGTCATATCGTTACTTTTCTCTCAATGAAAAAAGTGGAAGACGCTCCTGTTTGGTTATTAAAATTCGAACATATTTCTAACCTAGAAACATTCAATGTCTAGTTGTTCTATACCTGTTTGAGTTATTGGTCATGTACTCTTTTATAGCTTTTATTTTCATCTAGTGTGATAATCTAGTTGTATTCTTAGTAGCTAGTCTTATTATTTGAATAACTTTTCCACTTTTATCTTTTTCCAAAAAAAGCTTCTGGGCCGAAGTCCTGAATTGGAAGACTATATTAAAACATAGAGAAACTCAAATCAATAGACGAAAACACAAAACTTCTAAAAGTTGAGGCCTTTCCCCACAAATACTGGAGACTTCAGGGTGCTGTTTTTTGGTTTGTTCTGCGAGTGCTTGTACAATCTTTGAATGACTTCTTGCACTTCTCTATTTCATCAATTCAGATCAATTTATAAGTTAGAAGTTAATTTTTCTCATGTAAAGGAGTATGAAAAATGTGAATCAGATGTAATTGAACGAAAGGTGTCATATATTAAAAAGAATCTTGGGAATGATAGAACATTGTGACTCTCTGTTGCAGGTATACTGCCATGTACAATATTAATACCTGGTCTTTTTTTCATCCCAGAATCCCCTAGATGGCTGGTAATTTTTTTATTTTTAAAATTGGTTCTATTCATAAATGGATGTATTATTATAGTTTCTTGATGTGTGCTTTCTTTTCTTGAATCCAGGCAAAAATGGGTATGACAGAAGAATTCGAAACTTCTTTGCAAGTTCTCCGTGGCTTTGATACTGATATTTCCGCTGAAGTAAATGACATCAAGGTAATCGTTACTAGTCTACAAGTTATACTTGTTTAATGGTTTAACTTTATTCTTTAATATTCAAAGTGGTCTATCCCTTCCAGATAGAACTCTTGAATTATATAGGTAATAATCCATGTCTCTGGGAATCCCCTAATAAACAATAGCCAAATATGCGATTTGCAGAGATCTGTAGCATCAACAAGTAGAAGGGCGACTATCCGGTTTGCAGAACTCAAACAAAGAAGATATTGGCTTCCTCTGATGGTATTAATTGCTTTTCCAGACGGATTTGGTTTTCCATTGGTCATTGTTGTGGCTTCAACCTAGTTTTTTTTTGGCCAATTGATATCCTGCAGATTGGAATTGGATTACTTCTTCTGCAACAGCTTAGTGGAATCAATGGTGTCCTGTTCTATTCCAGTACCATCTTTCAATCTGCTGGTAAGCATGAACTCATTTCCTTATCTTGCATTGAAGCATTTCATAGGAGTGGTGCCCTCGAATCAAGTTAGTCCTAAATCACTGTATTTTTCTTGTTTTAACCTGACTGGTAGGACCTCTCTCTCTCTCTCTCTCTACCAAAAAATTGTCGGATCAGTTTGCAGGTGAAAATGTTAATTGGGGGCCTTGCATCTTCAGAATCTCTATACAGTACCTAAATGAACTGCTGATTGCATCAAGCAGCCTTTTTCCATATCAAATCCTTTTCGCAATAAGTAATTGGCTTTCTAGGATCCATATATGGTTTCCATAATATAATACATCCTGAAACAGCCCAGAATTTATCAATGTTCTTGTATTCACCATTAATGTTGGTTTAAACTAAATAAAGGTTACTTCTCCAATTTAGTAGAACTCTTGTATCAGCTTAATGCTCGACTATCTTATTAGTTTCCATAATTTTCTGCAGGGGTTACATCAAGCAATGTGGCTACGTTTGGGCTTGGTGCTGTTCAGGTACAGATTATAGTTGAAGTCGAGTATATTCATATAAATTCTATCAGGGGAAAATGCAGTTTCCACTCTCTAACTAACCTGTCTTGCAATAAGCACCATAAATTACCGAAAATGACACATTGTACCCTCTTTAAATTTTGGCCATCAAGATTGTGCCACAGTTAACCTATTTTTCATCCATCTTAACACTCAAAATTGGATGAGGGTGGTATTTGGAAGTTGGCGATAGTTATGGGGTGTAATTTTTCAATTTTTTGAAGTTTAGAGTGCACATTGTAAACTGTCTATTAGTTAGTGGGTGGAAAGTGTATTTTTCCTATTCTATAAAGTTATTCTCCTGATCTCTAATGTTCTCAAACCATGTGCACATAAAATCCATATGCCATCCAGGTCATTGCCACTGGAGTGACTACATGGTTGGCAGACAAAGCAGGCCGCCGGCTTCTTCTTATTGTGAGTTTGAGCATTTCTCTCATTGTTTATTCATTGTTAATCATGTACATAGAGGAGGAAAGTATACTTTTTTTAATGTTTTGTTGCAGGTTTCTTCCTCTGGAATGACCGTTAGCCTCCTAATTGTTGCAGCATCATTCTTTGTGAGGGTAATAATACAGTGGATTTTGTAGAATTGGAATTTTTTTAGGAATCGCATGCATGTGAAAAGTTTGAAGAAAATTGTTTCCATATGTGTAATGATCTCAGGATTTCGTGTCGGATGATACTACTTTATACAATGTAATGAGCATCACGGCAGTGGTTGGAGTTGTGGTATGTCTTTACTTCACGTTGTTATATGGTGAATCTTAATGCTATCATTTCTTTCATCAGTCTAACCAATTATTTCTTTCAGGCAATGGTAGTTACCTTCTCTCTGGGAGTTGGAGCTATTCCGTGGCTTATAATGTCAGAGGTATCATCATTTACATTGCAGTACATTTTTCTACAGTTAATGGAAGCAACTTAGACTGTTCATTTGAGACCATGTGACCTCTTCTTTGTCAAAAGAAAATATGGGCCCATGTAACTTGCTACAGTTAATGTCATGGCTAATTTATTTTATAATTTGTTAATGCAGATCCTTCCAATCAATATTAAGGGCCTTGCTGGTAGTGTAGCAACACTTGGCAACTGGTTCATGGCCTGGGTGGTTACGTTGACTGCAAACATGCTCTTAGAATGGAGTGGTGCAGGTTTGTCTCTCTCTCCTACCTAAGGAAAAACATTACAACAAACAAAAAACCTTCTTCCCCCTCCATCCAACTAAACAGGCTCAAGACTTGGACATTCTGGATTTGATTTTATATTAGGAGTTGCCCTAGATTATCTGATACACAGGTTTAATTGGTGGGATTGTGTACCAAGCAGTAGCGGAGCACGTTTTGTTCAGAGGGTGCAATTCCACATACTGAACTTCTAAAAAGTTGTTAGTTATATGATTTTTAAAAACATTTTAAATTTTTTTTTTATAATTATTGTTGCCGCTAAAAAAAGTAGTGTTACTTAGAACATTTTTATGATTACAAAAAAAATTGGGGATTGATAGTATTTAGATCCACATGTTAATTAGGGATTTTTTTAAAAAAATCTATTTTTTCATTTTAAAAACAACACAATCCAGTCTATTAAACAGCAACACACAAGCTAAAATTCCAAAAGCGTAAAGAATTAAGAAAACAAAAGAGTCCACATCTCTAGACTTGCAATTCTATTCTAAGTCTAACTGAAGTGCAAAAGGCCTTTAAAAAAACCTAATTAATAACCAATGTAAATCGGTGATGGCTTGATAAAAATACAAATAAAAAAAAGGTGGTGATGGCTTTTTCATCTTTGGTAATTTATCTTTTATCCTATTTTGGTAATTCGGACTAATATTTATATATTTTTTCTTTTAGTATCTTTGTTCATTAAGTAGAGGACAATTGTACTGAACTTTTTAATTGAAGTAAGAAATTTTGAGCAAAAAAGTGTCATATCAATTTATTTTTCATTATTATAATTAGAGTCTGCACCCACCGAAGTATAATCCTGGCTTTGCCATGGTATCAAGGGTTTAATTTACAGTGGTTGGTCCGAAGGACCTGGCAGCTTGGTGAGGTTCCACATCATTTAGGAAAAAGAAAAAGAAAAAGAAAATAAGCAGGTTAAGGCTATGTTTGGATGTTAAGCTGAGCTGAGTTCTTTATAAATAGTAGTGAGTTGAGTAGGTGGAGTGAATTATGTGAGGTCCATCTAAAATGAGTTTAGATGTGTTTGGATGTTAAAATAAGTTTAGTACTATTTATGAAAAGTTAAAAAATGTTGTGGATCTCACGTATAAAGATGTGTTGAGTTGAAAAAGGTTGTGGGTCCCATGTATAAGGAGGTTTTGAGTTGAGATGAATTTAGTAATTTGAGAATTGGGTGTTTGGATGTTAGACTCAGCTTAAAATTAGACTGAACTGAATTGATCTCAGCTGAGTCTTGTAACCAGTTAAGTCTTGCAACCAAACGGGGCCTAACAGTGCATTTCACTGCATAACAAAATGTAGATCAATCACCAACATTGACCCACAGATGGAATTGTTTTCCATTCACTTTTACCATGTTTCTTTTTTACTGTTTCTTGTTATTGTGTTTTAACTGATTTAGGCTGTCTCTGTTATCAACAGGAACCTTCACCATTTACATGTTTTTGTGTGCTTTCACTGTGGCATTTGTTGTCATTTGGGTCCCTGAAACCAAAGGGAGAACTCTGGAAGAAATTCAGTGGTCCTTCAGATAAGATTTTCCATTGTTTTTGTTCTCTCTTCCCTCTTTGTTAGAAGAAGCAAATCACTGCCATTCTGATTTTGCAATGCCCCCCACAGATTCTGTGAAATGCAAACTTGTATCATGTATATCCTTCCATTATTACTATTATCGTTGTTGCTGCTGCATAAAGACAGCTTTTTCAGCAAGAACTGTTCCTTGGCTTGTATTGCTGCTAGCATGCAACCTGCCTCCATAATTTCCGCTGTATCTGTGTTCAACAGTGGCCTCATTTCATTGTTTAATTCATTCAGACAAGTTTTTACAAGCAAATAGCATTCACTTGTATTGAGACAAAGTGCATACATGAATAGATTGCTAGAAAGTAAGACACATCTTATGCATCTAAGAGAAGTAGGTCAAGTTTTTATATGAATTCTTCATTTATGAAACGGAACAAAATGTGTGAAAGCTTTTGCAGGAATCTTTCCATGAAGAAATATAGTGCAGGATCAAGTTCTCTGCAACTCTGCTTGAGCTACTTTCTACTTCTTTTGATGATAATCATTCTATGCATAGAATTTAAATAAATTCAACTAAAGAAAGTCAAATTAAAATGTATCTAACATAGATAAAATGTTAAGACAAATATAAATTATTAAACCTATATCTTTCCATGAATTGAAACTTTTGAAATAAGTGATGATTTTATATGGTATCAGATCAAAAGTCTTGAATTCAAACTCTGATTCTATATTTTATTCTATTTAATTAAATATTATACGTATTAGACTCACTTATTAAGGATGAGTTTGGCCCACACGTGAAGAGAATGAAATCAACATTTACACGAGATATGATGCAAAAAGTCTTTCTTTTTCTTCGTCACTTCATATTGTCATATGTCTCCATCTATCTCTATAATCCAATTAATTGAAGCTGCACTCCATTTTCTTTTCCCTTTTTATTTATTAATTATTACCACTTGTTTCCATTCAGTCTCCTATTCTGTATCTTTCTTGTTTCCATTCAGTCAAGCCATTAATTATTTTATTATATTGTTATGAAATAACAAATGAGAAATACTAGTATGTCACCTAAGTTTACCTCTTCACTTTGATCGCTTATGTATTTCATTTTATTTCCTTAATAATTAAGAAAATGACTTTTAATGTATTAATGTACTTCTATTTTATTTTTTTTAAATATTTAAATATTTTAAAAAAATGAGAAGAGAAAGAAGAAAAAAATAAAATTCAAATTTATGCTAGGCGTGCCGCTCAGCGGTCATTGCCGGGGGTAGCCTAGCACTACTTATAACAATTTTAGTGCTATAAAGCCACATCACATCACCTGCTCTTTGTTTGTGTTATATTATATATAAACTTGTAAAATAATAAATAGCATGTCTAATTAAATTATGCATTTATTTAAAATTAGGTTTAAATATTAAAAGAATCTCTGTTTTCCATTTTGAACTTCTTATTTGTCCTGGTTTTTAAATTGCATTCCAAAATCGTCTTTATGGTTTTACCATTTTAGACAGATTGATTTAATTTTTGAACTTTTTAATCCGCGTGATATCAATCTTAATTTGACTGTTAAAAGTGCTTACGAGACATGTCGCTAGTAACAAAACATATAAATATAAGAACCAAAAATGTTTGTAAGTAAAACAAAAACTAATAATAAACTAAAAATAATTTACATTTTTTTTAATTGGGAGCGGGCGGAGGGTAGGCGAGGCGGGGCATGGTCCTGCTTTTGATCAGAAGGGAGTGCCTATGGCCACCGCTGATCTGCTTCGGGTTGACGGTGCTCACCCATTTAGATCGGGGGAGGGTCCGACAGCGACGGCATGAGATGGGAGGCTTTTATGGGTCATGGTGGGCCATTCGATCGTTTTTGGAATGGGTACAGAGACTCGTGTCACTGGTTATGGGGATTTTTATGTAAAGGTATCAATCACATGGCATGCATTCATGTGTTGGTTAGGTCATTAAAGAAGAAATGTTTATTAACCCCTATATAAAGAACCACGTGTGAGTAATCAGGGCTGCTTTATCCATTCATGGAAGACTGTCTGGTAGCCCCCCTTGATTTGTAGTATCAAATCTGCAAAACTTGATGCCATCAGGCTTTTGACTGGTAAGTAGGCATAAAAAATATTGAGTATGTTTGCTCAGCAGTCAGCAAGACAAAGATTGATTGCTTTAACTCGGGTCTCACTACCTCTACTACTAGTCCTTCTCGTGCTTTGAATTTGAACTTGAAATAGATATTGTCCATAAAATTTGCTTTCAAATGACGAAAAAAAGTTAGTTGGACATTTTGTTTATTGGTACTAGTTTATGAGACAAAAATTAATCCTACATTGTAAAATTAAAGAGAAGAAATGAGATAATTGAAAGATTCTAATATAAAACTAGCTTTTTAAGAGCTATTCACTTCAGATTTATTATGTTGTGTAAATCATCCACAAGGCACCTTTTTATAAACATATGAGGATACAAAATTTCATAGGGTGATACATGAATTAATAAGATATATTATGAATTTAGGAATTCTAATAGTTCGTATATGATGAATGGGCTAGAATTCTAAAGTTCTGTTTGGATATTGAGCTGAGTTGAATTTTTTATAAATAATAGTGAGTTGAGATGGTAGAGTGAGTTTTGTAGGGTCTACCAATGAATTAAGGATTTGACCATTTTGGGTGAAATAATCTCATGTCAACTTTTCCACAAAACTAGTGTAAAATATGTTTGATCACATTCCAATGCATTCGAGTTGGTGGAGAACTGTATATTGCTAGTAAGTTAACTGAAAATATAATATATGGTTGTAGATACATCAAAGCACCAATTGTACTAAAATATGGTACTTCAGGATAAAAAAATTTCTTCACCATCTTCTTAAGGACAAAATGGATTATTTTACACATCAAGTAATCGGACAACCATTGGAGTACTTAAAAGATGAGTTTTGTCAATTTAAAAAGTGGTCAAATATTTGCATACCAAGGCAAAATTTTAAAATTTCAAAGTCTTTTATTTCAAACTCATTTTTTTAATTAAGTTGTGGTTTTCATGAGCTCTCTTGTAGTCTTAATAAGAGTTAAATCATCTATATATATTTCAACAATAGCAAATCTAGAATTTGATTTAATTTTAATGAAAACATATAAAAAACTTGGACTATTTTCAAATCATTCTTTTATTAGATATTTATTGAGACGAATGTACCATATGCATCCCTATTTCTTTAACCCATATAAATATCTTTATAGCTTAGTATAATAAATATTTTGGAATTTTAAATTACATCCTTTTGCATTTTATATCATCAAGGATTTTCATAAATATATATATATATATATATATATTTCATTTTCGAGTGATCCATATAAATATGTTGTAATAACATCAATCAAACACATATCTAAGCTTTCAGAGACTATCAAGCTAGTAAGAAATCTAAATGTAATTGCATTAACTATAGGAGAATATATTTCTAAATACTCGATGCCAGATTTCTGTGAGAAAACTTATGCAACATGTCGTGCTTTGAATATCAAAATTTCATTTTTCTCGTTACATTTACGTACAAACCACTTCTATCCAATAGAGATCATATCTTCAAGTGTTAGGACTATAGTCCAAATACTTCACTCTTTACTAGTGCTTGAATTGCATCTTTCCATTATGACCAATCATTCTATGTCGACGTTCTTTGATGGATTTGGGTTTATTTTCATAATAAATTTTGGTGATATTTAGAGTAAATTTAAATGAAGATATGTTATTGACAACAATTTTATTTCTATTGAATAATTCTCTGATATTTACATAATGTATTGAGATCTCGCTATTTTCAAGACACGGATCTTCACCAATCATTTTGGAATTAGTCAATGCATTAATATAGCCCACATCTCCTTATAAACAAAAATATATAGAACTTTTTTAAAAGTAAAAGAAAATTTAACAATATGCATTAATATGTAGTATTTGTCTATGAAAATTTTTAATAAGCTTTCCTTGATTGATACTTTTTTCTACCACATCCACAACCATGATTTATTTTATTGTGATGAAATGAGATTTCATTCGCTTCAGAGAATGAAGTAGAACTGATTAGATGAGATTGGTGAATTTTCATTAAAATCTCGTTGTTTTGTTTAGCCACTAATAAACAAGATATTAGTTCAGAATACTTAGTAAACTTTTGCACTCAATATTGTTGCTGCAGAAGCACATTCAATTCATGAATATATTATATGTTTCATTCAAAACATATCCTCATTAGTAAAATTTTCTTTACACAATTCAATTGACAACTTATTTTTTAAAAGTGCAGACTTTTGTTCCTTAATAATCTCGCAACATCAAGTGCATCTAACCATAACAAGCTTATGTGAGGATCAAGGTCCTCTGGTGCTCGTATATTTCCATTAAACTATCCCTTAGAGTCAAGGGGTCTTTTATCCTGAGGTACTCAATTTTCAATTATTCATGTAAATGATAATGATGAATGATTATTCTTTTAAAACAATCCCTCAAGAATGCTTATTTACTTCCTTAATAGTATTTTCAAGATTTGTTGCATCAAAATAAATTTCAACATCAAGAACTTAAGACAAATAAATTGTTTCCAAAAACATCAAATGCAATAAATTTAAGTTTTGTAAGATGTGACATATTGATCTATAATAAATATGTTAAGAATCAAACAAGTAGAATTCAATATCAAACTAAAAGATATGAGACATGAATATTCATCACATCGATATGATTATATTCTTCTCCATATAATATCACATAGAACATACAACATGTTATAAAATGATTTATATCGCAATAAGTGTATGTCAATATTTATAGTAGAGAAACTTATAGTGGTCGTGAAATGTTATATAAGTATCTTGCCAAATATCAAAAGAATCCAACAGTTGGCTAGAGTCTCGTGCTGATAATGTGTTGTAAAATTAAAGAGAAGCAGTAACAGAGTCGAAATATTACAATATAAAACTAGCTCTTTAGAAACTCAATATCATTCACTTTGAATTTATCGTGTTGTACAAATGATCCTCAAGACACATTTTTATAGGCATAGGAGGATAATGACTATGAAATGAGGATACATGAATTAATAAGATATATTGATGAATTTAGAAATTTGAAAAGCTAATATATAGATTAGTTAGTATTCTAAGAGGTGGAATTTAAATTGTCATCCACTAAGTTTATGTATCCATTTATAATATTCTGAATATACACAGACATGTAAGGAGTTTCTCACAAATGTATATATAAAATATAATTGGTCATTTATAGATTTTGTGATGTGTTTTTAATTTTCAACATTGTAATTGGGCTAAAGTGTCTTTATTAGAGGTTGTTTTTCACCGAGATGTGACTTTTCATTACGAGATGTCTTTTATCTTCTTTACTCCCCACGTGCGACTCCCTAATTGTTCCAAAACATTGCATAATATTTCACAAATTAAATACACGATCATATATTAATTTTTGAAGAATACTCCAACAATCAACTCTGCAATATTTTCAGAATTAATATTTCCTTGCCAATTAGGGAAAATTACGTACGTGTAAATAAAGATGCTATCTGAACTTGTCTTTCATCCATTGTCACATGCTCCTGTCAACCCGCCAATTAGTTAACCATAGACAATTGGAATAAGTTAGTGGATAAATTTTTAAAAAAGCTATATTTGTAAGTTTATATTTTAATACATCAAGACACACCAATAGTGTAGATGATAGAGAAACATGTCACGTCAACTAATAAATAGAGTTTGACTTCTTATAGCTAATTAGAATCTTGCAACATTAATGTCAGCATACCAGGTTTGCAAGTAGTATAACATATCAGTTTTGAAGAGTATTATTGATAATGGAACCTCATTAGTCTATGTGGGGATGCTTACTTGACTTATGATATAATAACATCATATGAATTTGTATTTATTGTGTATTTGATGAATGAAGTTATAAGAATTACTAATAGTCTTTATTAATGTTTACAACAGAAATTTCAAGACATTTTGAACTCTATGAATTTAGTCTCAAGTACAAAAGGACTTATTCAGAAGTTGAGAGACAACAACTGAGATACAGCGTGAGAGTATGAAATCATTTTGTAAAGTTCGCGACATTGAAATATCTAATATGAATGCTCATTTTATCACTATGCCATCAACATCAAATGACAATGGAGCATCATTATAAAGTGAACAGATTCATGACCACCACTATAGATTCTCAATTGCAAGAGTTAAATGCTAAATTTAATGAAAATGTGGTAGAACGTCTCATCCTAATTAGTTCTTTGTAGATTTACTGAACAATAAAACATTCATCAAGATTCTAGTTGCAAAGCTATGAGTGTGATGTACCTCATCATCTAAATTTACAAAACCTGTCTACAATTTCTAACAAGTATTGAGTATTAGAAATAATTGAAAAGTCAAATGTTACTATTTGGTTGACAAATTGGTTCGCCTTGTCTTGACTCTTCCAACTTCAATTTTAACTATTGATTGAGCCTTTTTAGCTATGAACATTGTAAAGACAAGACTATAAAACTAAATGGAAGACGACTTTCTTTGAGATTATTTAGTAGTCTATATTGATAAGGAAATTGCTGAAAGATTTAATACAAATGTGATTATTGATGACTTTTAGTCGTTGAATGAAGATCAATATTAATTAATGTAATTAATATCATAGTTTAAGATGCAATTTGATAGCTTTTATAATTATGCATAGTGTAAATTGGAAAATAGTGGTTGTTTGAGATAATGCAGGTTATTTTTTAGAGGAGCTAGAGAAGCGAAGAAAGTAGAGAATTCTTGTTGTTGTATGATCATATTGAAGAGTGCCCTTGTATATGATCTGAAGGAATATATTAATGCATAGAGGTTCGATTGGATTCGATATTACTCAATATGTTTTTTCACCCTTTTTTTTCAAGATTTTTTGAAAATTTTTCAATTTCAATTTAGGCATCGTTCAAAACCCAAAACTTCTTCTATTTCTAAGAAACTTTTCATTTAACAAAACATAAAAGTAACTTTCACTAAAATCTAGAATAAACTCAAAAATGTTTTATCCAAATAAATTTTCAAGTTTATCGATTCACTTTCACATACTCAAATACAAAACATATTTTGTAACTTTTTATTCAAACAACTTATCAATTTTCTTAACCACTTTCATAAACTCAAAGAACATGTAAGTTTTTATTTAAAAAATTAAATAAATAGAGTTTGAATGCTGCATTAATATCTTTTTTCATGAAAAAATATTTATAACATGTCGGTTTTGATTTTTTTTTTTTAAAGAAAGGGTGCAACTTGAAACGCGGGTTCCAGCTAGAGTTTTACCAAGGCTAACTCAGTTCGGGTAAATGGTCCGGTTTTGAAACCCATATTCTGGTCTGGGTATATTCAGATTCCTGGGCCGGAATCCAGATGAATAGTACTAATATTTTTTAAAAGACTTTGAGAAGGGTTTCTATCGCTCTCTCCTTGGAATCAGCATATCCATCACTTGAAAGGAAGATTCAGGAAGGATTCATATGTCAACAAATATGATGATCTCTAGGTCGTCCCCCCCCCCCCCTTTAGCTTAAAAAAACGATTATTCAATCTCTGAAAATTAATAATTATAGAAACTCTCATTTCTTCCCATAAAAGATAGAATAGGAGGAGTGAGGTAACTCCTTATAAAATCCAGGATGAGTTTGTTCCTAAGCCATGTGGGACTTCTCAGCTCGCCCCCTCACGTGTGGGCCAGTATTTCCAATACCATCATCGTGTGTAGGTCGCAGGAACTCATCATCGGTCTAAGGTTAACCTGGTCTGATACCATATAGTGACATCCATTTCTCTCCATAAAAGGCCTAATAGGAGAAGTGAAGTAACTCCTTATAAAGTCCGAGATGAGTTTGTTCCTAAACTGTGTGAGACTTCTCAACAATAATTAATGGTTTTATTTTTACAAGATCAAGCTCAGACTGAGTGAACACGAACTAGCTAGCTAGCTAGCAGAGAGATCCTTCTTTTGGATTTGTTTTATTGTTTTTGGAACTTTATGATTGTTTGTAAAAGATCATCTTTGGCGAGTTGCCAGCTTGTTCAAGTCCGTGCTTTTAGTATATGTACACGCACACATTCAAGAAAGTTGACAGCCATTGTTGAATTATGCATAGATGCAGGATTAGTTTGCGGCTCGAATGTTGGAGGAGCATGAAGTTTAGAAGCGGGAAGAGAAGCCGCAGGCATGGATCGATGCATGAGGCCAAAAATAAAATTGTACGTACGTGGGGTTATCTTTAGATTCTGTACAGCAAGATTTATTAGTTTAAATATTTTCTTCGACTTTATAACTATGTAGACATGAACGACCTGAGATTTCCCCCCGGAGAAAACAAGTATTTAAAAGTAGGGGAATCTGATGTTACACAATAACATATAATAATAAGTGATATTACAAGTCACTGTTGAAATACTTCGCAGTTTGGTACATGCAAACGAAAAGCAATATACAGCATTGTAGAGAAAGACAAATTAAACAGATGTCTGAGATCAGGTTTTATTCCTGGAGTAGTACTAGGTACTAGCAGTACTGCATTTATGGATAGAGTAGTAGAAACATAATGCACTCAGTTTTTTTTTTTTTTTTTTAGCATATGGCTTCTTATTTTGCAGGCTTCATTGGAGCTTCAGACCCTTCAGCCTGCGACAGATTCATAAATATGATCAACCCTGGATATATAAAAACACAGATTCATGCTTCAAATGATGAGAGAAACAACACTTTTGAGAGAGTTTGTGCTAACCCAGCAATGCAATTCATTAATTAGCAGATATTAATGTGGCAGTAAATATATGATATTAAATTTGGGCAGAAAGCTGTGATCAAGGCTAACCCAGAAATACAAAAAGAATGCTTTCATTTGACAAAGAAATCGACATATATGAAAGAAATCAAGACTAAAAGGGAGGCAAAAATGGTATATAAAAAGAAAAAGTACCTTTGTTCTTCATCTATGTAATTGTTGTAACCTTTGGTGGTTGCTGCAGTAGTAGTGGTCTTTCTGTAATTGGGGAGGGGGACTTGGCCAGTCTCAATCTGCCTGACATCTTCGACAAGAACCTCGTAATGCCTCTTCACTTCCTCCACGGTTTTGCCCCCAACTGCCCTGGCTAGATTGTCCCAGCGGTCTGGGCCGGTGTCCTTGCCATACATGGCCAGAGCATTCTCGAATAGTTTGTTTTGCTTGGCTGTCCAAGTGGATCCTGAATTTGCCATTTCTTGCTTCTGTCAAGATCGATCGACGGCTCTAGATTATACAGAGAAACCAAGAAAGAAGGCCGATCAGAAGATCAGGGATATATATGAAGATGGTATGAGCAAAATGAATAGAATTGCTGCCCTTTTTATAGTGGAGTACTGGAAAAGAGAGCTGGGAAGGGGTAGGCCGGTGGATTTGTTTGCATATTCAGCTGTTACTTTCCAAGCAAAACAATGGGACTAATCTCCAGAAACATACGTGGTTTCTCTTTTACTACTTTCCAACCAATATACAATGCATGTGCACTCTGGGATAGGTTTGACGTTAATTAAAGCCTCAAGAAATGAATATAACTCTATAGAAATCCTAGCTTTATTGAAATTTGGTATGTAAACACGCCACTTACTGAAATTTGGTATCAATATACAAAAGCCTTTTATAATATTTTAAATGATTGAGTTATGCAATTTACAAGCCGATCGTTCATACGTTTACAAGAAAAATAAATATTTGTGACAGATTATTTGCGACGATAACGACTATTTACGATAAAAATAGATAGTAAAAAATAATCATTTTCGCTGGAAATAACTTATCACAAATAAGTAGTATTTTTGTAGCGCGACACATAAACATGCACGCCACTTATTATAAGTTTTGATATCAATATACAAAAGCCAAAAGATCAATATTTTTATAAGCTAATTGACGTAGCTGACTTTTATATTACTAATATATTTAGCGTGTCGATACACAGACTTGAAAATAGAATTTTTTCTGGAAAACTATTTCTTGGTCTATTATTTTTGTTATGAGTAAGTTTAAGGCTCTGCTAGTACCGGGTTTTCCTTTCACCTTTCAGGCAATTTGATGGGTGTGGGACAGGCTAGCTTGAAACATATGTATCAGGTTTTCCTTAATTTCACTTTCCAGGTAGTTTAAGGGATTCCAATAGAGTACTTTAACCATAAAAAACATGCATAATCATGTACACGCGCATGGAAACTTCAACCTCAAGGAATTGAAATGATCAGTACTATCCACGCCAACCCTTTATTCGAGAAAAGTTATTCCTGATGAGTCCATTACCACCCATTGTTCAATTGCCGTCTTTTCCTTCGTCTTACATTAATCACGCTTTCTTCTGCCGGCCGAATTTAAGGACCATTCAGGAATTTCATGAACCGATCGATCGAGCCACGTAATAACATCATGTTAATTTAACCCGTTTTATAGACTATACGAGTAATGTTATATATAAGTTTCAAATAGATAAATTTTATATAAACTTTTTATAAAAAAGTAGGTCTCACTGATAAAAAATAAAGCTTATACAAATCATTTCTTAGTTCTATATAATACTAGCTAGCTAGCTTTGTTGACCTACAAACACACACATATATGCGCGCGCACAGACACATGCTGCATGCATGGGTACGTAAAAGGATTACGATGGAAAGTTGCAGTTTATTCGGTGTTAGTTTATGTTCTGAAAATGTTTTAATTATCGTACGTGCGCAATCTTTCTATTTGAAACATTACGCTCACATGCATGCATGGGGCGTGCGAACGATTGATACACACACACACACACATATATATATATATGTATAATAAATATTTGCACAATTAGTAGATCAGTTCATATATAAGGCCGTGTAAAAGGAGTTTGAAAAAACGAAGCTGTTTATTCAAAAAAAAAAAAATTTGAAATGAATGATAATTTATGACTAGTCTCTCGATCGACTTTGTCTTTCATGCATTTACTATAGTATATAGTCTGTTTATATTAATTTATTTATTTATTTTACTACTAGCTAGATCAAAGTTAAATACATTATTGGTTTTTTAGGTTTTGCACCTAATTTTAAAAAAAGCTCTAGCTCTCGAGAAGCTAGCATTCAACTTGATTATCGAGTTATTCATTTTGAAATAAAATGGTCTAATTTCGTCCATTTGTCGTCCACAATATATACTATATAGATCGTGTTACGCAGGAGACATAATACCTCAAAAGTTTTAGGATTATTCATAAGATCACATATATGGTGGTTAAAGCCAAATTAGTAAGGAATTTAATGCAAGTGTATGTGTGTTGGGGTCTTAGAGTCTCGATAAATAATGTATCTCTTCAACTCTAGGTCTCAAAGTTCGGATATATACTATGTTTGGACATTGAGATGAGTACTTGAATTGATTAGTTAAGTTGTGAATAATAGTACTTTGTGGGTTAACTTTTTTAGATTGAGATGAGTTTAACTTTTTAAGTTAAAATATATGAAGTAGTAAATATATATTTAACTTTTTTTATGTAAAGTTGAAAAAGTAGTGGGTTCCATCAATGATTAGTTTGAGATGAGTTGAGTTTGGTTCAATAGGCAAACACAACCAAAAGATTCCAAATATGAGTGTATATAGTGTGTGAGGTAGAAGTGATCATATAAATATTCCTTTAATTTAAGGGCAGGCACATGATGATCATATTGATACAAGAATCCTTATCATCCACGTGCGTATAGCTATCATATATATCGAATTTTTCTGTAGATCGATGCAGTTTCTTTCTATTTCAATAGCTTTTTGCACTTTCTTTCTATTTCAATATATATATGATCATATATATATATATATATATGTATATATAATAAATGATATTTGCAATCATAAGCAAGCGCCGTGCATGACATCTTTTGAAAAAATAGAATAAATATAGGATCTACATAAAAAAATTAATTTTTTAATGATCGATCACTCTCTTTTTCAAAAGGAATGCACAACATTTCTACAACATATGACTGTATATAATATTACTCTATATAAATATATATATATATATATATATAAATATATATATATATATATATATATATATATATATATATATCAAAGTCAAGTACTGCAAGTTGAAGCTGGCCGGGGGTACTGACCTTTGGTGGTGGATGCATGATTCTGTATGGATTCTAATTTAGAGACCAAAAATCAGATATTGAAAAGGTTCGGTCAGACTATATGTACTGTATGAAATCTGGAGAGAGAGAGAGATTATTTGTGAAAATAACGACTATCTGTGATAAAAGTAAACTCATTTTAACAGTAAATAATCATTTTCGCTGAAAATAACTGATTACAAACAAGCGATTTTCTTGTAGCGCGACATGTAAACACGCCACTTATTATAAGTTTTGATATCAATATACAAAAGCCGAAAGATCAATATTATCATATGCCAATTGACGTAGCTGACTTTTATACTACTTATATAATATATTTAGCGTGTCGATATACAGGCTTGAAAATATAGTTGTTTCCGGAAAACTATTTCTTGGTCTATTATTTTTGTTATGAGTTATAAGTTTAATAAGCCTCTGCTAGCACCGGGTTTCCCTTTCAACTTTCAGGCAATTTGATGGGTTTGTGACAGGCTTGAAAGTTGAAACATATGTATCAGTTTTTCCTTAATTTCACTTTCCAGGTAGTTTAAGGGATTCCAATAGAGTACTTTAACCTCAAAAAACATGCATAATCACACGTTCGCGCATGGAAACTTCAACCTCAAGGAATTGAAATGATCAGTACGCGGTACTGATCCACGTCAACCCTTTATACGAGAAAAGTTAATATTCCTCAGTCCATTACCACCCATTGTTCAATTGCCCTCCTTTCCTCCTTGTTACATTAATCACGCTTTCTTGCTGCCGGAATTTAAGGACTATTATTCAGGAATTTCATGAACCGTTAGATAGAGCCACGTAATAACTTCATGTTTAACCCGTTTTATAGACTATACGAGTAATGTTATGTATAAGTTTCAAATAGACAAGTTTTATATAAGTCCTTTATAAAAAAGTAGATCTCATTGATAAAGAATAGTTTTATTTTACACTTTTTTAAGCGAGATCCAACAATGGCTTGTATCTAACTGATCAGTTATATATTCTACTAGCTAGCTAGCTTTGTTGACCTACAAACACACATATAATATGCGCGCGCGCACACACATGCTGCATGCATGGGTACGTAAAAGGATTACGATGGAAAGTTGTAGTTTATTCGTGTTAGCTTATGTTCTGAAAATGTTTTAATTATCGTACGTGCGCAATCTTTCTATATGAAACATTACGCTTCTGTACGCTCACATGCATGCATGGGGCTTGCGAACGATTGATATATATACACACACATATATGTATAATAAATATTTACACAATTAGTAGATATGTGTGTGTAAATATCTCGACTAGTAGATCAGTGCATGTATAAGGTGTAAAAAGGGTTTGGAAAAACGAAGCTATTTATTCAAAAAAAAGAAAGAAAGAAATGAATGATAATTCATGACTAGTCTCTCGACTTTGTCTTTCATGCATTTACTATAGTATATAGTCTGCTCATATTAATTTATTTATTTATTTTACTACTAGCTAGATCAAAGTTAAATACATTATTGGTTTTTTTAGGTTTTGCACCTAATAAAAAAAAAAAAGAAGAAGCTCTAGCTCTCGAGAAGCTAGCATTCAACTTGATTATCGGGTTATTCATTTTGAAATAAAATGGTCTAATCTCGCGCGTCCATTTGTCATCCCAATATATACTATATAGATCGTGTTACAAAATATATAATACCTCAAAGTTTTAGGATTATTCATAAGATCACATATATGGTGGTTACAGCCAAATTAGTTATAAGGAATTTAATGCAAGTGTATGTGTGTTGGGGTCTTAAAGTCTCGATAAATAATGTATCTCTTCAACTCTAGTCTCAAAGTTCGGATATATAGTACGTTTTAACTGATCTAAGGCTACTTTTGATGTTAAGATGAGTGCTTGAGTTGATCGTTGAGTTGTGAATAATAGTATTTTGTGGGTTAGCTTTTTTAGATTGAGATGGGTAACTTTTTAGGTTAAAATGTATGAAATAGGTTAAGATGAGTTTAGTTTTTTTATACAAAATTAAAAAAGTAGTGGATCCCATTAATGATTGGTTTGAACTGAGTTAATTTGATTCAACAACCAAACACAACCTAAATATTCCAAAAATGAGCGTATATAGTCATGTGTGAGCTAGAAGTGATCATATATAAATATATATATATATATATATATTCCTTTAATTTAAGGGCAGGCATATGATGATCATACTGATACAAGAATCCTTATCATCCACGTACGTATAGCTATCACATATATCGAATTTTTCTGTTGATCGATCCACTTTCTTTCTATTTCAATAGCTTTTTGCACTTCTATTTCAATATATAGGATCATAGATCAGTACCACGCAAGCGCTGTGCATGACAGCTTTTGAAAAAATAGAATAAATATAGGATTTACATAAAAAAATTAATTTTTTAATAATAAATCTCTCTTTTTTTAAAAAAGAATGTGCAACGTTTATATAACTCATGACTGTATATAATATTACTCTATATAAATATCAAGTGCTGCAAGTTGAAGCTGGCCGGGGGTACGTGCTGACCTTTGGTGGTGGTCATATTAAGGGGGATGCATGATTCTGTATGGATTCTAATTTAGAGACCAAAAATCAGATATAGAAAAGGTTCGGTCAGACTTATATGTACTGTGTGGGGGATCAATCCATGTTCTCTCATGAACGCAGAAAAGTTCTCCGTTTGTTTTTATAATTTCTCTCAATTAATTTTATCTTATTTTATCTAATCATTACAACTTTTTAAAATTTTTATATAAAATAAAATAAAAAATTTAACTTTCTCAAATCTTAAAATAAAAATAATATTAAAATATATATTCTAATAATATTTTATTTAATTTTTAACTTTAATCTCAATTCATGATCTTATCTGTGAAAACGAGGCCGATTAAGTAGACCAGTAAGCACGCTGCATTTTTATTAATCCATACACATGATCTATATATAATACACACACGTAGCACACACAGACCCAATGCATGGATCCACTTACAAATGTCGATCGAAAAAGAACGTACCAACGAAAATTGGGGCTAATTACATCTTTTTCGAAACAAACGAAACAAAAAAATTAATATATTTACACCTCGGAAAGGATAGTTAAACAAAGGAAGCATTTGCGAAAAAAGAAGAAGAGAGAGATCGAGAAAGTGCACATAAATTGTTGATCATCCAAAGGAACTAATTATATATCTGCGTTTCTGCGATATAATATATATATATATATATATATATACACACACACATATATATGTGTATATGTACACACTTCTTGTTTACTATGAAAAAAAAGAAGCAAAAAGATAAGAAATGGACACAGGCTATAACCATTTTATTGAAATTAAACGAGTATATATGTAACTTTTCCCTGGGGTCCTATATATATTATGCTGATATATATATATATATATATATATATATATATATATATATATATATATATAACATACTGATCTGATGTATGCAACCTGCATGCAATATTTTGGAACCTTATCATCAAGTTTTGTTCTTGCAAAAAAAAAAAGTAATCTCTATGGATACCCATTCTTCCTGGCTGTGAAGCTTCTGTCCTCCCTTTGGCGGTCCCTCCTCCTTACAAGTTGGAGGGTGGCCATCTTCTCCACTAATTGGTATGAGATAGCTGTGTTAGATTCTTCCATGTCAATTGCTCGATCCGGCTGCCTTATGATTGCATGAGATAGGAACCAGCTTTATAAATCTTCATACTTCATTCCTTTTTTATCTTTAAGAGGATCGATGAATTAAAGTACGTACACCATATATGCATGGGGACCAGCTAAACCCTTCATTCAGCAATCGGCATGCATAAAGTTAATGTAGAGGGAATATTGAGGAGAAATGAAAAGGGAAGGACACTTTCCATGAGAATTGGGATAAGCAGGGAGACATATAACACCGTCAATATATATATGTATATATATGGTTTCCTCAAGATGTCTCGATCATAATGTCTAAGATGAAAAATCATATTTGCAAGCCTGCTGACATTATGACATGATTTGAAATCGTGTCAAAAGGGTGAAGTGAGTATTTTCTACACAATTGGCTCGCAAGTAATTAGACTTTTCAAGACAAAAAATTATATTTGCAAATCGATGTGGAAGAAAAAAAGAATACACCTAATTTAAGTGCAATTAACAGCAAATGATCTAGACATGCCTCTTGGTCATTGACACGATTTGGCAAGCGTATCTTATTTGCAAAATCTGTCCTAAGAATCGACTTGAAACACTCATCATGATGTCATCAAAGAGGAAAGTGGCCGGCTTCACCTTATCACATTCCTTGCTCTCATATCCTCATCAGATGACTTTGTCATGGGGTCTACAAGCAGCTTTGAGCTTACCCTCTTCAGAAAGGTTGTCGTCTAGAGTTGATAGAGATTGAAGAGAAACAATGAACTATGATTAGGCTCTCGATGATCATATGGTATCCCAGGGGAAAAAACAAAATAAGAAAAGAGGGATGAAAGAGGAAAATATTGAGGAATGTAGGGAAAAGTTTGAGGTTGAGGGGCAAGTGAATCAAAGGAGGGCTGATGAGGAGATAGGGTTTTAGTTGTATTGCGACAAGGCTAGCAGATCCACTAGTTGGAGACCAATAATGATATCGATGTGTGATTCTATTCTAGCAATACAGCATATATATACATACATATAGATATATATATATATATAGAGAGAGAGAGAGAGAGAGAGAGATGACATCAATGTATAGCAACGAATTAGGGACAAGTAGGTATGATAAATTAATCCACAACTATATATGGTCCAATATGAATATATATCATAATTTTATGATAAAGATCATGATATAGACGTAGATATTTATCTGAATTATATTTACATATTCTTCAAGACAATTGTTAGATCTACATTGAGATATTAAAAAAAGAAGTTTACAAATTAGCATGACTTAATATGATACGTGAGTTCTATCTCACAATAATATTTTACTAGTGTACAATTTCAAGTAATGTCAGTTTGTAAGCTTCCTTTATAAGATCTCTTTATAGATCAAATATTTCCCATTCTTCAATGGCTTGAATTAGTTAATACCGACGATGTCTAATGACCATGAATATGGCCTGTAATTAAACATGAATTACAAGGAGGAATTCATGAGTTTTATTGATCAACTACAATATATAATAGGATGTATATTTAAATATATGAATTTTATAAATTAATTTTTTATATTTGTAATTAAACATGGATCGGAGTTTGATGCCAAATATCGACTTTGCCTTTGAAGATCACTTCTAAAACTACTTCTCACTTCGACCTAGTGCATGGAGCCGAAATGGATGTCAGTCGAAGTGTTGGATTTGGGTCAGATTTTTCTTGGGCTTTGTTGGCACTTTCTCAAAAATTGTAGATGAGTCTTTTTTTCTCACTATATATTGTGCTTATGGTTTTGGGCCTTTAAAAGAAAGTTTTATTTCCCTCGTGCTTGGTACTTAATGTGTTTCCCCAAAATAAAAAGACTAGTTAAGTTGTGTTTGGTTGTTAAATTTATCTCAACTCATCTCAATATAATCATTAATGGGATTCACTATTTTTTTAACTTTTCATAAAAAAGTTAAATTCATCTCAACCTACTTCATATATTTAAGGGTTAATTACACTTTACCCCCTCAAACTTTCACTCAATTTACAAGGTGCCTCCAAAACTACTAATTGCATCAAAGAGGATCATCGAACTTTTAAAACTTCCAAATCTCCCATTTCATCTACCAACAATGTTAAATATAACAAAAATTCACTGCGCGTACTGCTCATGTGCATAACATTCACATTAAAGATATAATTTTCATTTAATTTATTGTCATTGATCATATAAAATATAAAATAATATATGCTATCAATTATAGTAAAACATAAATCATTAAATAAATTTTTTATTAATTTATATATGATTAATGAATATCAAATAATTTCATTGTGTACATAGATTATTCATACTTGCTTGCAACTTAGGTATATAATAATTTTGTATATGTTTAATGATTAATAATTTATTAATAATTGATATTATATATTATTTTATATTTTATATGATCAATGATAATAAATTAGATGAAAATTACATATTTATAGTGAATTTCTGTTCGATTTAACGCTGTCGTTAGACGGAAGGGGGAGATTGAGAAGTTTTGAAAGTTCAAGAGTCCACTTTGATGCAATTAGTAGTTTCGGAGGTACATTATAAATTGAGCAAAAGTTCGAGAGGGTAAGGTGTAATTAACCCTACATTTAAATACATATATTAACCTATTCACATTCAAACACATCTCACATATCTCTATAGAATCTACAAAATATTACTATTCATGTATCAACTCAAATCATCTAAGATCATCTCAGCATCCAAACGCAATCGTTCTTACTTGAAGAGCTATGCATGTATGCTGACATCGACCATTCGTCATGAAGGCATTCAGCCCTTTGCACATTGGAAGAGGAAACCAGAACCTTCTACGGCTACAAATAACCATACAATATGGCCTTTTATAGCTATTAGTACATTCAAAACCATGCATCCTGAACAAGGCAAGCACTAAGCCACCAACCAAATTAAAAGTGTTGCACTTCTACAAATGATATATAAAAAAAAAAAAAAAAAGTGCCAAAATAGAAACACAGATTTAATCATAAAACAAACATATGATATATAACACTAAAATTCCAAAGGATGAAATAATTTCAGTAGCACCAAGTATCCATCAAACTTCAAAGTCAGACCAGCAACAACTAGCCTCCACACTTCAAATATTTTGAACAACCAGCTCTTCAATTACCAAAACGATGGGCAAGCATTAATTTGAATAATGCTAATCAATTCCACCCAACAAAAGAAAATATTACATTGATGATGCTGGACAAAATTAAAATTATTCTAACGGCTGCTTAATCAATAGAAACTATAAGATTGATGCCTTGCATTATTTTGTATATTTTATCCCTTCTTAACTTTAAATTTTAGTCCAATTTTATTTATTTTTCTCGATTCTAGGTTTCATTGTTGGTATTTAATTTTATTTCGGATTTGAAGAAATGGAAGACCCAAATTTTAAGATTTGAAATGGGGAAAGTTTTGACTATGGTGGGGAATTTTGAGAGTTTAAAAATGCTGAAGGCATTGGAAAATACGGCATTTTTTTTTTAAATACAAAAGCGGCAGATTTTTGAGGATACAACAGTTTTTCAAAGTAGATGAAGAAGTTGACTATTCGAAGACGATAAAGCAGAATTTTGAAGTGGAGAAAGAGGAGATTTTGAAGTAGATATTCGGGTGATATGGAATAACGGAGACTTTTGAAAAGTTGAAGACGAAAATTTGAAAAGGCCGGAAGAAAAGACACCCAAAAAAAAAAAGAGGCCGAAAAGGAAAAAAAGATGGAAAAAGAAGAAACGAAAGACGTGGAAGTCGTTGGAATGGTTGAAATTCAAAAATAGAAAAAAAAAATAAACGAGACATTGGATGATTTGAAAATTTGGGAAAGATGCAAAACAAAAAGAAAAAAAAAAGTTGAGGCTGAACAACAGAAAATCTGAAGACAAAAAGGAGTTGAAATTTTGAAGGAAGCTGAAAAATGAAACTTTAGGATGCTGACGACGATGACAGATAGTTGATTTTCTTATACTCCTTTCAGAAAAATTATGGTGAATTAGTTGATGTTGAATTTAATTTCTAGCAATAACTAAGTTTTCTTCATTCTAGGAAAATGTTATAATATAATTTCAAACTATACTTGCTTTTCTATTCTAATTTGAAGTAATTCTCTATTATATTTGTCTGATTTATTCTAACCTTATTGCTTCTAATTGACTTGCCATTGATTAGATGATTTTAGTCATGTAATTTGCTTTCGAAAGAGGGAATTATAGAATAGACCTTGGATATTTCAACATAGATAAATATAGATATTGAAATACTTTTATGAACTTATGTAGTCTTAAAATCGCTAGTCTATAAAGCTTTCTTGCTTCATTAATTTGCATACTCTTGTGTAAAATGATGATCAAGAATAAATCCAACTGACTATTGAAAGAGACTTTTGGATGGGTTAGGATAGTTTGCTAACAAAGAGAGAGAATTAAATTCAATTAATTAGATGAGGAAAGCATAGTGAAGGATTAGGTGAAATTGGTTTCCTAGAAGTTCTTTTTCTCATTGATTCAGTCATCAAACAACAACTTTCTTTTCCTTTGAATATTTTTTTTGAATTGATTTTATTTCAACTTGCAATTACAAACAACCTTAGTGACTTTTCTAAATAAAGTCGAGATTAATATAATTTCGGTACTTATCAAAAGTGAATTACCAATTCTTGAGGACGACACTCTTCTCACACTTTACTATAAAACTATGATATTGTGCACTTGCAGTTTTGCACCAATCAAGTTTTTGGCATCGTTGTTGGGGATTGATTTCTTCTTATTTTTGCCAATATCAATACTAAGCAATCTTGGTTTTAATTTAGAAATTCTTTTATTTTACAAGTATTTTTTATGTTGGATGCGCTATGCTAGATATATTAACATTATTCTTTTTGATCCAGGAATTGAAAGAACTCTTAGATCACGAAGAAAAAAGAAAGTACTACCTATGACTGACAGGCAAGCATATGCACAACCACACACCTTGAAGGATTATGTACGGCCAGTTGTGAATGACAACTACTCAGGTATAAGACGCCAAACAATTTTGACCTCAAACCAGCCTTAATCAGCATGGTGCAATAAGCTCAATTCAATGGCCACTAGATAATCCCAATATTCATTTGGCGATATTTTTGGATATTTGCGACACTGTAAAGATTAATGGTGTTACTGAAGACACCATTAGACTGAGATTATTTCCTTTTTTTTAGGGATAAGGCAAGAGGTTGGCTACAATGTCTACAACCGGGAAGTATCACTAGTTAGCAGGACATGGCTAAAATGTTTCTTGCTAAATTCTTCCCGCCCGCAAAAAAATTCCAACTCAGGAATGAGATTGGTCAATTCAAGCAAAATGATTTCAAATCACTCTATGAAGTATAGGAAAGGTATAAAGATTTGATAATATTGCTACCTTCAACATGGATTGCTAGATTGGTTACAGGTTCAGATGTTCTACAATGGGTTGAATAGACAAACTCGGACCATAGTTGATACTGCTGCTAGTGGAACTTTGATGTCAAAGACAACTGAATGTGCTACCTCTCTTTTGGAAGAGATGGTCTCAAACAACTATCAATGGCCAACCGAAAGAACTATGGTTAAGAAAGTTGCTAGGATTCATGAATTGGAACCGTTAGCAGCCCTTTCAGCTCAAGTTGCTTCTCTATTTCATCAAATTTCAGCTTTGACAACCCAAGGAATACCACAAAGTGCAGAACATGTTGCAGCGGCAAGTATGACAAATCTAAGTAATGAAACGAGTCAAGAACAAGTTCAATATATCAACAATCGAAACTACAACTATCGTGGTAATCTTATGTCAAATTACTACCATCCAGGGCTTCAAAATCATGATAATTTGTCTTATGGAAACATAAAAAATGTGCTGCAACCTTCTCCGAGATTTGATGGTCAACCAAGAAAGAATAAGATGTCACTTGAGGATGCTATGGTTTCCTTTGTTAAGGAGACAAAAGCAAGGTAAAAAAAAAATGATTCACAGTTGGACAACATAGGAGCCATTATGAAGAATCTTGAAGTGCAAATTGGGCAACTAGTCACAATCATCAATGCCCAACAAAGATGAACTTTTCCTAGTAACACAGAAGTGAATCCAAATTAACAATGCATGGCCATCACACTTAGGAGTGGAAGAGAAATTGAAAAGTCACCATCAAAAGAAACCAAGTCCACCTCTACAACTACAAACAATGGCCAAACCAAGAAAGTAGAAGAAGAGGAGATTGTAGATGATACATTAAGAGAAAGTGACAAGAATCCAACAATTTCATTTCCTGACAATCCTCCTATTCTCCCTACTCCACTCCCTTATCCTCAACATTTCCAAAAACAAAAATTAGATAAGTAATTTTCTAAATTTTTGGATATTTTAAAGAAAATTCACATAAAAATTCCTTTTTCAGATGCTTTGAAACAAATGCAAAATTATGTCAAATTCTTGAAGGACATCATTTCCAAGAAGAAAAAATTGGAAGAGTTCAAAACAATAAAGCTTTCTGAAGAATGAGGTGCCATTCTTTAAAAGAAATTGCCTCAAAAATTAAAAGAGCCAAAGAGTTTCACTTTGCCTTACAGTATTGAAAATTCATTTTTTGATAAAATTTTATGTGATCTTGGTACTAGCATAATCTTATGCCACTTTCTGTTTGTAGGAAATTAGAACTTGGAGAGATGAAACAAGCAACCATTTCTTTGTAACTAGCAGATCGAGCCATCAAATACCCACGAGGAATCATAGAAGACGTATTGGTAAAGGTGGACAAATTTATTTTTCCTGTTGATTTTGTGGTGTTAGATATGGAGGAAGATGAAGAAATCCCACTAATTCTTGGCTATCGGAAAAGCTTTAATTGATGTTCAAAATGGTGAATTAACATTGAGAGTGAACACGGAAGAGGTTATGTTCAACATCTACCAAACCATGAAATTTTCGGAAGAGCCAAGCACTTGTTTTCAGGTAGATTTCATTAAGTAATGTATAAAAGAAGCATTTCAAGAAGATGCACCAGCCGATCACCTAGAACGATGTATCACCACTTTATCTCAAGCTTATAATTTCACTAACTCTGCTATTTGTGGATCTGATTTATCTGTTGTTAGTGAAGCATTTATCCACTATGTATTTGTCTTAGAAGCTTTACAGCAGAACACATCACTTAGCAATGAAGTGGGAAGGTTAGAGCAGATTTCATTAAAGATGGATTGTACATTTTCTGAAGCATAGATGCAGCAAACCACAATTTACATCCCTCCAGAGTTGAAGCAATTACCTAAGCATCTTCGCTATGCATTCTTGGGTGACAATTATACATTTTCAGTGATTATTGTTGCATCACTCACACATGAAGAAGAGGAAAGCTGCTACATGTGTTAAGGGAGCATAGAACAGCCTTGGGATGGACTATTTCCGACTTAAAAGATATAAGCCCCTCCATTTACATAGACAAGATTTTAATGGAGGAATCTTACAAACCATTGATTAAGTACTAAAGAAGATTAAATCCAGCAATGAAAGAAGTCATGAGAGCTGAAATTTTGAAGCTCCTCAATGCTGGAATTATCTATGTTATTTCAGATAGCTCATGAGTAAGCCCAGTGCAAGTTGTGCCAAAAAAGGGTGGAATGACGGTGGTGAGAAACGACAAAAATGAGTTTATTCCTATAAGAACAATTACGGATTTGCGTGTATGTATGGATTACCGCAAGCTGAACAAAGGAACAAGGAATGATCATTTCTTAATTCCTTTCATTGATCAAATGGTGGATTGATTGGCCAGGTATTCCTACTTTTGTTTCTTAGATGGTTACTCGAGGTATAACCAAATAGCCATAGCCCCCAAAGACCAAGAGAAAACTATATTCACATGCCAATACAAAACATTTGCTTTTAGGAGAATGTCATTCGAATTGTGCAATGCCCCAATAACATTTCAATATTGCATGATGGCCATTTTTTCTAATATGGTGGAAGATATCATGGAAACTTTCATGGATGATTTTTCAGTTTTTGATATATTTTTTTTTATCATTGTTTGCATAATTTAGCTCTTATTTTGTAGAGATGTGAATACAAGAATCTAGTCTTAAACTGGGAGAAGTGCCATTTCATGGTTCAAGAAGGGATCATGCTTAGCCATCGAGTGTCATCTAAAGGAATTGAGGTTGATTGAGCAAAAATTGCAATCATAGAAAAACTATCGCCTTCAAAGAATGTGAAGGGAATCCGAAGCTTTTTGGGTTATGCAGGATTTTAAAGAAGATTTATAAAGGATTTTTCTAAACTTTCTAAACCTTTATGCAATATTCTTGAAAAAATTCTCTATTTGACTTTAATGATGCTTGTTTATAGGCCTATGATGCAATCAAGGAGAAACTAGTTTCAGTACCAATTATGATTGTACCTTATTGGAGTCAACCTTTTGAAGTCATGTGTGATGCAAGTGACTTTGTAGTTGGAGCATTATTAGGACAAAAGCGAGACAGACTTTTCAAGGCCATCTATTACGCAAGCCAGACTTTGAATGAAACTCAATTAAATTATACACCAATCGAGAAGGAGATGCTTGTCGCTGTTTTTGCTTATGAAAAATTTCGATCTTACCTCATTAGTACAAAGATGATAGTGTTCACTGATCATGCAACAATTCATTATTTGTTTGGCAAGAAGGATGCTAAGTCTAGGTTGATTCGTTGGATCCTGTTTCTTCAAGAGTTTGATTTGGAGGTTCGAGATAAGAAAGGAAGCAAAAATTCAATTGCAGATCATCTCTCAACTAGAGCAAGAGGAAGTAAAACTGGATTTAGTGATCCAATAAGCACTACCTAATGAGCAGCTATTTGCTTGTGAGATCAAGTTTCCTTGGCATGCTGATATTGTAAACTACCTAGCTTGTAAATTACTGCCACCAGATCACACTTATCACCAATGCAAGAAGTTTCTTCATAATGTGAAATATTATCTTTGGGATGAGCCTTTGCTATTCAAAAGATGCCCTGATCAAATCATCCAAAGATGTGTGCCAGAAGAAAAGATGCAAGCTATTCTCCATCATTACCATTCATCTTCATATGGAGGACACTTTGGAGCAACACGAACAACAACTAAGGTACTTCAAAGTGATTTCTTTTGGCCTTTAATTTTTCATGATAGTTATACTTCGGTGAAGACTTGTGATCGGTGCCAACGTATGAGAAATATTTCAAGGCGTCAGGAGCTAACATTGAAAAACATCTTGGAGGTTGAATTATTTAATGTTTAGGGAATCGATTTCCTAGGTCCTTTTCCTCCTTCCTTTGGCTTTGTTTACATCTTGCTAGCAGTGGATTATGTATCAAAATGGGTGGAAGAAATTATTGCAACAACAAACGATGCTAAGGCGGTGCTTAAATTTTTGCATAAAAATATATTCACAAGATTTGGCACTACACGAGTTATCATTAGTAACAAAGGAACTTACTTTTGCAACAAGTAGTTTGACAACCTTCTTTCTAAATATGGTGTGAAGCACAAGATAGCACTTGGCTACCATCCTTAAACTAATGGCCAAGTTGAAATTTTGAATTGAGAAATTAAGAACATCCTTAAAAAGACAGTCAACACAAATACACTACAAGAGAAATGGTTTTTTGAGATAAAAAATTTTGTCTCAAAAAACTCTAATTTTGTCCCCAAAAAGAATTGGAGATGAAAAAATTACGTCTCTAATTTGTCTCTAAAAGACTGTCTCAAATGTTTTCGGAGACAAAATTCTCAAAAAATCACTTTTAGGGACGAAATTTGGCCGAACCGGTCCAAACTGTTCGAACGGAGATTTTTTTTTAGACGAACCAATTTCATCTCAACAAATTGTTCGAATGGAATTCTTTTCAATTCGAACCGACCTGGGCATTCGAATGAAATAAAATTTTAAATCGAACAAATGACCATATTTGATACTGTTCAAACGAAAGTAATGTTCGAACGGTTACATTTTGGTCGAATGACTTTTGTTCAATTATGTGAGCTCGAACTGTATTTCTTATTTATAATTGAATGAGTTATTTTTTGTTCGAATTGGTCTGTTTTTATTCGAATAGATTTATAAATGGTAATTTACCGTTCGGATTGGTTATTTACCATTCGAACGGTTTGAATCATACATAATAGAATTTAATTAATTAAAAATACAATACTAGTATTACACAAATTGTAATTCAAATATCAATTGTTTAAATGTTTTGAAACATAATGATAGAAAGAAAATGAAAGAAAAAAATAATTTTTACAATTGTGGTGGTGGTATATAGTTTTGTGACATAATTGACTGCAACTGTTCAAGCACGGCTTTTTGTACTTCCATCCCCAGTCTCCTCTGCATGTTCTCTTCTAATCTCGCCTCAAGATCTACTACTTGATCTAATCGGATCAGCAACTTTTTTTTCTTAGACCTTCATCGTTCTATCTCAAGTGTTGCTTCCTCCAATTGCTTAGTCTTGTCGTCATTCGATCTGGCTTAAGAAGAGGATGATAATGTTGAGGATGGCTTAATGCAACATCCTAAACTCCTCAAATATTCAGAACGTGATCCAAGAACTTGAGAAAGGATCTGAGCATCATTAACAGATGATGCATCAGATGGATCCGCAACAGCTTCCTTAAGAGATATCATCTTGTCCTACAAAAATAAAAACATACTAGTTAGTATAAGTAACAAAAATATATAGTCACAATAGAATTAAAGAAACTTAAACTTACATAATTTGCCTCTGCTTTGAGACTAGTCCAAACACCATCACGATTTTTATGTGATTTTGTATACAATTGGTTCAGATCATAATCAGCAGGACTTTCTTCTTTCTACAAAAAGAAAATATATATTAGAACTTAAATCAGAAGTGTATTATATGTTAATATTTAACAAGGAATAGAATAACTTCCCATTTTTTTAGACAAACGATAAAAAGATTGAGAACTCACATGATGGTTTATCTTTAAATTTGATCTATTTGCTTTGTTCACAGTACTATGTTGCTAAAAAAAATATTATATCTATATGTTTAATACATCTATCATATATTATTAAAAAAATATAGTAACGAAATTACCTAATAAGCAGGATCTTCAAACATATCACTAACATTCTCCCATTCGTTTGGTAGCATTGCTTGGAATGGATTTTAGTGCTCCTCTATTGTAGTACTGAACTTCTTATAGTGTGCATGGCATCGACCTTTATACCTCCGGAATGCATTCTGCATCAATTCTTCAACCGTTAATCGATCCTCTCGTCAGCCAAAATTAAGCTCAAACTCATCCTTTCAATAATTATATACAATTAGTATAAATATAAAGTAACTTGAAAGTAACATAAATAATACTTAATTGCTTGAAATGTAACTTATTACCAAGCAACGATTTTTGTTATGGTCTTTTATATCTTGAGAAACCTTAGACCAAGAGGATGTAGCAATTGGTGCATACGTGCAAATAAGCGTACCAACATAAGAAGCAAGCCACGCTGCCTAATCTCCATAGCCACCGATGTAATCATCAGGAATATCAACTTTAATTTTACCCACTTTCCTTACTTTCTCTATACAGACAACTCTCGTAGTGTCTCTACCTTGGCGCTCGCTTACAACAGCTATATATACAATAATGAAAGCATGTATTTTAAGTAAATTAAATTATTTTATAGCTATAATATTAAATTGAGCATAAAATGTGGTATTTAATTTGATAAAATACCTTATTTTGAGTCTGGTAATGTTGGATCACTATTTATGACAGGTAAACCACATATAGAATCAGTAATGGATGAGGATGGTACACTTGTTGCTTTGCATTTATGAGACATCTATTTGAAATTGTAACAAATTATTATTCAAACAAATGTTACGGATATTTATAAGAATAATACTTACAAAAATTCATGTTTAAAATTCATTCACTATCCATTTTGCTAGACCAGTCGCCCTCATTCTCACTAGACACTTCAGCTAATTCATCTTCTTCCAATATTTCACCCTCAATTACTTCGAGTTGAACACCTTCTCTACGCAATGGAATCATATCATATTGGCTGAGATCAACAAATAGATTGATGCCTACTTCGTTTTCTTGATATGTTTTTTCATTTGTTGGACTATCAACTTCTTCTGAATGTTCGTTTGCCTCTGAAATGTAATCATATACATTTAAAGGGATCGTCCTCATACCATGTGTGAGATGTATTGACACTCACAAAATAATCATTATTATGCACTCCTAACTTAGGATTTGAGACATCCCACCAATTACATTTAAACAACCAAACCATATATCCCCCCACGTATTTTAACACTATGATATCTTCCACAATTTCATAGAAGTCAATATTATCATTGTCATGGCTTCCTTCGACTCCTACCCACAATTTTGAGTTTTCCTATATCGTTCTCTATCAGTTGTGTGAAATCTATATCCATGTACCAAACATTTTGAGTATTGGATAGCCCACCTGGACGGACCACATGCCAAAGCATACAGTTCTGGTGAAATTTCTTCTGAATTTTCACCATATTTCGATTCAACTTACATCAATAAATACTTTTATATAGAAAAAAGTGAAATTTAGTTGTATGAAGTTCGTATTATAAAATAAGGTTTTACAGTAATACTTTATGTTCAAACCATGAGGCAAATTCCTCTTCATGCGTTTTTTCTACATCAGTTATACCTTTTGTACGAAGTAGTTATATATGTTCACTATGCATGTTCATGTGAATAGTTAATTTATATTAAGTTATACTATATTATTATACATGGACTTAAAGATAATATTGATTTAGATGATCATCACTAACCTCAAGTAGTGGTCAATCTTTGCACAGTTATTTAAGACATACCATCGAGCTCCTTCAAACTTTCGCCCACATAAATCGTAGCCCCCTTATGCACCTATGGGATGTACTGTCTGGAAAAACATGGTAAATGTAGATGAGACTCCCATCTCTCATCCACCTTCATAATTTCGATTTGGTCTTGTAAATCTAGTATCAACTTGTAACACCCTGCTCCTTCTTTTCTTCTGACGTAAGCAATTACGTCAGATGCGTCAGCCTGCCCACTCCCCTTTCTAGTACCTAATAGCCCCATTACGCGTGCTAGACCCTGATGGCGTGTTTTTAAAAGATACTACGTAATTTATAAAGCTAGCTTTGTGTTTTAAAGTAATGTGTATTTTACATGGAAGATTCCACTTACTATTTAAATAAAGAATATTTTAAATAACTCAATTATAATATCTTTGAAGAGCTCCAAAAATATTTTAATTGTATGGAATCATTTATATATAAATGATTCCAGTTATTTAAAATATTAGGTGATTTAAATAATGATGGAATCTTTATTTATTTAATAGTTTTACTCTTTTAAATATTTTAAGTAAGACTTCATCATTTTATAAATGATAAGAGAATATTATTTTAAATAATATTCTATCTTAATTCCTCTCAGTGCTTTTAAATAAGTTAGCTTTTACGCATTTTCAAATCAATATTTAAGGGTCATCGTAGACCATTTTTATAGACCTCCAGATGTCGGGTTTTAAGATAAAACCCCAATCCCTCTCTCTTTCTCCCTCACTTTTCCCCCAGCCCTCTCTCTCTCCTCTCTCCCTCTCAGCTTGCGACGTACGCGGCCTCCCTCTCATGCCAGAACGCCTCAGCCCCCAGCCCGGCGCCGTCGTGCCACACGACCACCACCACCGGCACCGCCTCCCTCCGGCGAGTCTCCCAGCACCGGCCCCGCTCCCTCACGCTCTCCCCTCCTCCTCCCACGGCAGTGCAAGCCCAAATGGGCTTTGGAGCCGATCCGCCGCCGTGCGCTGTCCTCCGGCGCCACCATCACTAGGGTAGCTTCCCTAGCCACCGACCGGCCTCCCCCTTTGATCTCGGCCTCCCTCTCCCCTCTGGTAGCCACCATGCACGAGCTTAGGCTCCTCCACGCACGAGTTCACTGTGCGAGCCCCTAGTGCCGCCGTGTGCAGCCACCTCGACCACCGGCCACCACCACGAGACTCCTGAGGTCTCCCCCTTCCTCCTCCAGCAAACCCACGGCCAATAGGCCTCTCCTCCACCTCCCGGTGTCTCTTGTGGTGATGCACGGGTTTAGCCCAATCCCCCGCCGTCCGCTGCCACCCACGGCGAACGACCACACTAGCCGGCATCCTTAGACCACCACGAACCCAACGGTACCACCCACGGCCCCACACTCTCTCTCACTCTCCCACGGTTCCTCCTCCCTCACAGTGCACGGCCAGCCACCGTGGACCACCGTGTTGACCGCCACCGAGCCTCCATGGCTCCACTAGTAATCTCCCCTAGCCTAGCCCAAGCCTAAACCACCACTTTATGTGGTGGGTAATCACTGCACGTGATGGACAGTCACTGCGCGTGACTGAGCGCCACTGTACACGGCAAGATCCGCCGTGATACGCTCATTGTCATCATCATCAAGGTCACCTTAGGCCCTTCCAAGACCACACCTACCTATCCAAACACTTAAACAATCACTGTACGAGGTGTAGCCACCCCGTACGCTCCTCCGACGTATTCACTGTGACGGTCAATGAGCGACGCACGGGTTATCCCGTCGATGGTATAATTCTCTATCCCTCGCTATTTATGTTAGATGCTAGCTAGTTGACTAGGTTGTGGACTGTGCTGCTAGTACTATAGGACTGTTGTGTAGTATGATGGTGATGTGATGGGCTGTGATGTGAAGTGCTGGGCGTAGTTGGGAAGTGTGGGGTGTAGTATTAGGGACTGTGCTGTTGGTGTTGTGGTCTGTGCTATGTAGTGTTGTGGACTGTGCTGTGATGTGTGGTTGTAGTGCACGTGCAGTAGTAGTGACGTGGTATGGTTCTGTGAGTAGAGTATACGCAGAGTATACTCTATGTGGTAAGTGCTGCACCGTATGGCGTGTATGCCATAACGGTGACGTGGCATAGTTCTGTGAATGGAGTACACGAGGAGTGTACTCCATATTGTGAGACGATGCACCATATGGCGTATGTGCCATAGCGATGACGTGGCATGGCTCTGTGAGTAGAGTATACGCGGAGTATACTCTATGTGGTAAGTGCTGTACCGTATGGCGTGTATGCCATAACGGTGATGTGGCGTAGTTCTATGAATGGAGTACACGAGGAGTGTACTTCATGTTGTGAGAGGATGCACCGTATGGCATGTAGGTCATAGCGGTGATGTGGCGTAGTATTGTGAAGGGAGTATATATGGAGTGTACTCTCTGAGGTGCAGTGATACACCGTATGGCGTGTCGCAAGGATAAGGATGGTTGCGTAATTGTTAGGAGAAGAACTTGTTGTATGGTGTCGAGAACTATGGAACAGTGTCCCGAAGTGTGAGGTACGGCCTGTAGTCCAAGGCGACGAGTGTCGCCATGTGATTGGCCTATGGCTAGAAGGTATCAGAGCAGTGCATCGGAAGCATGATTGGGCAACATCATGAAGTGACGTGGTCCATCATGGAGTTGCGTTGTGATGACCTAAGACGTATGTGAGGTGATGTGACAAGGTCATGGTGTAACTTGGGCACAGTCTCGAGCTATATGGCGTGACGTAAAGTGTGGTTATGAACAGAGTCCCATCGGCTAAGTGTTGGGATGAACTGTCACGAGGTTCGGGTAGCACGGAGAGTCGTGCTAGCCGGGTAAGGGAAGGATGGTATCGGAGTATGGTGCTTGTCCATACGACCCGATGACCAATGTAAGGTATGTGGGGCTCAGATGATAAAAAGGGTAAGGTACGTGTGTTGTCTGGTTAGACACATGTGCCGGACGGATTTACCGTAAATAATGGGTAATCTGTCCTAAGTATGATGACACGGTACTTAAGCCTCAGGGTTGGCTTAGAGCTGTGTGATGTGTACGGATGATCATGAGAAGTAGAGTGAGCTAAGATACATGAGGGTAATGATGAAGGTATTGTCTAAGAATGTGATGCGTGGCTTAATGGGTCTAAGTCATGCGTCGGAATGTGGTTAACAAGAAGAACTGGATAAAGGTCCTAGTGTCTTAATCCTGAGATGAACATGAGTTCATCCTAATGAGTAAGCACTCGGAGTAGAACGTCAAGGTTAAAGGAAGTAGAGACCGTAATGGGTCCCTAAGAGCTTTTATCATAGTAAGAAATGTGAAAGAGCACGGTATAGAAGGAGAGTGTTCTCTAAGTAAAGCATAACTCTATTTCTAGTCAGTTGCTTATGGACTAGATAGAGAATAACGTTAAGGTTATGTATGCATGTAGGTTGCCATCTGACACACGCATAAATGGACTGTACGGTATGAACGGACTGTATGGTATGAAAGTAGCATGGAGTCCAAGTAAGTGTTACGTTCATACTCTTCTAGAGTTTTCTAAAGATATGAAAAAGAAAAAGAAATGTTTTTCCTTACGAAAATGAAGAAAAGAACTGGTCTCCCCTTTCAAGGGCAGACGTTTTACGAAAGGAAGAACGAAAAGTAACGCATTTGAAGTATAAGTATGTACGGCCCCTTTTGGCAGCCCCTTTTCATGCACCCAAAAGTATTAAGTGTATGCATGTGAATGGATGACTATACGTAATATCTATTGTATGTATTTTTAAAGAAAATACGACAAACGAAAAGATGTTTTCGGGCTCTCGCCCCAAAAGAACGTTTTCTCAAGAAAAGAATGTTTTTTTCACGAAAAGACGTTTTTCACGAAAAGATGTTTTTCCATGAAAGCACGAACGAAATGAAAAGAAATGAAAGACATGCTCATGCACATGAAATGAATGAAAGTCGCGGCTCTCTAGAGCCGCCATGAATGAATGAACGTAAGAAATAATGAAAGAAAGGCATGAGTATGCATAAATGTATGAAAATACGTAACGGCCACATGAAATGAATGAATGGGGTACCCAAATGAATGAATGGGCAGATTGCAATGCCGGGCGGTAGTATCTGGTAGTGCACCCAGTGCTGCATCCTTGACAGAAAGGGATTCCAACCCGTGGCCACGGGCGAATCCATCGGCCCAAAAGGCCGCTAACCCCAGCACACGGGGCGTAACAGTATGCACTGGCCTATGAAAGTGATAAGAAAAAAATGTATGAATGCATGACACTCTTCAAGAATTGAAGGCAGTAACGAGGGAAGGTTTTACTAAAAGAAAAACACGTTTTAAATATGAAAAACCCCCGTCTACTGACGTTTACGAAAAGAAAAAGTAATGTATGAATGCACGACATTCTTTAAGAAATGGAGGCACTGACGGGAGAAACGTTTTAAGAAAAGAAAACCGGTTTTAAAGAAGAAAAACCCCGTCAGTGATGTTTTCAAACGAAAGCATGTATGCATGTACGTATAGTATGTATGGAATGATGAATGCATGACTGAAAACCTATATTTTTATCTTTTAACGGTATGAAGTAATGCTTACTGAGTATTCGATTCATTTTAGTTTTTATGTGTGCCCCTCCCTCCACAGGAACTGAATGAGCAGTACGCTCAGGAGGGACACGGCCGAAAGGAGAAGGGCACGGAAGTCTAGGCATGATGGTTTTAAATGTAAGAAAGGCATTTTTATTTTAAAGATTTATATTTTCCACTGTTTTAAACCCCAAGCCTCTTTTATTGTAAAAACATATTTTATTTTATAACGTAGAGTCTTGCACCCTGGGAAGGACTGTAAAAGATGTTTTAAATCGGACGGTAATTTCCGTCGTATTTTCTAAAATATTTTGTAAAAATACCCACCACGAGGACGGGCGTTACACAACCCCACGGAAATAATTGAACAAAATATATGCTACGCATTATCAATATATGTCTCAGCAATCGAACCTTCTGGACGAGTTTTATTCTCCACAGATCGTTTTAAGTTTTCCCAAAAACTATTCAGTAGGATACATCCATCTATACTGAACCAGGCCAGCTACTAAAACCTCATGAGGTAAGTGCACAGCCAAATGAACCATTAAATCAAAAAATGAAGCCAGGTACAAACTCTCCAATTTGTACAATATTACTGCAATGTCAGCTTCCATTTTTAACAATGCATCAACTTTCAACGTTCTACTACAAATGTCTCCGAAAAATCTCCCTAATTCTGTGAGAGTTGTACAAACATCTCGAGTAAGTTTTCCACACACACCAACTGGCAACAAACACTGCAAAAATACATGACAGTCATGACTTTTAAGACCAGTTATCTTCCAATCATGTGTTCGAACACATTTTGACATATTTAAAGCATAGCCATCGAGTAATTTGATTATCATGAACCAATCACAAAATTTCTTTCTCTCATCATTTAATAATGTATACCATCCGATGGGCATATAAGCTAACGACTCATTATCTTACAAATGCAAATCCGATCTTATCCGTAACTCTTTCAAGTCTTTATAAGAGTTAGTTGTATCTTTTGTCTTCCCTTCTATTGATATCAGAATACCCAATATATTCTCACATATATTTTTTTCAATGTGCATAACATTTAAATTGTGGCGCAGTGTCAATGTAGACCAATATGGCAACTCAAAGAAAATACTTTTTTTTTGTCCAATTCAACTCCACTGTTTGTCGTTTTCTCTTTCAAGCTCTTGTATCTTTCCCAAATCTATTTTCTGAAACATCCCCAACTGCACGATAATATCATTCCTAGACAACTCTAACGGTAATGACTTGTGCTCAACATTTTCATCAAATATCGCTCTATTTGAACGCCATATATGATCATGTGATAAATAACGACAATATTCCATAAAACATAATTTCTTACCATGACTCAACCACTAAGACTGTGTATCTTTATTGCAAACTAGACAAGCCATTTTACCTTTTGTGCTCCACCCAGACAAATTTTTATAAGCTGAAAAATCATTTATTGTCCACATCACTGCAGCATGCATCTTGAACTCCCGCAACGAGGCTGCATCATATGTACTGACACTCTGATCCCACAACTCTTTCAACTATGCAATCAGTGGTTGTAGATATACATCTAATTCATTCCCTGATGACCTTTGCCTTAGTATTAGCATCATAAAATACGAATCATTCATACACTTTCAAGGTGGCAAGTTATAGGACATTAATATGACAAGTACTATGAGAAGTGTTCATGTTGCTGAATGGATTAAAATCATTCGTTGCTAAACCAAGATGTACATTGCGAGGTTTTTCGGCAAACTATGGATACTCGACGTCAAATTTTTTCCATTGTAAAGAATCTGTAGGATGAGAGAGGAAGTTTTCATTTTGGACTCTTTCTGTGTGATGCCAATACATATTTTTCGCAGTTAACCCTAACATAAACAGTCTTTAAAGTCGAGGAATCAACAGAAAATATCTTAAAAATTTGTGAGGTACATTACGTTTATCGGATGTCCATCTTGACTCATGACACACTGGGCATGAGTTAAATTCTACATATTGCTGCCAAGAATACAATCATTTTTACAAGCGTGGATGATGTTATAATCAAATCCTAACCCTCGTTTCAATTGCTTCACTTCATAAAAATTATGGGGTACTGCATTATCCTAAGGAAGAGTCTCTTTAAATAATTCAAGCAACATGCCGATGGTTTTGGCAAAAATACGACAAATAGACTTAATATGGAGCAACCTCACCGTGAAAAACAACTTGCTATGACGAGTGCACCCCTCGTACAACTCTTTTGGTGCATCCTCTCACAATCTTCCAAAGTTTCCATTTCCCTCAAATGATTGAGCAGATGTTCCTTCTCCATCCCTCATCCCAAACATTCCTGCACCCAGATTACCTAACATCTCAGTCATATCCTCTCCATTATCATCACTGTCATCAAGATCATCCACATTAATGTCCTCCATGTTAGTGTCTTTACCCTCCTCTACTTGATTGGTCTGACTGCTACCTTTGGAAAATGGTTCACCATGTAAGACCCAAGGTGATTATTTAGGATCGATTCTATTTACAAATAAATGATCCTCCACTACCACAAAATTATAAGAACTAAGATTTTTGCATTTTTTGCACAGACATCTTTTATATCCTCGACTGTCAACACTCATGCAAGCAAACTCTATAAAACACTTCACCCCTTGTGCATACTCCTTATAGTCTTGCCCAAGTCTATCTCCCAACAGCATCCAATTTTTATCCATTACTAAGATCCGTTATTTGTTGGATGTCTATCAAAAAAACCAAATTCATTAGATAAACACTATCAAGAGTTTATTTATACTTGTTTACCATTTATTTTATAAGGTAGTTGATCCTATCCCATTCGAGAAACTATCATCTATATCGCATATATACTCAGTCCAAAACTCTAATGTTAGTAAAAAATTTGACAGCATTTCCCTATAATTCTCCAACTATGCTAGTCATGATAAGTCGTCAACTCTATTCATGAGCCGAAAAACTTACAGACCACATACCCGAAGAATGTAAGGAAACACTGAACTAAAATTTTAATTAACTAACACAATAGTTTAAACTGAATATATCTGTCATATAAATGATAAATCCCAAACTGTCCATTTTGGACAATTTAAGAGTTGTACCCAAACATTCTTTAAGATAATTATTTGGCCACAACTCTCAAACGGGTCTAAGGCTCAAGTGCATATAAAAATAACCCTAAAATCCAAAACTGTCCATTCCAACTCCTACAATTATACTATAAATTTAAAAGCAAACCACATTCCAAATCACAAATATATGTGCAAAATTACAATACAAGTTTCCATTTTAATAATTCCTATATTATATTATATATGTGCAAAATTTAATAATTCCTAGATTATATTAGTTATAAGTTTCCATTTTAATTTAAGTGAAAAATAATTAATAATTATATTATGTATATAGTTTTTTAATTATATACTCCTTAACTATTATTTATTATTTTAAGTGTTAATAATTCCTATATTATATTATACTATAAGTTTCCATGTTAATTTAAGTGTAAAATATTTAATAATTATATTATGTATATAGTTTTTTAATTATATACTCCTTATGTTTTTATATTTTAAGTATAATTTCTATAAATCTCATAATTTAGTGGTAAAAATTAGTAAGTAAAATCTTCTGAATCTGTTAAAACAGGATTCTGTTTGAACAAAATTCTATTCGGACAGGATTCTATTCGAACAAATATTATAGGGTTCGAACGGTACAAGTCCAGATTCCAAACACAAAACAGAGACAAAATTCCTTCTCCACAAAACACAATTTTCACAAACAAAATAAAGAACATGATGCATATTGGTGTAGGACACATTTTAAATGGGATTGCATAAAAACAAATATACCAACAAATCTGAACATAATTAATTATAAATTATAAATTATCAAAAATCTAAAAATTAGAAATATTACCTCAAATTTAAGCAATACATACAAAATAACATTATACAATACCTACATAAGCATAAAACACATTATGAGAAAACCCTAAATCATATGCAATAAACCAACTTGCTATCAAATTCGAAATACCAAAAAAAATACCAAAAAAATATTACTTACCTCTTATAAACCTCTTCTCTCTCTCAAGAATCCCTTCTCTCTCACTAAGTTTGTTCCTCTCTCTCTCCACAACTCTCTCTCACACACTATAATGTCTCTGCCTCCAAAGAAATTTTTGCACGAAGTGAAAATGAACTGGAGGTTGAGGTATTTGAATATGTGATGTCCCGTTCAAACTAGACTTTTACTCATTCGAATACAAAAATTTCAAATTGTGCCAATTTTTTCCGCAATTTAATTCAAGTACGAACGCAAAAATTACACGTTCGAATTAAAAATAAGAATATTTCTTGGCATATTCTTCAAATGTAGAGAAGATTAGAATATTCATTGGCAAAATTTCGTTCGAATGAGGAACTTTTACGTTCGAATAAACTGACAATTAGAATATTTGATGTGAAGTTTCTCTCCAAATACATTTCACGAGATAATTTCATTCGAACGGTACGTTACTGGGTTCAAATTAGTAATAATAGTATTTTATATTTCAAAAAAATATAAAGATTTTTTGTTTTTTTTCACATCATTTTTTTAACACTTTTAAATATTTTAAACAAAAGAAAAAAATTCACAATATTATTAAACAATATTTTCTTAATCACTTAGTCAAAAACTCACTAACTAATAAGTACTTATATATATATTAATTATATTAACTTGTAAATAAGTATATTACATATAATATACTAAATATGTTAAATTAAAGTATTATAATACTATTATTAGTATTATTTTTATAATTTTGTACTTTGTAATATTAGTATTATTATATATTAGTATTAGTAATATAATTAGAAATATATTAGAGTAATAACTGTTCGAACGGATATTATAATACTTCGAACGATACGCCTTATATACCCAGTTCGATTTCAATCAAATCCATTTCTCGTATTTGAACCCTCACCTGCCGAGAGCCTTCGAGTCGCCCCTAATCTCCGCCGCGAAAACCGCCACTCAACCGCCATAGCAACCCCACATTTGAACTTCTAAGAGGTATGGGTCAACTCTCCACCTCTATTGTTTATATTTTTAGAAGAATGGGTTGTGTTGGGGGGGGGGATTTCGGAAATCCCCCCATTTTGGTGTATTTTGTTCACTATAATACGTTTTTAATCAATAGAAATGATTGGGCTTCACTCCTTAATCATTTCTACCAATTAAAACAAAGCTTTTGGTCTAGATAATAGAATTTTGTTCGGAACTGAATCGACTCAGCCATGGTTGTTTGGTTAATTCTCGTTCGAACTAACTCTGTTCCGTTCAAATGCGAAGTTGCCAAACAGATTTATTTTTATTTGAACTAAATAATTTAGTTCGAACGAGTATTAATTTTTAGTTCGAATGAACAAAATCTTCCATTCGAATAGAATTTGTTTTGTTTGAACTAGTTATTTAAATTCAGTTCAATATAGTATAATTTTTCAATAATATAATTTATATATTATGGTTAATTATATTCTTAATTTCCTTATGGTTAAATAGTATATCAATGTCATCTAGAGGAAGAAAATGTGCAAGAGATCAGGCCGGCCAAAGTAGTGGAGCAGCTCATGCTCAAGAGACGAGGCCTATACTCGTCAAGCGTGAGATCATTTTGTCTTACTTCTCTGATCTTTCATGGGAAGGACGGAGCATACAGTCCATCTTCACCGACCGAGGATAGACACAGATCTATCAGCAGCGGGGGATTGCTTATCCAAATATGGTTGGTGAATTTTACCGTGCCATGGGAGAGGAAAGTGCTGATCATCTTTTCTACACCTTATCGGTCCGAGGAGTGAGTATTGATTTCTCTCCTCGTATTATTGCTGAGTTCCTTGACATCCAACGTGAGGTCAGCGCATATCCTGCAACAACTACACCGGGACTAACGGCTGCACCATCTGATTCTGACACACCGGCCGCATCCTCCACACTTGCCCCGAATGTAGAGCCGGATGCTAGTTCGGATGGTAGTGAAGATGTGGATCTACCTAATGATGGTCTCATAGACCCTTCAGCTCCTCCATGTGATGGAAGCAAGGTGATCCAACAGGCTGACTATATAGCACTTTTTAGAATGCTTAATTTGGTTTTTAGCTATAACATCAATCCGACAAAACACATGACTGATTTCGAGATTGATCGAGCTAGATTTTTGTTGCGGATAGCGCGGGGGGACCTCATTGATCTGGCCTTATATTTCTTCTACCACATTCAATCGGAGTCACGCTATTCTAGTGGAGGTAGTCTACCATTTGCATTGCTGATATCTAACCTCCTACTCTGATCGGGGGTTACAGTGTCTGCGACTGAGCGGAGGTTGCCACAGATGGGGTCCCTTAACAAGATCATGTTCAGCAAAAGCAAGGGGCACTTGCGGAAGACTGCACCAGAATAGTCTAGTGCCCCGCCCATCGATCCAGCTTCTACCACTACTGCTGTTGTTGAGAGATAGCCTCCTGGGGCTACTTTGGATCAAGTACGAGCTCTGTTTGTTGAGTTCGTTGAGCCCATCATGGAGAAGTTTAGGGATCTAGATGGACATATTAAAATATTATAAGAGGATGTTGATCTACTTAGCAAATAGTCGTTTTAGTTATTATTTTACTTTTTTATGTTGTATTGAACATTATATAGTTAAGATGTAATTAATGTATGGTTTTTATTTTTCGTGTTTGCTACTTTATTTATTTTTTTCATTTTACTTGCCGTTCATGATAATATAAAAAATGATACTGTCTTGAAAGTTATATTTATATAAATTTAACATAAAAGAAATCACTATAAAGTTTTGAAATTAATTACATAAAATTAATTTCAGAATTTATAAATATTTTAATTCCCCATACCCACATAATATATAATATATACACATTTTAATATTTTGAAAATGATAACAAATTAATGGAAAAAATATTTATTACTTTAATGAAAAAATATATATACAAATTAATGATGATAAACAAATTATAGAAAAAATTTCCATTTGGACAAATACATTTCAGTTAGAACGGTTATTAACTTTTTCCAGGAAAAATAAATTAATTTTCCGCCAATATTATTATTCGAACCAATAATATACTGTCCGAACAAACATTAATTGGTTGTTCGAATATTTTTTTTTCCGTTCGAACGGTTTTTATTTTTTGAGACAATTTTGTTCGTCACAAAATATCTTATTCAAATGGACATTTTTTCGTTTGAACTAATTTCGTAGCGCAGGCATTTTTGGAGACGTCTCCAAAAATGACTGTTAGGGACAAAATTTAATTTGTCCCCAACTAATTTCATCTCTAAAAGTCAAATTTCTTGTAGTGATAGGAAGGACTGGGCAAAGAAGCTTGATGATGCTTTATGGGCATACTGTACAACATTTAAAACACCTATCGGGATGTCTCCTTACCGATTAGTGTTTAGAAAGGTGTGTCTAGAAAGGTGTGTCATCTTTATGTGGAGTTGGAGCATAGAGCTTATTGAACTATAAATAAGTTTAATTTTGATCTAATGGCAACATGGTTAAAGCAACTTCTGCAATTGAATGAGATGGATGATTCTGGAATGATGCTTATGAAAATGTGAAGATCTACAAAGAATAGACGAAAAAGTGGCATGACAAGCAGATTCTCATGCGTGGGTTTGCACCGGGTCAGCAGGTTTTACTCTTCAAATTGTGACTCAAACTTTTTTCGACCAAGTTAATATCAAGATAGACAGGTTCTTATACAATTGACAAAGTTTCCTCTTTTGGAGTATTAGACTTGAAAAACAAGATAGAAAGTATATTCAGAGACGGTAAGAGATTAAAGCATTATTATGGAGAACAAGTGGAGAGAAATTGTGCATTTATTCTCTTGGAGGTTACAATTGATGAAGATCGAAAAGTCTAGCTGTAGACTTTAAAATAAGTGCTTATGGGAGGCAGCCCAGCCCATAGACCTTTCTTTTACTCTTTTATTTTTATTTTGAATAATTTGGATTTTGATATAGGGTTGTCTAGCAAGAATAAAGAGTTGGAAATTGCAAACTACGGCTAATCCACCATGAAACTAGGGAAGCTCCTTTCATTTCTTCATTCTTTCTCACTTATGAATTACAATGAGGACATTGTTTAGTTTAAGTTTGGGGGTATAAACTCCTATAGTCATTTTTTCTGCTTGATTGCTGTTTATTTTATTTGACTTATGATTCTATAAGTCTTGAGTTGTTGGATTCTCTGACCAAGCATGCATTTGAGTGTGATTGAATTCTTTATGACTCTGAAATTTATGATTGAGGATAGGATTGAGAAAAATTTTCAAAAATTTCTTTTATGTCAAGCTGAGTTTTATGTGTACTTTAATTTAAATTTTTGCCCTTGAATATAATTGAGCACATAGTCGTTTTTTATTCCATTTTGCTTATGAAGAGAATGAGTAGAATTAACTGGGTCAAGGAAGTTCAATCTTGCTTTGCACTAGAATCCATTGATGAATACGTGAGGCGAAATCCTAGTTGACACAAAATATTAGAGAAATGATCTAAGCATTCTTTGTCATAACCAAAAAGTTTTCCCAACCGTCCTAGTTTATCAAGCCATCATTGTATGGTGTATTTTCTATAGTCAACCCCCTTGAGCTTTGTTTTACATGAGCCTTTATTTGTTCTTTTAACTACATCAACCATTCCCGTTCTAAACCTGAAAAATCATGATTTACCTTTTACAGTTTGAGAAAATACTTTAGTGGAAATTTTCATTTCAAGAGAAGGTTAGTTCAAAAGAAATTATTTGCATTATGATTGCTCTGTCTGATCAAAGTGTCTCTAATAAAAAAAGAAAAACAAGCTGGGTTTGTCTTTTACCTAGAGGTGAATTATCCATCATAGTAGAATGCATAAAATAGAGAAAAGTCAACAAATAGAGTGTAGATCACTTCAAATTTTCTGAAGGTGTAGTATTGCTTCCATGATTACAACAACAATAATGTCACTAGTATGAGCATATCATTGAGAAAGAGTTTCAGCTTGAATCCTGTGGAATTCTCTTTTATTGTTCTTTCCACCAAGTATTTTCTCAGTTTGCTTTGATTTTCCTTATCCATTTCTTTCTTAACCCTCCTTACCTTGTGGCTTGTCATTACAACCTGATTAAAGACCTTTTGATTTCTGATTTTGGTGTTTAACTACATTAGTAGAGAGGATTTCTGAAAATAGGACTTTTGGGATTAAGTTTTGGGAGAATTCTTTTGGCTTCAATTGTTCTACTTCTATTTGAGTTTGCAAGTGGTTTGGAGTTAAATTGACTATCTCACACACACACACACTAAAGGTCTTAGCACCTCTTAACTTTTGTTTGACAAATTGATAAAATTTTTATTGATTTTCCTGCTATCCTTGATATTAAAAGAGTAAAATACTAGTAATGAAATCTCATTCAGATTATGGCTTGGTGAGTGATGAGATTCTCTATGGGGTCTAGTTGATATTCTCTATAGTGCTCTTTTGTTTCCTTTCCTTTTTCTTTTTGTTTGAGGACAAACAAAATTTTAAGTTCGGGGGTGTTTGATGCCTTGCATTATTTCGTACATTTTATCACTTCTTAAATTTAAATTTTATTCCAATTTTATTTATTTTTGTCGATTCTAGACTTCATTATTGTCATTTAATTTTATTTCAGATTTGAAGAAAATAAAGACCCAAATTTTAAGATTCGAAATAGGGAAGATTTTTTAATATGGTGGGGAATTTTGAAAGTTTAAAAATGCTGAAGGCGTTGGAAAAGACGCCACATTTTTTTAATACAAAAGCAGCATATTTTTAAGGATACAGCAGTTTTTCGAAGTAGATGAGGAAGCGGATTATTCAAAGACGATAAAGCAAAATTTTGAAGTGGAGAGAGATGAGATTTTTAAGTAGATATTCGGATGATATAGAATAACAGAGAATTTTGAAAAGTTCAAGATGAAAATTCGAAAAACGCTGGAAGAAAAGACGCTGAAAAGAAAAAGAGGCCGAAAAGGAAAAAAAGAAGAAAAAAGAAGAAACGAAAAATGTGGAAGTTGTTGGAAAGGTTGAAATTTGAAAAAAGAAAAGAAAAGAGATGTTGGAGGATTTGAAAATCTGGGAAAGACGTAAAACAAAAAAAAAATACGAAGTTGAGGCTGAACAATGGTAAATTTGAAGACGAGTAGGAGCTGAAAATTTGAAGGAAGCTGAAAAACGAAACTTGAGGATGCTGACGACGATGATAGATAGTTGATTTTCTTTTATTCCTCTCAGAAAAATTATGGTGAATTCGTTGATGTTGAATTTAATTTCCAGCATGAACTAAGTTTTCTTCATTCTAGGAAAACGATGTAATCTAGTTTTAAACTATGCCTGCTTTTCTATGCTAATTTGAAACAATTCTATACTATATTTGTCTGATTTATTCTGATCTTATTGCTTCTAATTGACTGGCTATTGATTAGATGATTTTAATCTTGTGATTTTCTTTCGAAAGAAAGAATTATAGGATAGACCTTGGATATTTTAGCATAGGTAAATATAGAAATCGAAAGACTATTATGAACCTATGTAGTCTTAATATCTATGGTCTTAATGCTTTCTTGCTTCATTAATTTGCATACTCTCGTGTAAAATCATGATAAAAAATAAATCCAACTGACTATGGAAAAAGGCTTTTGGATGGGTTAGAAGATGTTGCTAACAAAAAGAGAGAATTAAATTCAATTAGTTAGATGAGAAAAACATAGTGAGGGATTAGGTGAAATTGGTTTCCTAGAAATTCTTTTTCTCATTGATTCGATCATCAAAAAATAGCTTTCTTTTCCTTTGAATATTTTCTTTAAATTGATTTTATTTCAAGTTGCAATTACAAACGACCTTAGTGACTTTTCTAAATAAAGTCGAGATTATTATTATTTTGTTATTTGTCAAAAGTGAGTTACCAATCCTTGAGGACGACACTCTTCTCATCACTTTATGATAAAATTACGATACTGTGCACTTGCAATTTTGCAACAATCAAATATTGAGATTGAAAAGAGGCGTAATACTAAGGTCTCGTAATAAGGGAGTGTTTAATGATAAAAATAGGTCATTAGAGGTAACCTAAGACTCCTTCAATGTTCAACTTGAGATAAAATTGGCATAATGGCTTAATTGGCATTGGAGCTAAATAATAAAATCATGTCTCTTTCTTCAACTTTCTTTTATTTGAAAGTGTGCAAAACCAGAGCTAACACCGTCGAAATAGTTTTTGTGGCGCTTTATTTGTGCGAAAAAAGATTACTACCATCGATATGTATTGTGGGAAATAGACATTTGCGACATAACTATATCACTGTAAAAAGTCTTTTAAAAATTAAAAAAAATTGTAAAAATACAACCATACATGTACAACTCTCATTAATCCAAATACAACCCCAAACCACAAAATTAGTTGTATGTACTTGTACTTGTGCATCTACAATGTAGATACCTATAAACATGCACTAGTGCTAAACATGCAATCATGAGTTTTATGTACTTGTAGTTGGCAAATAAACATGCATCGATTTCATATTTAACAATTAATGCATCTCTAAAACAATTAATGCATCTCAAAAACTCAACTTTTACATGATAGCTTAGACAATCAATAGTTTTTTGGCCAAAATGGGTGAACATAATCGCTAGAGTACATGATGGTTTGAAAGATCTTGATGATTCGGTTGCAAATGTTAGAAGTGTGGTGAGGTTTGTGAGATATTCACCTACAAGATTTGAGAAATTCAAAATTGTTGTGAGGGCCTCGGGTATTGAGTGCAAGAAGGGCCTTTTTCTTGATGTTCCTACAAGATGAAATTCAACCTTCTTGATATTGAAGACAACCGAAGAGTATAAGTCAGCCTTTGCATTAATAGGTGATGAAGATATCCAATATGTCAAATATTTTGAGGATGAAAGGGATTAGGTAAACCTATTGATGATGATTGGGAGGTTGTTGGGATTTTTGAAGATTTTTTTGTGCTTTTCTACAAGGTCACAACTAGGCTTTCCAGTTCTTTGCACCTTACATCTAGTGATTTTTTTCAGCAAATATAAAAGGTGAAAGAAGAATTGGATGACATGTGCGGGAGTAACCAAACTAGGCTACGGGTAATGGCATTAAGCATGAGGGTTAAGTATGACAAGTATTGGAAAGATTTGAGTAGAATGAACATTTTCCTATATGTGGTTGTTCTTAGCCCCCAGTACAAAATTAATGGCATGGTGTATGGCTTGAGATTGGTGTATGGGAAGGCATGGGCGGATTATATTGTGGCAAGAGTTAGAGAAAGACTTAGTAGATTGTTTGATGAGTTTGCCGCATTCAGGGGTGGTAATATTCCGACACCTACACCTACCACACTGCTTTCTCCCGAAGTCGAGATGGGAAAAAGGCATAGGTTGGAGTGGGGTGAAAAGTTGGAGTAGGACCCCTTGGTCCAAGAGGCCCAGTCAGAGTTGGATAGATACTTAGCATTGGATTTGCACCCATTTACACGGGAATTTGATATCTCATCTTGGTGGAAAACAAATGTCGTCAAGTATCCCATTCTTGGAGACATAGCCCACAGTATTTTGATCATCCCTATTAGTATCGTAGCCTCAAAGTCAGCCTTTAGTACCAGAGAGCACATATTGGATTCATTCCAGAGTTTATTGTTTCCTACCACTGTTGATGCATTGATTTACACTCAGAATTGGATTAAAGAGAAGCCAATTCATATTCCAGATGTGGGGGACTTTGAGGAGGCTGGTGAGGAGGAACCTGGATCCGATAATCGCTTATAATTCATTGATTTGCTTTTTTTATTATATTATTTTAATAGGTATTAATTTCAAATTTAATTGTTGTAAGGACAACATCTGCGATACATGAGGCTACGTTTACATCGACTGCAATATGATTTTGTGTGTATTGGACCCACCACTGCCATTGATTTGTATAAATTTTTCCTTAATTATATTTTATATTTATATAATGTTTGTAGTTCTAATTATTTTTCTTGTATTATTTTTAGCTTTTATAGTCTCAATGTCATATGCTCTATCCTAGTCTCAATGATCTCATATTGATCTCAATCTCATCTTGATTAGTATTTTTAATATCTGTAATTTTTACAAATCAATATAATGTTTTCTTGCTTGTAATTCTAATTTATTTTCCTATTAGCGTTTTAGGTTTTATAATCTTACAGTCTCACGGCACAGCTCACTCACTTCCCTACCATCGTGACCACCCCCAAATTTCAATACAAAGTCAATGCGAAATGATATCATAATTCAATTGTAATCTTGCTACAATTTGTTATTTATTTGTGTTATTATTATTCATTTAAATTATGTGATAATCTGTAATATTTTTAGATTAATTTGTAATAGTTTAATTCGTATTATTGTAATAGCATAGGATGATTAGTTTCAACTTAGAGGTTCCCAAGTTTTTAATTTGTATTATTGTATTATTGTAATATCTTAGATTATTTTTTCTTTTAAAGTTAGGCAATTTAGAATTTCAATATCTAACTTACAATGGCATCTGGGCCCAAATTTTTTGGGCCAAGAGATGTGTTCCTGGCATTTTTTAGCCTAAAAACATGTTTTGGGCCTAGTGAGTTGTGGGCCCATTTGAGCAGGGCAGAGGGTGAATAGGTAAGGGGTCTGCCCCCGCAACCAGATGGGGGGCCCCGCCCCAGGTGTACGGGGCAGATTCGGGGGGCCAAACCCCATCTCCCGCCCATGCAGGGGGTGGGTGTGGGAAGGGAGTCCCCCCGCCCTAGGGAATGTGGGTAGCACCCCTAGAGAGAAGTCAATGAAGCCAAAGAGAGAGAGTGTGTGGTGTTATTTGAGTTTGAAATTAAGGCCCTAATCTAGTACTTCCCAGCCTTAGATATAACATCTTTGTGTATGTCCAAGTCACACCAGGTCTAGTCTTGAGGTTTTCTCTTTGCATATTTATCGATTACATATGCATATTTAAATATTAGTCATTTCCCCTTTTTATGTATATTTGCAATTGATCATAAAAACCCTTATGTATTCTAGTTGTAACATAACAAATAAATACATAGGTATTTTATGTTTTTTTTTTTTAAAGAAAAAGAAAAAAAGACCTAAACATCATAAGCAAAATTTCAATTTTAGTCCAAACTCTTCAAGTGGGACTTAGGAACTCATAAGATGTGTATAGTGTCCTAGGCTTGCGCTTTCATTTTGGGCACCTCAACTTGTTCCCAAATTGCAAGCCTAATTCAGCCTTAGTTTATTTTGTTGAGAATTTAATGTATTGGTCCCTGAGGTTTGACCTTCTTTCCAAATTGATTTATATGGTATCAAGTTTTAAAACTATCCCTAAGACAATATTTATGTATCATATGGTGCATTCTTAAACCAATTGTGGAAAAAAGGCTTTGATTTCATTGACAACTTGGAGATCATTATTAGCCAAGATAATATCATTCATATAAACGAGCAGAACAAGAATGGAAGAACTAGTCATTCGGTTGAATAGAAAATAGTCACACTTAGACCAATTAAAGCCATAATTAAGCAAGTAGGAGAATGTACATCTTATGAAACCATTGACGAGAAGCGTGTTTGAGACCAAAGAGAGATCATTTCGGGCTTGTTTGGAATGTGAGATGGTCTAATCTCATCTCAAAACTTCTCATAATTTTCTTTTCAAACAATATCACTCAAACACAAACACTTCTCAATTTCAAATCTTCTTTAACTTTTTTATCTAATCATTACTGCTTCCCAAACTTCTTAACAAAACAAACACACAAAAAATGCAAGATTTTCAAATCTCGAGACAAAAATTATATTAAAAATTATATTCTAACAATATTTTAATTTTATGATGTTTTTATTCAACTTTTTCTCTCTCCTTTTCCAAAATCCAATAAAATATCTTAACTTAAATCATTTCATTGCTATTCATAGAATTCTCATCTCATCTCATTATCCAAACATGCCCTAAAAAAAACATTAGTGAACTCATAAACACGAGTCTCCACTTGCTACATAACCAGTAGGAAGTTGCATGTATACATCTAAGTCTCCTTCATAAAAAAAATTTATTTATGTCAAGTTGATATAAATGTCAACCTCTAGAAAGAACAAGCATTGGACATAGCCAACTTGTAAAGAAGTAAGAACCCTAGCTTTCGTTTTCACAAGAGTAGCTAACTCTCTGACATATAGCTTGTTACTGGTGAAAGTATTGGACCGCTTGATGATAAAAGGTCTGTTCAAACTTCAAAATGTGAAGTTAAGGAAAGAGTAAAAGAAAGATGTGAAGCTGAGATTTTATTTTAGGAAAAAAATTGAGAAAAGGGAATTAATAAGGAGTAATTGTCAAGAGAGAAGCTCGTGGTATGGGAATAGAAGGATCAGGTGAACAGGAATAGTGTAAACTACAATGGTAGTTGGAGTAAGATCAATAACAGAAGGTTAATATGTAATGGAAGGTAAAGAAGTGAAATTTGATAAATTAAAGAATGTAAGAATAGATTTGTCAATAGGGAATGTAGGAGATGATGAAGAATCATGAATTATAGATGGGAGAACGAGTGGGTCCAGACCGAATGATGTTGAAGAATTATATATAGAGTAATTCTACATGCAGTCGTAGAATGCGCAAGCGCCGTGCAGTCATTTTGAAAAATAGTGGGGTTCACTATTTAAAAATTATTATTTTTTCATTTGGGTCCCGTATTTATTCATTTTTTTCAAGTGATTGCACGGCGGTTGCGTACTCACGACTGCAACTACCATTTCTCGAAAAATTATATATAGATGCTCTAATTTCCTATCTAATATTGTTACTGTGACAGTTAAAAGATTAATAACAAAAATATAACATGCCACTCAAGCCTAGAGCTAGCTGGTTCTCCCCAAAATGTGTTGAGGTGAAACATGAAAAAAAAGTTAGTAGACGAAGTACTAGAAGGTGTGGGAGATGTTTTACAAGCACACATATATTCAAAAACAAAATAAATAATGAGAGAAATAAAGTAAGTATGAGAAGCCATATCAAAAAATTTATAGCGTTTGATACTGAAGGGGTGACTAAGAAAAACACATTTGCGATCTTTACTGAAAATGATTACGAGAAAGATTACTAGCATAACAAAGACAACCAGTACGGATTTTGAAATGAAAATATGAAGGCTTGAAAGAATGAAGATCAAGCTCAGAATTAGGAGACTTATTAGACAAAACTAGAGATGACAACCTATTAATGAGATATATATATATATATATATATATAAAGATATACATATATATATATATATACATATATGCAGCAGTCAAGACACAGTCCTACAAAAAATGAAGGGGTAGATTGGCTTAAAAAATAAGAGCTCTTCCTATACTTAATTTAAATGTAAAGATTATTTTAATTTAGATGCATAAAAAACATACTTAATGCAGTTCCATTATTGTCACTCCTCACAATTATGAATTTTTCTATTAAATTGAGTGTCGAAAAGCTGATTTGGAATGAGTATCAGATTCGGTTTGGCTTGCATGCATGAGAAATATATATCCATGTAGTATATATACGAGTAAATTTACTCAGGATCAACAATAGTAAGAAACCAATGAAAACTACTAAATATCCAAGAAGATGAACTTGGCAAATCTAATAACTATTATTTTGTAAACTTGTAATTGTGTTGTCATGAACACCAAAATGATAGATCATACATGCATGTTGATGTTGTGTTTTACAACTCAAGCAACTCCGCTCTTCTGGGTTGGTCCGTTCCTGCGTACAGAGGAAATGAAGGCTCGGGGTGGTGGGGGATGTCTCCAATGCCTAAGTTAGTTTGGGTTCTAAATGTGTCTTCTGTATAAGTTTCAATCAATGTATATATGTGTTTTTGCCTCCAAAGGGGAGATATTTATACCTGGCAAGGGCGATCTCTTGTCAGCTTGGCCATGGTGGTGGCGCTCTGTACCCAGGTCGCGTCTTCTGCCAACTCCCTACCATGTGACAGGCCATCCATGACTAATCATGGCACCTGCTAACAACCCTGAGCTCTTGTCGTGGCATGCCTACCTCTGTCCTTCATTAAATGCAGCATGGCCTTGGTCAAACACTCCCACCCTCCAGGTCTTGTTTAGCCATCAGTGCTCAAGGACCTGAGTTGTCCCTGACCCTGTGCATGCGACGTGTCTAACCAATAGACATGTCAGGCCTCCTGGCTTAGGACGATGCGCCCATTCGCTTGGCCATGCAACGTGTCAGACAATAGACATGTCAAGCCTCCTAACTTACGCAACGAAGGTATCCCTAATAGACATGCAGTTGGTCCACAAAGGATGATACACCCATTCGCTTGGCCATTTTCGTGTACTTGTCCTCGAGCTCCCAAAGCTCAAGGTGCATCCTGTGTCTCTCTTCTTCGGCCATAATGACCTCTAGTGCACGTTGTGATTTGGCATGCTCATTGTGGCTAGGTTCCACTCCTCCTACTAGTTTTTGTTGGTTCTTCGTAACGTGGAATTTTCTTGTCGAAGGCCTCCTACTTCCTCCATCAGCCTCTTTATCGTGTCTCCCATCTCGGTGAGCCTCACCTCCATTGTTTCGAAACTAGCCTTGTTCTATTTGCTAAGTCTGGGAACGCATCATTGAAGGCATGCGAAGGACACACTTCTATAAGATGAATCTCACAGACGGCGTCACTGTTGATGTCATGTTTCACAATCCGAGCAACTCCACCCTCTAGGTTGGTTCGTTTCTGCGCACAAAGGAAATGAAGGCTCGGGGTGGTGGGGATACCTTCAATGCGTAAGTTAGTTTGGGTTTTTAATGTGTCGTTTGTGTGAGTTTTAATCAATGTATATATGTGTTTTTGCCCCCGAATAGGAGATATTTATACCTGACAAGGGCGATCCCTTGTCAGGCTAGCTGTGGTGGTGCCGCTCCGTACCCAGGATGCGTCCTCTACTAACTCTCTGCCATGTGATAGACCATCCATGCCTAATCGTATCAATCACTGACAACCCAGGGCTCTTGTCATGGCATGCCTACCTCTATCCTTCATTAAATGAGGCGTGGCCTTGGTCAATAGACATGTCAGGCCTCCTGGCTTAGTCCCCATGCCCCACGCGTGCCACCTTGCAGCTTTCTTATGGGCTTTATGGGCCGATCTTGCCCCTCATGGCCCGGCCTGGGCCCTGCTATTCTCTTACTGGGCTATCCTGCAGCCCACCCATACCATGTGGGTTGGGCTCGTTCGGTTGGGCCCATCGCTAGGACCAACTCCCCTGACAATGCATGTATACAATATTGAATCTATACTAACTAACTAGCTCTAATATTTACACGTGGTATATCATATGCAGTAACTAACTGGAATGGCTAGGCTAACTAACTCACTCTAAGAAGCTAGAAACAACCCAACTCGTAGGAAATATAATTTAATAGCAATTACCTTATGTAATATTAATTTTTTAAGGTTTTATAGCCATTTATAATATAATATATATGTATATATATTAAAAAATAAGCATATATATAATGACTATAGAGTCTAAAAGAATGCTAAAGACATATATGTTACTAGTTAGGTATTGGTCTTATCAATTCCCAAACAGTTCCGTGACCAAGTCTCAATGAATATTCTAAGATCAAAGAGGTTTCTTTAAACCTAAGAGGGAAGTTCAAAGATGGTTTCAATGTTATTACCTATCAAAGATGGAATAAATTACCTAAGGAATCTTATACTTTTCTTAGTTTTTTTCCATTTTTCATAAAAGAAAATAACACGCGCACACACGCATATATATATATATATATATATATATATATATATATATATAGACACAGGCATGTTTGAGATTGCGGTAGGAGTCTTAAAAAGTATTTAAATATCCTTAAAAACATTTTAATGGAAAAATTGTTGTTTGGGTGTTACATATTAAAGTATTTTTTAAGCTCAAATAAGCTACAAAGTACACTTGAGGAAAATCAACTTTTTCTCAACCGTGTTTTTCTGGATAATTCTGAACGTAATTCGAATCTTAAAAGGACTTTCAATGGGCAAAAGTAACTATAAAATTTTAAGACAATTACAACTTTTAAACTTTTAAGGATCTGGTCATAATTTTTAAAAAATCAAATAATTATCATTTCTACTTCAGAAAAACTTTTTAAATTTGTTTCCAAACAAATATAACATATTTGAAAGCGTTTTAAACATATAGTTATCAAATAATAAATAAATTTTTAATAATAGAATTTATTATTTAAATTATAAATTATAAGATCTAAAATTATAAATTTTATTTCCCACCATAATTTCAAACATGCACCGTACTTAAAATTGATGTTTCTCCGTCATTGACCATATTTATGTCATCTTGTGAAATTTGAATATTATATATACATGTGTGGGTCACGTGTGAACACACATCATGGAGAAAAAACAGGGTTGGCTTATGATAAAACCCTAAACCAATTATATATTGACGAAACCCATTATATATATATAAATATTACCTTTAGACCGAGTCAAATTGGCATTATTATGTGTCGTGGCCGCCACAAAAATCAGACGTTATCATCTTTTCATCGAGGCCTTTGTCTTCTCATAGCTCAGAAAAATCAAGTTGTGTACATATATTGTAGAATGTTGTAGTGTTCATAACAAATTTCCAAAGGGGAACATGTAGAAGAGAAAACCAAGTCAGACACGTATTTTCAATATGTTTTTCATAGGAAAATGCATGGATCTTACGTACCTTTGTTCCAATCTCTTTCCTTTGTATGAGGTTGTCATTATTTTGGTCTTCGCGCGTCCATTATTACTATTGGTGAGTCTGAATATTTATCTTTTTTCCTGGTTTTCTAAATTAATTTGCAGCTTTGTTCCTCTTTCTATATACTACATGTTGATATATAATAGAATGCAACCAACATATTTTTGTCTCTGGGGAGTTTAGATTATCTACTCATGTCTCTATATGCTTCTTCCTTTTTCTGTTCTTTTTTTTTTTTTTTGCCATTTTTTTTTCTTTTAGCTTTGATATTTTATCTAAAAATTTAAATCGATGTAGTAAATCCAATAATTTATTTAATAATTTAAAATAGTTTAGATTAATCTAGTCATTTCATTAGGCTGTTTAAAATAGTTTCTAATAAAATACATTTATATTTTTATCTTAATATTTATTACTTTGTTTTTATAATTTAATCTCTGTTTAGATTTAAAGATGAATTGAGATGAGTTGAAATGGTTTTAGATGAGTTGAATAAAATATCGTTAAATTATTATTTTTAATATTATTATTATTTTAAAATTTGAAAAAATTAAATTATTTATTATATTTTATATAAAAATTTAAAAAAATTATAATGATCAGATGAGTTGAATGAGTTTTGAATCCAAACAAAATCTAATTTTTTATATTGTTGCCACAATTTGGCAAGGACTAAAAAAAATAGAAAAAAAATAGTTGAAAATATATGATATAGTTATGAAAAATATTCTAACTATAAATTGATATGATATGATATCGTTTATTGTTTATAAAATTAATTTTATTATAAAATAAGTTAAATAAATTAAATAAAACTATTTAAATTTATAAAATTATTTTATAGATGTACCAATACTCTATAATTATATAACCGTATTGTTAGGTACAAATGCACTTAATTACGTGTACAAAATAAAGGTGACAGATTTTGGACGGTAATTATTTTCCTCTTTTCCATGAAATGATCGATGAGACAATGTTGTCAATATCAGGACGTGAGGGATCGAGAGTTGTCGGGGCCACGTAGAACTAAGACTTGGAAAATACCACGTCAGTCAAAATTTCACTGCTGTTTGGTCACTATTTGACCTGCCAGCAGTTTCCATCTTATAATTGAGAATGCTCCGTACCGTTGAGTCTAGCCTAATTTTTTTAAAAAATATATAGTTTATTTTAAAAAATTAATTTTATATATTAATTTATTTTTTTTAAATAATTATACGATATTTGAGTATTCACTGTAACTATTATTTTTCTATTATAATTAGAATAGTAATAAGCTAACAATTTCTTTACGATTAATTTTAAATGTAGTAATATTTTTTATTATATTCAAACACATCAAATCAAAAGTAAAAATTAAAATTAAATTTAGAATAATATTATTTTAATACATAATTGTATACAAATTATTATTTAGTAATAACTCTATCATTTACCTTATAATTAAGGTTTGAGTCTAAAGTTAAGATGAGTTGAATTGTGAATAGTAATATTTATTGATTTTATTAAAATGTGTTTAATTTTTTTAAATTGAAATGGGATTAACTTCTTGGATTGAAATGTATGAAATGAGTTGAAATAGTTTAAATTTTTTTATAAAAAATTGAAAATGTAGTGAATCTCATCAATGATTAGTTTGAGATAAGTTAAGATTAGTTGAGTTTAGTACAACTATCAAACATAACAAGTTATACAACTGTACTTATCTTCTTTTGAAAATTGATTAAATTTAGAATTTACATTAAAAAAAGTATATTTTAATAATAGATTCTATTTTTTTAAACAAAGTATGCAGAATTTGCACACCTTGAAACTGCATTTAATATTACTCATAATTTATAGACTCTACCGTCGTCCCCGACAGTTTTCTTTTTCTATTTTTTTTTCAGGTTTTTTCTGCCGAATAAGGGGATGGTAGTCAATCCGCTTCTCCGGTGACCATTTTCTGACATGTGCACCACCGGGAGAACCTCCACCCGCCGATCTTGCAGCCGTCTGCTTTGGGCGCCATTTGGAGCAGCGCGTCGCACCCACGCCCGGATTACAGAGAACGCATGGTCCACTTGAGCCACCGTGTATCACACTGTGTCGGTACCATGTGCGGCAGCTCAGGGCCCAGTACACCGGCATTACCTCAACCAGCCAATCGAAACACGCCACCACCGATTTCCCTTTATTATTTTTTCCAGTTCTGTTTGTTTGGTGTTGTTTCTGTTTTTGTGTTTTTTGTTAGTATTTATTTGTTGGGTTTTGTTTGTAGGAAAAATAAAGTGAAATAGCGGCTATTGGACTTATGTTCATAGTTATGTGGGTTCCTCTTCCTCCGGTTAGGAGGATGGGTGCATTGTTCACTTCTCCTTTTTTGGAGGATAGAGTTTGGATGCAGGGTTTGTTATTTTTGTTTTATACAGAGATTGATACTCTCTTTTAAGAGTTTTATGAAGTTCAGACAATGCCGTCGCATAATATTTGTTTACGGAAATGTTTACAATAGAAGTTAGTTTGGCTTGTAATTTGAGTCACATGTGTAACTTCATTTCTTATGAATGAGATGAGGTCTATTTTTTATCAAAAAAAAAAATACTAATGTAACTTATTATACTATGAACAATTCCACATAAGCATTGTATCTTAAGAGTAAGATGAGAGTGTAGTTTATGATTTTTTTAATGAGTATTGAGTATGATAAAAGTCAATTGAGTGTCAAGTCCCACATTGACTTTTTATTAGTTTTAGCTGAGTTTTATAATGATCTTTAATAGTAATTTTGATAGATCCTTTTAGTAGTCCTGATCATCCTCATTAGATTTTCTCCCGACCTGGTTTGGAACCTGGATAACCAAGTTTTGGCCCGAAACAAATCCGGGCTGGTACTGGCATAAAAAATAAAAAATAAATAAAAAAAACTCGGGTACATCCAGTTCAAATATCAGATTTTAAACCCTCGTACCCGAGTTTACAACCCGGTACATTTTTTATTTTTAATTTTTGGTTTGAATGTTTTTATGTTTTTTTTTTTTTTTTTGGTTCCTTTCTAGCAACTAAATGAAAAGAAACTCAAAAGAAAAATATATATATTATATCCAATGAATCATCCATTTTATTATTTTTTTTGTACTCTCTTCTCCACTTGGCTTTTTATTTGTGGTCAAGGAACATATAGGTTTTGATTTAAAAAATAAATAAATAAATAGAGTTTGAATGCTGCATCAATATTTTTTTTCATGAAAAAATATTTATAACATGAAGGCTTTGATTTGAAAAATTAAATAAATAGAGTTTGAATACTACATCAATATATTTTTTCACGAAAAAATATTCATAACATGCAAACTTTGATTTATAATAATAATAAAAAAGGCTGCTTGAGTTCCAGGTTTTTAAAAACTAGTTTCAATCCGGGTTCCAGCCTGGGTTTAACCCAGACTAACCCCATCTGGGTTCCTGCCCAATTTTGAAATCAAGGTTCTGGTCCTGTTTTGAAACCCGGGTTCCGGTCCGATTATACCTGGATTCTCAGGTTGGAATCCGGATGAACAATTCTACCTTTTAGAGTGATAACATGAGTTTTTAGTTGGACTTTCCTTAAGGTTTTACATGAAATATGTCCCTTAATATTTATGATTGTATTTGGTCCAAAATGATATGACAAAATGCAATTTAAAAATAAAAAATCATGCTTATGTATTACACCATCAGTGATAATGCGATAGACTAAGATAAAAATATAGTATGCAATATTACTGATAACTATGTATCTCTTTTGTTGGATATTAAATGAACTAAAGTTCACCTATTGGAAACTCATTGTCAAGAATAAAAAAAGATAAAAGCCAAGTAAAATTGACTGCCGAAAGTAATATAAGGCAAGTAGAGTTGAGCTATTCCAAAGAATGAATGAAACCTCTATAAAAGGAAGAGACCACTACATACATGGGAAATCTGATGACTACAATGAAAGACTTCTCTACCATCTCGGTAGTAGATTGTTTCTCTCTAGCAAGAAAAGCATCTTCTTCAACCTCTATTTAACCCTATTTCCCTATATTGTATTGAGAGTTTTGAGAGGCTATAAGAGAATATAAACTCACTCAATATAGTGAGTTTTGCCCTCAAACGACCCGTTGACTTAAGCTTTTATGTTGAATCATGTAAATCTCTGTATCTCTTTCTTTATTTACTATTTATTCCATGGATGAGTATTCGAGAACTGTATCAACGAGCCAACATCGTGGACGATTCAACTATGTTATAGGTCTCTAGTCATGCCGGAGAAATGCATCAACATCTATCATATCTATTTCATCTTAACTTTATGAATATTACATTTTGTGTACACTTTTTTTTATCACTGTATACGTTAAAATTGCCAATGAAAGCACTTCCCAGAAAGGGTCTTTCCAGTTCTCTATAGTATAGCCATTAATAAAGAGGCTTCGGTGGCGGATTTACTTACTTTTGCTCATGGTTCCCCCCAATGGAACATCCTATTCACTAGGGATAACCACGACTAGGAATTGTCTACCATTTCAGATTTTTTTAGCTTGTTATGTTCCTTAGGAAGTATAACGACACATGGTGACAGGATTCAATGGCGGTCATTAGACATCAAGAAGTTCACAATCAAGGTATATTATAAACTTTTGGCTTCACAAGGTAATGTAGCTTTTCCGTGGAAGAGTATTTGGTGGTCCTGTGTACCTTCCAAAGTAGTTTTCTTTGTATGGACTGCTGCTCTCGGGAATATTCTAACCACGAACAATTTAAAGAAGAGGGGACTCATTGTGATGGATTGATGTTATTTATGCAAAAATCACAGAGAATCAATGGACCATCTTTTTTATTGCATTGTGAGGTTACAAGAACATTGTGGAATGGGATATTCAATCAACTGGATGTTGCTTGGGTTATGCCGTCTAAGGCAGCTGAGCTGCTTGCCTGCTGGAAGGGCATACAAGGCTGTCCACAAATGCTAGCAGTATGAAAGATGATTTCATTGTGCATTATATGGTGTATTTGGTCAAAAAGAAATGCGCGGTACTTTGAAGTTAAAGAGCGAACAATGGCAGAGCTTCATAATTTTTTTCAGCATACTTTAATACTATGGTTTTTGGCTATTGTACCTAATGGAACCAATGTGCATGATTTCTTATCTTTAATTTAGAGCTCTTAGAATGTATTTAAGTGTTAAAAAAAAACTCCAAAAGAAAGCGCAAAGGAATTCGATCCTTTGAAATTATTGGTTAAAAATGAGAATGTTTCCACGAAGAAACGTATTGATTAAATGGAAAAAAAATGTTTATGTGAACGGTTTTCGCATCTTTGGACTCCCGACAACCTTTAGTAGAACCACCCCTGTTTTTGGCCCATGGAAAAGGATGTTTTCACGTGGAGTTATCCCAAAGGAATGTTGTATTCGTTTTTATGGAACACAAAAATACACAAAATGGTGATGTTCTAGTTCATTGACTCACAACTTCACAATTTATATTCTGCCATTTTCTGCAAATAGATTTTCACTTTATTCCTTTTTTTTTCTTAGAAAAAAAAAACATATAAGGAAATATGATCATAATTTGGGGTGTGATTTAAAAAATGTGATAATTTGAGTGTGTAAAATAAAACTTTAATTTAAAAAATATTATTCTTCATCCTGAATTTAACCATTTTCAGTCACACTAATTGTATGATATATAAAATGATTTTTTATTTAAATGGTTGAAATACAAAAGTATATAAGTTCCACCATGTAAACTACCCTAATTAAATATGATAAAATAAGAATGAAAAATAAATATTAGAGGATTATGAGATGGGATTTTGGAAAATAATTTCTATTTTCTTATCTCTTTTTAGGTTTAGTTTGGGAGAACACCTCACTACTATTTATTATTTTTCACATACTATTCATTATTATTCACTATTATTTTATATTCTATCATTACTTTTTTACTATTATTTACAGAATACTTAAAAATACATCATTATCCAGACCCAACCTTAGACAATTATGTCTAGTGGACATGCAAAAGTGGGAGGTGTCATCATATTAGATGGCCAATGCCCATTAGTGAGATAAATTGCAATAGGAACTATCATATTAAAAAAAAACTAAAAGTATTAAATATGATTCCAATCCAAAGACAAATAGCTAAGCAAGTTTATCCTAAATGATTGGACCCATTTCAAGTAATAATTATATGATCAAAAGAGGTATAATGAAACCCTAAAACCCAATTTAAAGTGAAGCCAAATGAGTCCCACTCAAATCATTCACTTGGAAAAACCAACCATTATAGGGCATCAAATTCACCCCAAGAAATTCCAATCAAGAAAATGTAAAAATCAAAGACTACCCATGAAGAAAGAAAGGAAAGAAAAAGAATCCCTTTGAATTTTCAGCAATCAAACACACTGATGTCACATCCACATGGCCGTCCAGAGCACACCACAGTGAATGATTTGTTCATCTGCGAAGGGCGTTGGCTGCCTGCCTAAACCTTTTCTCTGACCAGAATTTTAGCAGGAAGTCAACTAACCATGATGAAGAAACCCAGAAGAGAAACCTACCCAAAGCAGTAGTAGCCATGGCTTGAGGCTTTGCAAGCTTTCTCGAACTACTCAACTTTCAGCTGGCCCATTTCCCAGGCTGGGTGTCTGAGTTGAACCCAGTATTGCGTTGGCGTTGCAGTGCAGAGCCATGGCAGTTGGGACAAAACACTTTTCGCCATTAATCTATTTCAGATTAGCTTGATTTGGACCGGAGAAAGACCAGAGAGAGAGAGAGAGAGAGAGTGAGAGAGAGAGAGAGAGGGAGGGGGGATATTTCTTTGTTGTATAGTTAAGAATTTTGTTGGGTGGGTTGGACAGCGGAACGGCATCGAATGCAGAATCAAAACTCGTGATTAATGGTAAAGGAATATCGCAGAGCACAATAAATAAGCGTGTTTTTTTACTATTATTTTGTGTACCTGTGAAGGTGTGGCCTGTGGCCAAAATTAATTGTTCACGAGAGAGAGAGTCCAAGATGGACCTCCGTAGACCATGAGGAACATTAACTTGACATTATCACAAACAGCCATGGAAGAAGCTCAACGACGACTGGTTAAGGTGACAATATTGATGTTCGTGTTGATTCAGTGCGGGATGGCTCAGCAACAGGTGCCGTTGAACTCTAGCATCGAACGGTCAGCGTTAATCGGCCTACGGTCATCGCTGGGACTCAGAGGCAAGGACTGGCCCATCAAGGCCGACCCGTGCTTGAAATGGATTGGAGTCCAGTGCCAGAACGGCAGCGTAGTGGAGATCAATGTCTCCGGGCTGAGAAGAACTCGTCTCGGACGGGTAAATTCAAGTTTCGCTGTCGATTCGCTGGCCAATCTGCCCCTCTTGCAGTCGTTCAATGCTTCTGGGTTTTCGCTTCCCGGACCTATTCCCGACTGGTTCGGCCTTAGACTTAATGCTCTCCGAGTGCTCGATCTCCGGTTCTGCTCGGTGTTGGGTCCGATTCCTTCGTCTCTCGGTAACTTGAGTACATTGAATTATTTGTATTTGTCTGATAATAGTCTTACTGGTGTTGTATCTCCTGCATTGGGACAGTTATCGGAACTGCTAGTTCTCGATCTTTCGCAGAATACACTTACTGGGTCAATGCCTTCTGGTTTCGAGTCTCTTGGCAAGCTCACCAGGCTTGACCTTTCTTCAAACTTCTTATCTGGGTCGATTCCAGTTGGTCTGGGTAACCTCTCTAGTCTTCAGTACTTGAATCTTGCTAACAATAGTTTCTCTTCTTCAATACCTGGTCCATTGGGTGGCCTTTCTCAATTGGAAGATCTCGACCTTAGCATGAATTCTTTATCCGGGTCGTTGCCCGTGGAGTTGGGAGGATTGAGGAGTTTGCGGAGGATGGACATTGGAGATAATGTTCTGGAGGGTCCATTGCCGGATGGTTTGTTAATGAATCTTAGTTTAAATGTTAATGCCCCTGCAGCTGTGTTCAATCTCTCAAACAATCAGTTGTATGGAGCTCTGAATTTATCTCCTCTTAGGAAGTTCCGTGCAGCTGATTTGTCTGGGAACTATTTCCAAGGCAAGGTACTTGATGCTGGTCAAGCCAACGCTACTCTTGATAGAAATTGTCTTCAGATGATTAATGATCAGAGGAGTTCGGAGGACTGTAGACGGTTTTATGCCGAGAAAGGCTTAGATTTTGATAATTTTGGAGCCACAGAGCCGACTAAGACCAACAAAAAATTGATATACGTAATGGTGGGGTTATTTGCTGGGATTGGCTTCGTTGTGCTTTTAGTATTTGTCATGGTGCTTATCCTAAGAACATGTGATAAAGGCACTGTAAATCAAGGAGGGGCTGCAGATGTTGGGCCTGTGCCAGAAGGAGACAGCCCTTCGCTTCCTAAGGATCCTGTTTATATGACAGGTCTGGGAGAATCATTTACCTATGAGCAGATGCTGCACTTCACTGGTGATTTTAGTGAAGCAAATCTTATCAAACACGGCCACTCCGGAGACCTTTTCAGGGGGTTTTTGGTTGGTGGGATCCCTGTAGTCGTCAAAAGGGTAGATTTGCGTTCTTTCAAGAAAGAGTCATTCATGATTGAGTTGGAATTTTTCAGCAAGGTTTCACATACTAGGTTGGTCCCAGTATTGGGGCACTGCTTGGAGCATGAGAGTGAGAAGCTTTTGGTTTACAAAGATATGCCATATGGAGACTTGTCAAATTCCTTGCACAGAATTACCCGTTCTGAGGATGACAATTTCCAGTCTCTGGATTGGATTACAAGATTGAAAATTGCAACAGGGGCTGCTGAAGCCCTAGCTTACCTACATCATGAGTGCAACCCTCCTCTTATTCACAGGTATTACTGAACTTGCTTATGGTTACCATTGTTTTCTCTTCAGTCATATAATTGAAAAATTGCTGATTTCTCATCTTTTACTTTCGATAGCATTATGTGTACTGATTTAAATTGCTCATATTGTGACTTTTGTTTTTGGCACCTTCGAATGCAATTCTCTGTTCTGAAGAACTTTCGCATGTCAAGTATTGTATGGTCTCTAATGCGGTATCCCTATGAACCAATTTGAATGCTACTGCAATGGGCACTTAACTAGCTGTTAATTTATATTTGTTTAATTTTAATGAATAATAACTATTAAACTAAATTAGAGTTTCTGGGTTGAAGTTTGTACTTAGGACTTTTGACTTCTGAGTTCTGACTTCAGTTCCCTACCTTTCTGTAGCTTTGCTTTGAATCTAAACCCACCTTTTGGCCGAAATAAAATCTAACTCATTTTGTTTGAATGAAGAAACAAGGCTTGAGAAGACAAAATTCTGTATTTCAATTTTGTTTTTTACTTAAACTACATCACTGAATACTTTTTGGGATCTAAAAAACTAAGTGGTTTCCAAAAATTGAGGATTGTTCTCCGTATATTGGATGTGGATTTCTTGATTGTCCTAGATCCATTCTATGTGAATTGATGCTCAGAAATGCTGTTACAAAATATTCTGGGTATAAGGTCCTGGGGAGTGTTTAAATTCATAGATACTTGTGAGTTTTTTCCACACTAAACCCAAAGAATGTTTCTTGTATGCTGAAATCTTGAACCCTTTGAAAGCAACTCTTGGGTTTTGTGTGAGAAAAGGTTCTTCATTTCAGCATTCATAAAAGAACGTGGCTGTGAATAAGTTCTTTTTCTTTTTTCTTTCATGGAGATTATTATGCCAATATCAATATAAAAGGGTTTTAAATATTGAGCTATTTTCTGCAAATTTATTAGTCCTTATTGTCAGAATGATCTATGAAGTTTATAGATTTCAATCATTAATTGTAATTTTTCTGAGTTTCATACCAGCTGCTTTTCTACATGTTGTGAAGCATGGTTTCAAGTTGGACCGTTAGTTCTTTTTAATGGATAGACTAAGGAGTATATGCTGGTGAAAGGAGACGTCCCTATTACATCAGTATGCTAACAAGAGTATTTAGTGATTCTTTTCATGTGCTTTGATTTCAGACAATCTCAATTATGAATATTATCTGCATATAATGGCTCGGATGCTATCTCTAAATTATGTGGTTATCCTGATCAATGGTTGCTTTCGATGTCATTTGATCCTGGAAACAGAACATACTACTTATTACCAACTTTACAGAAACTTATAACAAAAATATCATCTACAGATACTTTTCTCACTCTCTTTTAATTTAATTCCAACTGCCTTTTGATTTTAAGTTAATTATATATTCCTTTGTAAATGGCATGCCAATCTTTCATACTAGTTTATTTAAAAGTATTATGCCCAGCAGCCCAAATATTAAATGCAATCATATTTTTTGGCTGTTGAAGAGATGTTCAAGCGAGCAGTATCCTTCTTGATGATAAATTTGAAGTGCGACTTGGAAGTCTGAGCGAGGTCCATGCCCAAGATGGTGATTCTCACCAAAATGCGCTCACAAGGTTCTTGCGGAAGCCACAGTATGTACCTCATCATTCTATATTTGCCTTGTGTTTTCATGTTGTGTATCCATGGTGAGCTATATATGTGTGTGTGTGTGTGTGTGTGTGTATATATATTATTTGAATTCTGCTCAAAGGTGTAATGTTATTTTCTTCTTGATCTTGTGCAGAATTTCTGAACAAGGCCCTTCTGGTGCGTAAATTCACTTTCATTTTCTGGATACTCTCTATTTCATTTTTCTATTTATCAACAGACTACGACATAAATTAGATATGCTTCAATCACCCTTGATAAGCCCTGCCTACCCGTTCCCATGGGGAATGGACTGTAAACCTGCGTCTATTAGTTCAGTGACCAAATATTCTAGACCAGGAAGACTGAGTAGATAATCTTGTCTAGGACTGATAAGTTGAAGTTAAAATATGGATGGATGTGCTGCTATCCTCACAGATAATATCTATTACTTCCCATTCAACTTAAGTTTTAGGTTCATTCATACTTTAATGAAGCAAGTGTGTTATTCAAAGATAGTCATTCTGCTTGGCAAGGGGTGAGGAGAGTGATTCTGTAGGCTTTATGCATTTGGCATTTCAGAGATTTTTTCTTTCCAACTGCATTATATTTGGAGAAGAGAACTTACTAGTTTTTTCTTTCTTTGATAATGGACAGGCTCATCATCGGCAACTTGTGCCTATGATATATACTGTTTTGGGAAGGTCTTGCTTGAGCTTGTAACGGGTAAGCTTGGCATCAGCAAATCAGACGATGTCACTACAAAAGAGTGGTTGGAACAAATACTGCCTTACATTAGCACATATGACAAGGAACTGGTAACTAAAATTGTTGATCCATCTCTGATAGTCGATGAGGATTTATTCGAAGAGGTATGGGCAATGGCAATTGTGGCCAGGTCATGCCTTAACCCCAAGCCTTCTAGACGCCCCCCAATGAAATATATCCTGAAAGCATTGGAAAACCCTTTAAAGGTGGTTAGGGAGGAGAGTTCGAGCTCTGCAAGATTGCGAACAATGTCATCTAGGAGATCTTGGAGTTCTGCATTCTTTGGTAGCTGGCGGCAAAGCTCATCAGAGAGTGCCGCTATTCCAGGCCATACTGGTATTAATGGCTTAAGACAGTCAGGGAGAGTGAACTCTCATGGAAGTGGTGGACATGAATTCTCAACTTCACATAAAAGGTTGTCCAACGAAATTTTCCCCGAGCCAGTTGAAATCCAAGACCTGGAGAGCCAAGATGAGCATTAGCTGAAAAGGGTTTTTGTTGCTTTTTAAGGATGATACTGCAGGTTGCCCGATTTCCGGCATGCTCAACAGCATACCCAAACGGCAACCTTTTCTAGTCGCCTTTCATCTGGTTACAAAGCCATTCGATGGATTATGCGCTTCGTTGACCAATCTGTTGAAGTGTGTGATCTGGTGAGGAATATATTGTTGTGGTCAATGAAAATTGCTTACAAAGTGGGTCCTGTAAATTCAACTGGAATCGCTGGTTTTGAGTCTGTTTGTTGTCGAAGCAAGCTGCAATTTTTCTCTGCAATGGATGCTTTCTCATAGATCCCGTACATGGAATATAAGGTTGTGAATCTGTGATAGATTAAAATTTCTTCTTGTGAGATTGTTAGAACTTTACCGGAAAAGAAAATTAATTCCCCAAAAGAGGGCATTGTTGTATTTCCAATTTGTTCAGGAATCAAGTTGCTTCTGATGTATCTAATGAACATATTTCTGTTGTTGGGAATTGGCATATGGTCATTACGTCTTGTAGCGTGCCTGCCTTAGCTGTTATCTGCATGTAAAACTCTTGATGTCCTAGACATTGGCCTCTAGTTCCTGGAATCTCTGTTAAAAAGACTTGCTTCTTTGTTACTTTCAAAAAATAAATCAATAAACAAAAAGAGTAGAAAGCATGTAGAAGATACAAAAAATAAAAAAATACCACTCTTTCTTGCTTCTCAAATGTTGGCTAAGGCGTCGTTTGATTCCTTGAGTTCGGTTCAGATTTAGACCTCTTCAAATACCCAACTCTCAAATCAATAAATTCATCTCAACTTAAAATCTCTTTATATGTGAGGCTCATAACTTTTTTCAACTAAACACCTCTTTACATGCGGGACCTATAGTATTTTTTAATTTTTCATAAATACATATAAACTCATCCAAACACATCTAAACTCATTCTAGGTGGATCCCACATAACTTACTCCACAATCTCAACTCACTAGTATTAAAAGAGAACTCAGATTAACATCTAAACGCAGCCTAACTCTCACTACACTTGTCAAAAAGATATATTATATATCTTTCTCGTATCCTATTATATTAATATTGTATCATTTATCAAGTTTGAATTTTTTATTTTATAAAATAAAGGGTTGATCTAATGATTGATAAGCAATATTACATTAGCAAAAGATGAAGGGAGTGACATTGGAGTGTAGTACACATGTGCCTTGGATACATGTTTATTTGGAGTCTTCAACATGCCAGATTGTCGAGCTCATTTGGATTTCTAAGGACTTTGGACAAAGCAAAGATAAACTAGAACTTATATATGTAAATATATAAGCACATGGATTCATATAATCTCCTCTAAACCATGAGTGTGCACGCGGTACTAAAGATCTATCTAAAGGCTTATTTACCCCTAAATGATTTGCATATTTTCTCTTAATTAAATGATGAATGTTTGGACTTGCTCGTATTTCTTTAGAGAAGGATAAATGCTATAAGCCTTTGCAAGGAAGAGTAACTAATGATATGAATGGCTTTGATGAGGGCTTTTAGTGAAGAGGAAGTTACTGAGGCTTTAAAACAAATGCAGCCAACCAACGCACTAGAGCCTAATGGAATAGCTCCCATTTTCTTTCAAAAACTCTGGCATGTTGTTGGAAAAGATGTTACTAAGGCAGTGTTGAAGGCTCTCAATAGTGGTCAGTTTCCTGTTGAGATAAATCACACATACATTTCTCTAATTCTCAAGAAGAAATAGCTTGAGTTGATTACTATTTTAGGCTTGTAAGCCTTTGCAATGTGATGTATAAGTTGAAATAAAAAATCTTGGCCAATAGACTTAAATGGTGTTGCCAAAACTCATCTCATTGTCCCAAAGTGCATTTGTTCCTGATAGATTATAACAGATAACATTTTGGTGGCTTATGAGCTTGTGCATTTCTTGAGACAGAAAAGAGAAGGTAAGAATGGCTTTATGTCTTTAAAGCTTGATATAAGCAAGGCTTATGATAGAGTAGAATGAGGATTTCTAGAGGCTGTGATGAAGAAGATGGGTTTTGATGACAAATGGATCAACTTTATCATGGTCTGTGTGAGGTCAGTGTCTTTCTCAATTTTGGTGAATGGAGAGCCAATGGGTCCAATTTACCTTACTCGAGGGCTGAGGCAAGGGGATCCTATCTCCCCTTACCTTTTCCTATTATGTAGTGAAGGCCTAAGTTCTCTACTGAAGAAGGTTGGAGACAGTAAACAAGTGGAAGGCATACGAATTTGCAAAGAATCCCCTAAGATAAATCCTCTTTTATTTGCAGATGATAGTGTGCTTTTTTGCAAGGAAAATTTATAGACAAGTCTCAACATCCAACATTTACTCCAGATATATGAGAAAGCTTCTTGTCAGAGTGTAAATAGAGATAAGATCTCGATGGTTTTCAGTAAAAATGTTCCTATCAGTCAACAAGAAGAGATTATGGCTTTTTGGGGAGTCCAACAACATCATCAGTATGAAAAGTATCTTGGTCTTCCGGCTATTGTGGACAAAAATAAGAAAAAAGCTTTCTCAGAGCTCAAATAGAAAGTCTAGAACAAGCTTACTCGATGGAAGGAAAAAATGCTATCTCAAGGTCAAAAAGAGGTATTGATTAAAGTTGTAGCACTTGCCATCCCAACTTATACAATGAGTTGCTTCAAACTTCTAGTAACTTTCTGTATAGAACTTGAAAATATGATAGCAAAGTTCTGGTGAGGTCAAAAGCAGAATGAACATAGGTTATATGGGTTAATTGGAGGAAAATGTGTAAAACTAAATCTAATGGAGGATTGGGTTTCAAGGAGTTAAAGGTTTTTAATGAGGCACTACTTGCAAAACTGGGTTGGAGGATTATGACAAAGGAATCTTCTCTTCTGCACAAAGTGTTCAAAGCAAAATATTTTCCTCAAACTAAAATCAATGAAGCAAAGCTTGGACCCTCACTCTCTTAGAGCATTAGCATTGGTCTATGCATATGCATATGTAAAATCACCCCTTTTACATATCCATTTTGCCATTCAAGCAAAACTTCCACATTGGTTTATGTATATTTGAGGTAAAATAATAATAAAATATTATTATTAATTTTTTTCAAAAATCAAATTTTTTTATATATATTATATTAAAAATATAATAAAATGAAAAAAAATATAATATATTATAATAATAAAATAAATGTGTAGGTAAATGTTTGTTGTATTGTTGAGGGAGGGAGAAGAGGAAAAGATTGTGAGAGAGAGAGTGGAAGGAGAGAGATAATGATTAAAATATATTTTGTAGAGTGAATAGTTGCTATCCAAATTTGGATAAGAACTATTCATAACTAGTTATATATATGCATATGCATAAGTTAATGTAGGTGATTTGAAGGTCATATTATACAAATATGACTTTGCATATGCATATGCATAGACCAATATGGATGCTCTTATGTATGGAGAGGGATATAGGAATCAAAGAAGAATCTTTTGAATGGCTACAGGTGGAGGGTGGGAGATGGAAAAGCTATTAATATATGGTTTGACTATTGGCTACCAGGATACAGGTTGATTCCCAAACCAATTCTAATAGATGAAGATGCATTCCAAAAGGTTGAGTGCCTTATTGATGCAGAAACCAGATGGTGGAATGTTGATAAAGTCAGGAGTATGTTCTCTCCTCGTGAAGCTAGTGAAGTGTTAAAAGTTTTGCCCAGTGCAGAGAATAGACTAGAGTGCTTATTTTGGAAACATGAAAGGAATTGAATATTCTCTGTTAAAAGTGCTTACAAATTCTTTCAATCCCTTGATCAGACTAGACTAGTGGGTGAATGTTCAGATGTTGAAAACCAGAAGAAGGTGTGGAGGAAGTTATGGAAGCTGCAAATCCCCAACATAATTAATGTATTTGCTTGGAGAGTATGTAAAGATGGCCTTCCAACTTTACAGAAGCTTAAAGAGAAGAAGATCATCCAGGAAGCTCAATGTACATGGTGTTCTAAGGGTGAGGAGGATGTGAGACATGCTTTATGCTACTACCCTGTGTTGAGAGATTCATGGAAAGTCTATTTACATGATCTTCTAGCTTTTTATGAAAATCAAGACTTTCTACAGATTGTTTGGCATGTCATGACACAAGGACAGAAGGGAGATTTGGAGAAATTTTTTCTGATAGCTTGGGGACTCTGGTATAGAAGAAATTAGAAAATCTTCAAGGATAGGGTACTGACTACTGCTCAAGTTATTGAACATGCTCTATCTTTAGCTCTTGAGTTTAAAGAAATTAAAGGCCTTCCTCCTTCCAAATAGATCAAAGCTTACAGCTGACAGCCTCAACCAAATGAGGTTTTGAAGTTTAATGTTGATGGGGCAATCTTTAGTGATCAATGCAAGGCAAGCGTGGGCATGATCTTAAGAAATGCCACATGAGAGGTGGTTCTTGCTGCTAGTAAGACGGAAAATGTTGTGAATGATCCAATGGAGATTGAATTGTTGGCTATCTTTCGGGGTCTTCAAATCTATCTTCCACTGGAAATCTATGATCTAGTGATTGAGAGTGATTCACTACTAGTGGTGAACGAAGTTCAGGTAGCAGAGGATTTGAGATCTTCATGGGGCAACTTAGTTTATGAAATCAAGGCATTGATGAAGTTTTTTCCAAGATGTTTAATCATTCATAAAGGAAGAATGGCTAATGTAGCAGCTCATACTTTGACAAGATTTGCCTAGCATCTAGATTGATAGTTTGGTGGGATTCTTATCCAAATTGTATCTCACAAATCATTTGGTCTGAGTTTTTGATATAATTGGAGTTGATCATTTATCAGTAAAAGTATTCTCTTATATATATATATATATATATATATATATATATATATAAAGAAGGATAAATGCTTTAGCTATAAAGAAATTCCACAAAAATAAACCTACAAATTGACGTAGCTTGATGTTGTACGTTAGAATGTATAGTTAATTTTATTGTAAAATAGATTTAACGTATCATATGAAGTCATATCAGTTTGTGAGTTTGCTTTTTTAAAATCTCTTTATAGCTGTAACACTTTTTATATCTCTAACAAGTCAAAAAAGATAAATAAATAAATAGATTGGAAACAGTCAAATTAATTTAAAAAATAAAGCAACGAAAGCTAAAAATTGAAACTTCAATAATTAGTGTACATCTCATTTGAAATCTAAATAAAATGGATAAGCTATTGTTGAAATATTGGTAGTAGCTTTAATTATTATATTTAAAGGTTTTTACACCACACACTATCTATGTGGTATAATTTGATTTAAAAGATAAATTTTAAAATATAAGTCTTACAAACTAAATTATGCCATATGAATATTGTGTGGTGTAAATTTTTTTAAATAGCACTACTCATAAAAATAATATATCCAAACATTACTAATACCACTTCTACTTAAAAAGAATGATTGCTTTAAGAACAAATAAATTTACATGTTAAGCAAAGCCACTGATTCTTTGGATGTAGAGAGAAGAATTATCTATGGATGAGATTTAACTAGTAAGTTAATAAGATAAGGAAATTTAGTGAGAAATTACCTGTTAGTACCTACCAAATTAAACTAGTACACTAGACCCACTCCACCTCTAAACTTATAGTTTGAAGAAAAAGAACATTGCTATTCATAAGCCTCACACACCACATGCCATAATTTCTTTTATTTTTTTTTTAAAAATTTGGTTTTATTTTTTTTAAAATAATTGAATTCTCGTCCTCATCATCCATATACCACATATTTGATAAGAAAAAAAAAATTAAAAAATAACAAAAAAAATGGTGTATGATGTGTGAGGCTTATAAATAGAATTTTTCTTTCCTAAAAGCTCGTATATTTACACGAATGTCCGTGTAAAATGGATAGAGATATGTACGATAGAATCAACACGTATGAATAGTATTATTTAAATGAATTTCAGAAAATGATAATGGCATTTCTTTACTTTACCTTCATCTAATCAATATATGATTTGTCATTTTTATCTTTCTATCTTAATACTTAAATATATGTGTATTTAAATAGAATGATAAAAATAATAAATCACATGTTGGTTATATAGATGCGTGCGGTATAAGGCTTCCTTGTAAAATAACTCGACTAGATAATTCTCACAATATTTATAGTATAGTTAAAAATGGATGAGATAACTATTTATTAGAAGAGTAATGTTAGATACAATTTTAAGATGTGCAAGTCTCGCGCACTGATTTTGAAAAAAAGTGAGGTCAATTATTAAAAAATAAGTTTTATGTGAATCTCATATTTATCTACTTTTCTCAAAATAAGTGTGCGAGTCTTGCACATTTTAAAACTACAAATATTATTTCTCTTACTAAAAAATTAAATGACTAAAATTGTAAGTTTTATTACGCATGATATTTATATACAACTTGTCTTGGTCATAATAATCAACCAATATAAGAAGACGTAATATTAGCATATTTGCTTTAACCAGACACTTATAAAGACTGAAGCCATTGGATAGAAAGGGCATCTAGTGTTCTAATAAAATTTATAATTCATTTTACCATCTTCACCCATTAGGGATGTGATCTTAACTTTCTGTGTAAAATAGTAAGGTAATTCAGCAACGAACTTTTTTTTTTTTTTCCTTTAAAACAGCCATATTGGCATCGACGCCTCCTTTAGCAAGACAAAATTTGCCTCATTTATCTCAAACTTTGTCAATTGGAGTAGGTGTTCTCGACGTGTTTTGGTACTTTTGCAAATGACTCCAACAACCTACAACAAGAAGATGATAGGATCCTATGTGATGGAGGACACATCTGATGCCTAAATCAGTATAAAGTGTGAAGAACTTATGTATCATTTGAGATTTCAAATATTCTTCACACTTTACGCTGACTTAGACATCAGAAGTGTCCACTACCACATCAAGCCCCTCTCATCTTCTTGTTGTATGTTGTTGGAGTCGTTCGCAAAAGTACGAAACACGTTGACATCGAGGGTAAAAAAAAGGGTTTAGAACCAAAACATGAACCGGACCGATCTGAACTGGTCAACCGGTTTCCGTAATGGCAGAATCAGTCGAAACCGGTCCGGTTCTGGTTCTAGGCTTTTTAGGCTGGGGCCAGACCTATTCTATAAAATATATAATTTAAATTATATTTTTTAATATTATATATAATATTTTTGTTATATTATATATAATATTTATATATAATAATATAAATTAATTTAAAAATAAATTAAAATTGTAAAACTTTAAACTGAAATTGATAAGTCATATCAATTGAAAAAAAAATCCTAAATATCAAAAGATTTGAATCTATATACCAAAATTGTAAATAAGATCATTAAAATATTATTTACCTAAAAAAGAAAGAAAATCACTCAAATATTATTACCAAATTTTTATGGCTTAGTAAATTCTCAATATATTCTTTTTGATAAGTAATACTAATATACATTAGAATGTAATGTCTATTAATTATACTAATATACATTAATACATTAGTAATACTAATATACATTAGTATGTAATGTATATTAATTATAATTTACATTTTATGGCCTAATACTAATAGTCTAATACTATATTAATATTAGTAATAAACTTTAAGTCTATATATAAATTAGTATATAAATCACTATACTAAATAATTATATATGAAATAATGATATAGTAATACCAATATTATTAGTAATTTAGTATTAGTATACTATCACTACTATAGTCTATCACTACTATATTAATTTAGTATAATATATAGCTATACTAATAGTCTGATATTAATACTATTATATATTTATATTATAATACTAATCACTATAATTAAATCACTATAGTCTATAACTATATATATTCAGTATCAATGTATAACTATATAGTCTATATAAAGATTTATAGTATTAATATCACTATATGTAGTAGTAACACTATAATAGTATAATATATATTACTAGTATAAGAGTTTTGTAATAATTTTATGAGTATTAGTAAGAGTTATAATATATTACCACTATAATATTAGTAATAATTTTGATATTAGTATACTAACTTACTATATACTAATAGTATTAAATGCATTACAAATATTTATAATGATCAATTTCCCAAACCATAGAAAAAAATGTTAATGATCATTTCGAGAAAAAAGAAAAAAAAAAAACCCAAACCATCAGGAAACGGCGCCGTTTCCTCTCCAAGTCTCCAACGAATAAACCCTAGCCCCTCTCTTCCTGAATCCTCATTCCTCACCCGAGCCCCTCTCTGCTCACTGCGTCACTCTCTGCCCTCTGGCCTCTGCCTCTCTGCCCTCTCGTCTCTGTCTCACGCCGTTGCACATCTCGACGTCGCCCCCTCAGCCTGAGTCCCCTCCCTCTCGCTGTCGCCCCCTCAGAAACGCAGGAAACAGCGCCGTTGCACCTTCCATCTCGCCGTGCCTGTAAGAACATGAGAATGTCAAAGATTCTTTCCTTTAATTTATGTTAGTAGATTATGCAAGTTTAGTAAAATGTTTATGCCATATTGTTACCATATACACACATTGATGTTAAATCCTGATTAGTCACCAGACTCACCACCATCGATCAATTTCATGTAAGATGCATGAACCTTCTTTCATTTTAAACTACCCTAACTTTGATCTGTTTATGAACACCTTTAAATTGTAAAGAGCAATCCTTTTAAAGATCAGTACCGTGGCAGTAAAAATAAAAGCTTTCCTAGATCAATATGGATTAATCTGTGGCTTTTGCTTTGATTCAAAACCAAATCCAAGATCTAGGACTCAGTTAGCTACGTCTCTGCCTTTACTGCAAATAAGGAGACTCTCAATATATAAATGCATGTTTCTCTGTTTTTAATTGGTTTTTCACACTGTGTGTGTACATGTGTGTATAGATATGTATGTATATATATGGAAGTAGTAATTGTGTATAAATTGTAATCCCTTTTAATCTCTCTTTGACGTGGTCATTTGGCACACCCATTTTCATTGTTGAAAATTTTGCCATTGGAGCTATCATAATTTTAGTGTTAAATCATTTCATTCCTTTTTTTTCCTTTAATATAATTTTACTTGTGCGTTCCCGACATATATGCATACAGTGCAGACATAGCCATTGTCTGATGAATGCCTTTTTGGTGTTCAGATATTATAACTTATCAGGAAAAAACTGCCACAGTTCTATACTTTTTGGTGTTTGGTAAGTATATAGGATTCCTTAACTGGAACTTTGGGAGCATTTCAACTAATTGTTTGATTCTTTTATTTTGAGGAGAGGAAAAAAAAAGAGGGGGCTCAATGTGGGGAGACGATTATTTTATTCAGCCTTTATGATGATCTGATTACACCCTTGAATCCATGATCTCCGATTATAACTTGACTCCTTTTTTCATATCTTGTTTCTTTCTTATGCCAAATAAACAATGTACAAAATACTTTCTCCTGCTCACATGGTTGCACTTCTTTTGATTGATGGTAGGTTAGTTGAATGGGGGTACTCAATAAAGAACCTATTGTTTATGATGAGAATAGACTGGAAGATGATAACTTGGAAGATCACAGTGAGGAAACACCTCAATCTGAATCGGAGTCAGAAGGAGATGAAGATGTGAGATTGACTGAACCCGCGAAGAACTCCATATACAACCGAGACGGTCTCCTTGATAAACTTGGAGATATTAGCTGGCCTGAAAATGTGGGATGGATACACAAGCTCTCTATTGATATTAATCAAGAGCAAGACGTGGATGTGAATGATGACCTGGCACGGGAGCTTGCTTTCTATACCCAAGCATTGGAGGGAACTAGGCAAGCCTTTGAAAAGCTTCAGTCGATGGGGCTTCCTTTTCTCAGGCCTTCTGACTATTATGCTGAGATGGTGAAGACAGATTTCCATATGGAGAAAGTCAAAGGCCGGCTTTTGGCAGAAAAGAATAGGATTGAGGAGGCTGAGGAGAGAAGGAAGGCCAGGGAGGCAAAGAGACTCTCTAAACAGATTCAAGCACAAAAGATGAAAGAGAGAGCTAAGCAGAAAAAGGACGACATAGAGTCTGTTAAGAAGTGGAGGAAGCAGAGGCAGCAGACCGGGTTTGCTGGGAGCGAAAAAGATGCTGAGATGGATTTAGCCTTTGAAGATGGAAAAGTCTTTGAGAGGTCGGATAAGAAGAGACCTGGCGTGGCTCCAGGAGATCGTTCTGGAGGGAAGGGGCGGAAGGCAAGACAAGTCGGTGGAAAGGGGAAGATGCAAAAGAAAAGGGAATCTAAAAATTCGAGGTTTGGATCTGGAGGGAGGAAAGGTATGAAAAAGCAGAACACAGCTGATACCACTAATGATATAAGAGGTTTCAGTAGAGGCAATGCAACTGGAGATAAGAAAAGGAAGAGGTAGTAAATGCCCTTGATATGTGCTTTTTGTTGGGCAGCAAATCCTTTTTTAAGGATTTCAATTTTTTTTCATGAGGGGCTTGTTGTAGCCTACCCGAGCTTTGCTGCTGATTCTAAATTTATATTTAAACGTTAAGTTTTGACACTTTGTTCTAATTGTATGTCTTCTTCAAATGTTCTCTTATTCTGGTAATCATTGATTGAAGTCATTTTCTTAAATCATGGCCATATGTTTAGTCACACACATCTTGCACTACCTTTGAAGCCTGACAAGCTTACCAATTGTTAAGTGTTTTTTCTTATAGCAGTGTCAAGTCTTCCTTGGTTTTGTGTTATGCAGTGGTGTAAACTAGTCGAGTTCGTGCTCCTTTATTTTTAATTTGAATGAGTTCGAGCTTGCATTCGTTAGGTTGATTTATTTTTTGAACGTGTTCGAAGCTATAAAGGAATTATTACTTGATTTTAACATTCATATTATTTCTTATAAATCTACAAATTTTGATAAACCGATTTTGAGTTTTTGTAAATATCTTTAGAGAAATGCTACTATGTCGTGTCAATTATACCACTCACTTTGACGTGTCACGTGGTTATAAAAAAAAATTAAAAATACAAATATAAAAGGGATAGAAAAAATTTATGGTTTCAATTTTCTTTATTTTTGTATTGTTTTGAATATATAAGAGATAGAAAGTAATTTAAGCCACGTGGCACATGATGTCACATCAATGGAGTAAAGTGAATGATATAACTGGAGCAGTACAGTAACAACACTTATATGCACATATATTAAATAGAAAACATTTTAGAATAAATAATGTAGATACATTTTAGAATAAATATATCTATTAAGTAATATTAGATATAGCTTCAGGGTATGCAAGTTTCACGTTCTCTTTTTAAAAAAAGTAGAGTTTATAGTTAAAAAAATGATTTTTTCATGAGTCTCAAATTTATTCACTTTTTCTCAAAATGAGTATGTGAGATTTACATAGCATAGGATTGCATTTATCATTTCTCATATTTGTAAGGATTTAAGTATCTATCTCACTAGGATTATGACCTCCTTTTTCTTTTTCAAATATTTAACATATTTTCATATTAAAATTAAAATATTTATGGGAGTTTTATTGTTTAATATTGCTAGTCCATTTCATCAACCAAATGAATTTTCATATATTCTGCTACATTACTTTGGATTTTCAACCACGAAATTTGGCTAATGTAGATCAGCAACGCTCGCTGTGTTGGATGAGTTTGCATGGCGTGCAAAAGCACAAGTTCTGAGTTTTCAGTTTTCCATAAAATCCTTTAGGGTCAATCATATTAGAGAACCATAAATATGGGATTGAATTGAAGATTTTGTGGACCTGATCTTATGGGGGGATATGCATTACTCTAAAATTTGTTGCCTTAATTGAATGTTTCATTTAAGAGAAAGATAAACACGTCATAGAATCCCACTTTAGTATTGTATCAAATCTCTCTTCAAATTAGACCATCCAATAAAGAAGGAAATTTAATATTTGTATTGATCTCGAGACTTCGAGCGATTGTGACCAAACACCTCTTGCTATACATGGTTCACACATGATCTTAAAAAAACAAACTTATAAACTGACGTGATTTTATATTTTACGTCATGAAATATTTTTTTGTTATAAAGTAGATTTACCATATTACAGAAGCATCCCAAACTTATTTTTGTAAGATTTACGAATTTTGTCAATTCCCAACTTACGTTTCCTTACAATGCAAGAAATCTCACCTACAGGTTTAGTACTAAAATCACAACTAACATGATTAATTATTGAGACGATTTACATCGGATATAGAGGGAAAGTGAAACAGAATCTTCTTTACATGGCTTTCCAAAGACATAATTAAAGGTTAAGCGAAAATGGCTACAAAACCAATTGCAGGGTGCAAATATCCTTCACATGGGAATGATATCAAATTCATGGGGCATGAAATCTTCACTTGGTCTATAGTATTTGTCTGGGGAGTAAAGGCTTAAGTTGGACACTTGGCTAGTGTAGAGGCAGGCAAATCTCTCAACCTGTCATGCAAAAAAACAAAAGAGAAAACCACCAAGATTTGTGTATCACATGAGCCTTATGCTATGGCCTTGCAATTATAAGAAAGGTTTTGCAAAATAGTTGTCTAAATGCCCGATAAAAGGTGGCGTAAACTTACCTGATGCGCAAACCGTGAGTTCTGATAACCAGTCTTCATAAGCTGTCCCCAAACTTCATGAAACTGTAATTATTGGCAAGCATAAAATGTCACCATCTTTGATATAAAAATATAATCTAAACTCTACACCATAAAACAGATTACATAAAGTAGTTCAAAATACATTATACAATAAAAGCTTGCTACCTTTTGGTGACATTCCCGTTGAGCCAGTTGATGAGTTAATCTGACAGGCTCCCTCCGAGACTATCAAATGAAGAACCGAAAAACAATAAATTTCACACAACAGCATTCAAAAGCTGGCTAAGACACTAAAGCTTTATAGATAAGCCAAACCTCCAACTCATTGAGTGCAGAAGATAATTCCTGTTTCTCATTAACATTGACATCTTCAAACCTGAAAAAGGAAATCCATTAAATAGAACTGCTAAAAAAATTGGTGGACAAGATATGCTGTCCAGATAGATAGTTACTTGAGAGACCACTTCAAACGATGTATTTTGTCTTCAATGTGGTCACGCTGATTTCGCATTAGTCGTAGTTCCTGCATATAACCAATGTCAAGTACAACATATTTCCTACAATACTAAAGAGCAAGGTGGTTTTTAAGACAAGCTTTTGTTCCCACCCCCAGTATGAACTATTTTATAAGCATACTTAATTGGCCATCTCACTTTAATTTTTTTTATTAAGAATTAAACTCCTATAAAAGCACTGGCATAAAAATTAAATCCATAAACACCTTTCGGGTATCCCTTAATTCCCAAAGAAGTTGAACCTCTCTCTCAAGTTCTGGAACAACAAGCATTGTTCTCCAACCTGCTCACAAGACAAATACCAACAGCCAAACCATTATACATAATATTCTCAGAAACTTCACATATACACCATAGATACCTTGATATAGTATCATGGAAACCTTATTTAATATCCATCCAGGACATGGTGCAAGATATGAATTGAAAATACAAGAGGGAAATCAAATAACAAATGGGAAGAAATATAAGAACAAATCATACCGAGAACCTTTTTGCTGCGTAAAATATCTCCATAGATATGATCACCAACGTAGAGAACCTGCAAAAAGTAAATATATTTGAATTAAGTACCTAAACATACAATAATCAAATAACGGAAAAGTTTAGCATGTAAGTGCAACAAAGTTTCCTCTCGCTGCCTATGTTAGACAGGATAGTTCACCTGTGAACTTGACTCAATTGAGAGCAGTTTATGCAGATGACCAACACTACCACCCTGAAACATATCAGCTATCATCAACCTTTATTCAAATTTTCAAAGAAAAAAATAAATCTGGTTTAAGTTCATGTTATTATAACATAAACAGCATTTACACAGAATAGTATCATGCAAAATATCTCAATCAAAGTACCTGGAAAACTCTGCACATCTTATTCTGCCCCTTCAATGATAATCTTGGTGAACTACTACCCACCTTGTAAATAAATCATAAAGTGAATTAATAAAGGAAAAAGCACACCATATAGTGGTAGGATATGCAAGACAAGAACTGACAACAATATATATTGACCTGAGGCATAGGAGAGCCATTATCAGTATTAAGTAGCATCCCAGACTCAGGTTCAACTTCAAAGAGATTTGCTCGATTGTCCTCATGGAAGAAGCCTGGTTTTGCACTACATGGACAGTTGCCTCTCTCAGGTTAGGCGTGAAAGTACAAAGGAAATAAACAAAGCTTATTGGTATTTTTAATATAAATAAATTGAGCTTTTTTAATCATAAACACATTTTGATCTTAACATAAAATCCTAATAATCGAATCCAAACTCCATCAAATCTCTGAAAAGGAACAACTTCTATTCTAAACGAATTTGTTTAAATCCAGTTAAATATTCCAGCACTAGTTTTTAGTTGTCGTTGGTAGGTTTCACTACAAGTAAAAAACGTGAAGTAACTTCACTACCCAACGTTTTCTTTCACTTAAAACTTAAATTAATAACCGTCAATTCTACTCCAACTAAATGACAACTTTCAAGAATGCAGAGAAATACATTTGAACGGAGAGATCTTTTGGCCTCTCCCAAAAAAGGGGGAAAAAAAGTAAGAAAACTAAAGCAAATTTACAATGAACTACTGATTGTCACATAAATTGTTAAAAATTGTTATATTATAATCTAAAGAGAATGCGGAGATTACAGGCTATATACCTGCCAGTAATTACAACGTCGAAGTATTGAAGCCAGTGAAAATTGCATTTGTTACTACCATTCATTGTGCGGGATTCACAGAGGAAATTCATCACAATGTTTGTGTAGTCCCATAAACTGCAAGAGATATAATCAATATTCTTCATCTTGTCACTTCTTACAAAAAAGAAAAAGAAACTTTCATACTTCATGTAAATTTAATATCTTATTCATAAGAGTGGAAAGGATAGAACCTACAAATAGTTTGCAATGTAGAAGCAAATTCTATAACTATTTTAATGTAGGTATAGCCCTATAAGTTTTTTTCCTATCATTTCTATGTTTTAGGGATTTTTAGCTTCGTCAACTTCAAGCATAACTCAATAAAACACATGTCAACAGTGATATAGTTCTAGATTGATATTTGAAGACAGGATTAAGAGAAGCAATAATACCTGTTCGTCACCAAGAATGTAGAACGACCAGAATCTCTGAGCATTTTGAGCATGGGCACAATTGAAGTATCTTCGTTGATATAGCTTATAGGGAATAAATGAAAAAATGAGTGAAATTTAAGCTTCCAATAACTTAACAATTGGAAATAAAAACATCAGAACACCCTTCACTATGATATTAAATACAGTTTCCTTCCTTACTGTTTAGGATCTTTTGCAACCATTTGCTTTAAAGTTCCATCACGGTGGCACAAATCAACTGCAGCTCGCACATCTTTGTACATGCGAGAGAAACTGGGAAAAAAAATTATAGAACAATGAGATAACAGCGTTCTATGTAGTGCCAGCTCAAATTAGTGATTGCATAGAGTTAGTTGTAAAAGAAAAAGGGCTCTTAAAGAAGCCATAAGAGAAATACAGGAAGAAGAAGAAAAGAATATTCTTACTCAACACCCTCTCGAACCTTTCCAGGATTATTATCCCGAAAGTCAACCAGTTGTGCAAACAAGTAGGCTTCAGCTAGTGAAAAAAGGTATCAATGAGAGCATAGTCAGGTTCGTCAAAAGAATCCCGTATCAAAGTATTCCCGTAGGTCCCCACTTTTTCTTCCTTTGACAACTCCTTGAATCCATGGTAGGCAACTTTCACATACTTATGGCGATCCATCTGTATAAAGCACAAAATAATTAATCAAGCACTTTATCCATGAGATTGAAGCAAGAAAGAGCAAAACAGCAACCTAAGCCAAAGACAAGGATTAACCTTCAAGATGTTGCCTCTCTTTTTATCAAGCACCAGACCTCTCACCATGTACTTCCAATCAAATGACCAATCCAGCAACTACATAGGATCATTTTACTCGATAAACCAACACGTTGGAATTTAAGAATAAAAACTACATATAACGCAATAAATAAAGCACACTGAAATCAGCACTACAAGAGTATAATTCTAATAGAAATAACACATCAAACCTAAGAATGACATGCTAGATCAACTGAAACACATTACCTAGGTTATTTTGCATCATTTATTATGCAACGCTGTAATCTTCCTAGAACAGTAAGCATACATAGAAAATAGACAAACCTCAGGCGGGTATCCCAAATCATGCACCAATTTTTTAATTGTGCCTTCATAAGCAAGGGATTCAAAAGTCTCAGGCTTGTATTGTGCCAAAGTGTAATCCATATCAAACCCAACAGCAACAATATTCTTCATATTTAATGATCTGTTGCAAAATATATGCTTTCCTATATCAATCTTACGTCCTCCTTCAGGTGATGACCATATACATGGTTTATGACCACCATCACCGATAGCCACATGAAAATTTGATGATTTGTCACCTACAATAGTCCCGTGGCTCTCGTCCATTGGACAACTTGCACGCAATTGACTTGCTCCTGATAGTATTTAGCGGGGGGAGGAGAGGAGGAAAAAAGAAAGGTTAGCTTTTGATGGTTATTGAGAATGATAGCACTAAATTAGAACAAGTTACTTATCAAAAAAAAAAAAATTAGAACAAGTCCAGGCTGCACAATGCATCTATACATATTAATTATTATCATTTATATTGTCTTCGCACATAAAATTACAAGTTCTTGCATAAAAAAAACCCAGAATATGTTTTCAGCAGAATATGTTTGCCCAGAAGGACATGTATAGTCAATTGTCTCACGTTCACACAACTTCAAATTTGGTGTCAATTCCATTCTATATGATTTCTCACTTGAGATTTTATTGGGTGATTTTTAATTGAATCAAATGCCCACTTTAAAACAACCCATACAAAAACCAACAACTTATTCTGGTTATTTATTCATAGGGCGTGTTTTATATTATACCAACATATACAAACAGAAACAATCACATTTGTGGAAACATGCTCGATAATCCATCATACAACAGAACTAATTAATTTCGTTCACACTTTCCCTTGAAGCAATCGGGCAGGTCAGCCTGATGTAATCCAAAGGTCAAAATCCTCATTCCCGCAGCTTCTCATCCAACCCGTTCGGCCAAATTCACAGACTTTGCCATCTTATATGAAAATTTTAAACAAGACAAAAACAACATTTTCTCTCCAAAATAAAACCTTAAGATATTACCTGTGTTTCGAATCAAAAGAGCACAAAGTGCACCACGCTAAGTTCCAACTCTAAGAATCCTCCAAGCTACGCTCCAGGAAACACCTAAAAATCCAATTCCTCAATTAAAGACCAAACAATCTTTTCGCTCTCAAAACAATCTCCCAACTAATAAAAAAACTGGTTCCAATCTTTACACTCCACAACCTCCTATTCTAGACCATCCCTCCACGTAACTCCAAAACTTCACCAAAGTTCGAGGAACATCAATCTCACCAAAAAAAGCACTAAGTTTACCAACAATAGAAAACACACTGACAGACATTTATAGAACCGTAAACGAATAATAATTTTCAGCCTCACCTAACCAGAATGAACCCATAATTTTCAACTAAAAAAAAAAAATCAAATATTTTTCAAAGCAGGACAGTTATGAAGCAAAATGGAGCAAGACCCATGTACGGAAACGAACCTGAGTTGCGAAATCCGCTTCGTTTTCCTGAGCGAAGAGGAATCCAGGAAGAGAGCAGAGGAGTAGAAGAGAATTCAGGGGAGAAGAGGGATAGACAAAAGGAAACGGGCTTCTTTGGGATTCGCATGGTGGAATTAAATAGGCATTTTGGAAGTGGTGGAGAGAAAGGAGAGGAATCGGGTTCCCGAAGCGATGCTACTGCGTTTGGGGTATGATTTATACGACTTGGCCATGAACAACGTTTGCAAGAAGAAGTTGCAGGGTCGGAGAACATATTACGTATGTATGCAACATGTGTAGTTACGAGAGCGAATCCAACAGCGGGAGAACATGTCGTGGATTAGTATTATTCCCCGGCTGGAATTGGATAATCCATGTTGTGGTGGAGGAATCTATTTCCCAGGATAATAAAGTGCCAGTAATTATTCGACTTCTCGCTTCGCAACCTCACTCTCAGCGGGAAAACGTTTGGAAAAGAAACGGCAAAATATTATTTCTGGTTTGGTTTGGGTTTGGATTAGATTGCTGTGCCACGTCGGATTGTGTGTGCGCCGCTGTCGTCCATAAGTTGCGCCACAGGTGGAGGAAGTTGCGTGCGGTTTATTATTTGTAATTTCTAACTCTTGCCACGTGTCTTTTTCTCTTCAATTTTGGTTTAGAGTTATTTTATGAGAAATATTTTAAATAAAAGAAATTACACAAAAGTAAACTCACAAATTAATATAGTTTGATATGGTACGTCAGCTTGTAAAGTTACTTTTATTATAAAATGGGTCTAATAGATTACATAAACTTACATCAGTTTGTAAGTTTAATTTGTATAATCTCTTTATGTATATAACAGTTCTCTTATTTTATTATCAAATTGATATGTAGAGTATATCATTCATCACTTAGATAGTAAGATTTGAATTATAAAATTTAAATATTAAAATTTTTCTTTCAAATTAAATCATGTTAGGCGATCACTTTACTATATATGTTATCCACGACAACTTATAAATAAAATATTTCTTTAATTTAATCTCTATTTTACGAGAAATAATATAAATAAAATATTTTATAACTGATTGATATAATATTATAAACATATTAACAATTCTAATTTCGTTTTATGAAAATATTAAGTTTTCTTTTTTATTTTAAATTTCTTTATCTGATTGGAATTTTATATTTTGCATTGCCACGTTTCCTCTTACATGAGAAATGCTACACAACCTCCTACTATTCACCCACACTCCACACTCCATACTTTTTAATATTTTTTAATATTTTTTTTAATATTTTTTTGAATTTATTTTTTTTTAAATATTTCAAATTTTTTATTCACTATTCATAAAAAAAATATTTGATAAAAAAAAATTAAAAAAAAAAGTGGAGTGTGGAGTGTGGTGAATAGTAGGAAGTTGGGAAGATTATTTCAAATAAATTATGTATGTATTTCTTTGTCATATTTTTTATTTGAAATTTTAGTTTCGTAAATTTAAGAGCATTTAAGTCAACCCAAATCTAAACTCTTTTAAGATCAACTTCTTTAAGTGACAACAAATTATGTAGTTAGACAATTTCATGTCATTTGAAATGTTTCTCTCTTAAGTAAAAATACACTATTCCAACTAGGAGTTTCTGGGGATCTGCCTCCGCCTAGGCCGAGCATCTTTGCCTTTTTTTGGGACAAATTTGGGTGAAACCACGAAAGTTTCTTGCCCGGTTTGGATGCCCAGATGGGCTGTACGGGAATCTCGTCTGTCTATCCAAACGGCAATCAAGTCTGTCTATCTAAACGGCATGAGTTGTTTGTATTTCATCTCTAGGTTTTGAAAATAATAACAGATATAAACAGTAAAAAGTGAAATAAACAAGGTAAAAATGACAGAAAACCTTAAATGAACAGTACAAACTGACAGAAACAGTAAATAAACATGCAAAACAGTACATGAACGGTGCAAAATAGTCAGTAAACAGTGTAAAACAGTAAGTAAACGGTTGCTATCCAAACAATGTGCCCAACCCCTTTATCAGATTTCAAAAAGTAAAAATTAACTCATCTCATCTCGCTATCTAAATACATATTTTTTTACAAACTATCTCATCTGATCTTAATTAAAAAATTTTATTATTATTCAAAATATCTAATTTCATCTCATTTAAACTTCGTAACCAAACCAGACTTAAGAGAAATGATATTTTCAAAATGATTGCATGGTATTTGAACACTTGATAACTGTATCTAATATTACTCAAACCTAAAAATCCCTAAAGAAAAAAAGAATTGCCAACCGTTGGCCAGTTAGAAACAGATGACCTAAAAAAGAAGTTAAGATCCAATTGGGATGACGGCATGTGGTGGGCATGTGCACTGAAGAGGGTGTGTGGAGACCACGTGCTAGACAAAGGGGCAGCTGGTCATGGTGGATTGATGAAGAGGGGGGCACACCAATGGCAAGGTGGTATAGTGATTTGGTGGGTCAAAAGCTCTAAATCTAGTCTTTAATAGCTTAAAATTGAGCTTTTAAAGAAAAAGAGGAAAAAAAAAAATTTCAAACTAAGAAGAAAAACAGGAAAGAAGACAAAAGAACGAAGGAAATGAGAGGATTGTTAGAAGGAGATGAAATGTGAAGGAATGACTGAATTTGAGAATGGGATTATAAGGGTTTGAAAGGAGGGGCAGGAGAGAGTGCATCGGGGGTCTAACCACTCACATTGATCCCATGCATTTACCATACAAGGTAAGGTTTGGTTAAAGAAACTTTTTTGTTAGAAAAATGATACTTGCAGTCGTAAGTGTGTAAATGTTGCGTAATTATTTTAAAAAACGTGAATAAATATGAGATCTACATGAAAAGAAAATTCATTTTTTAATAATAGACCCTACTCTTTTTCAAAGTGACTGCATGACGCCTGCACGACGCCTGCACTTTTCACGATTATACGTAACATTTACTCTTTTTGTTAATATAATAGTTTTTAGACGAATGAACTACACGTGCCGAATGGAATAATTAGGTATCTTTCAAAACAAAGAAAGAAGAAGACTTTTTGAGATTGATTTTGATTGAAAGAGGTTTATAAAAATGCACATGTGAAGTACGTGCTTGATATATTCATTAAAATCTTGATTTTGTATGAATGCAATTGCTTTTATAAAAGGAAAGTGTTGTATAGCGTGAGTAGGGGAATTTCATGTTTGAGAACTACTTTGTGGTTTCTTAAAAAGCCATTCATGTGAAGAGGCACATGCACAAGTTGATTCCAAGATTAGATTGTGCATTTATGTACACTAATGTTCCGTGTTGGAATCAATGATTGTAACGTTGTTTGTGTATAGACAAAACAGATGTCGAATAAAGAACATGATAGCATATAAAAGCATGCGCACTTGAGAAAAATGGATTTTTTTTTTTTTTATATAAGAAATTAGCCTCTTATATTATGATATGAATATATCAAACATCCTTAATGAACAATGCATACAAAGTTTACTTGACCCTCCGTGCCCTTTCTACCCCATTCTGCATCAATTATCCTGAGAACAAAGCATCAAGAGAGCTCAGAAATCACACGTTCACACTTGCTTTTCAAAATCTTCACAGCTTCGGTAAATAGTACCTCAGGAGGTAATGCTCCAGTTGATTCAATCGTGAATATGAAATGATCCTTAACACGTCGTAACGAAACACGCTTCTCCCATTCTTCCCCTTCTCTGATGCATTCTCTACACAATGTGCAAGCTCGCGGTCGGGCCACAGTTAACCTTTTTTTACCATTGCCAATATCTTCAATGTCAAATACTCCAACTGGGCATTTAGTTTTAAGATTTTCAGCCACTTCATCTTCAATCTCTTCCAGCAGTACAACCTCGGGAAGCATCCTATTTATTATGAGACAGTAATAAAAATAGGAAACTTTTATTTATTATCATTCTTTCAATATTTCTTGACATGGTATCAAATGATTAGTTTAATAGTGTCTAATCATTTAACAGCATGTTATGCAATGATAGGAAGATGACAGTAAAAAAGATGGTAAGTAGTATTACTCTAAGAGATATTCTAAATGTGGAGCAAGGATTTCAAAACTAAAGGAAGTGAAAACTTGATATATTACCATCCAAACTCTAAATTTTTCACCTCAAACAAACAAATAATTCCAAGAGTACAAAAGCCCCTATCCAATATTTTTAAAATGGACATTCAGATAATGAAGTAGAATGCTTGCATTAATTGATTGTAAAATAAATTATAAAAGAGTTGTGGTTGAATTGTAGATGTATCATTTCCCCTTATATCAAATTATTGAACAGTGATCGATTTTCTTCTGCTTAGGTACATTGGCACAATCAAAATATCTTAATTTTATTTTGACATATGTCTTGTATATTCATTATTTTAACTTCAATCTCTTATTAGCTAGTAAACTTGCTCAAACCTTACTTCTTGCCTCTTTTTCTTGGTCGTCTATCGTTTTATACAAGACTCATGCTTGTTGCATTGGTACTATGTCTTGAGTGTTGCAAATTAACCTAGTGGAAGCTCTGGGACGGTTTAAGGATGAAAGTTGTTCAAGTGTAATTAGTACCAACCTCTTTTTCCTTGGATGTCCCTTCTTCAAAGTCCTTTTGAAAGGGGTAAAAATATTTCAAGCCCATTATGACATTCCAAGCCCAGTCAGGGGTCTCATAAAAAAGGAAGAGTAAGAGTAAAGGAAACGAGGGAAAAAAAGTTGAGGAAGGAAAAATGTGTCAGGTGAAAATAGATGAAGTGATGGAAAAATGGGAGAAAAGAGAGGGAAGGAGGTTTAGACACGCAAAGGGGACAACAAAGTGATATAAAGCAACCATTGATAGGAGAATAAAAGGGATATGAGATCAAAGACTTGGGGACTAGGGGCTTCTTCTTCTTCTAGATTTCGGGTGACTAAAGAGAGAGATAGCTTCTTCAACCTCCAGACAGGAAATTTCAGCTCTATCATTTGTACTGTGAGACACGAGTCCATGAGAAATAGTAAAATACTCTCATTTATAGTGGATTTATATTCCAAAAAATCCATGGATATAGGCCCTGTGTAGAACCACATAAACATGTATGTTTTTCTCTCCATTTATATTTGCTATATTTAGCTTCTATTTACTGTAATGGATGTATGTACGGACACCGTACCACAACTTCGAACCGCCATCAAGGCCCCAAGCCACACCGATCGGATTCCGAACCGTCATCGTGGAATGAAGATGAATCATTCTCCCTCTTTAGCTTGTTCTTACAAAACAGGCTTCAACACCTTTATCCTTTATACAAGGTCTCAAGCTTGTGTATCAAGGCTTAGTCACATCTAGCAGTTGCCATTTCTACTTAGATATATTATATATCTCATTCTTAAAAGAGGCTATAAACAAATGAACAGGAATGAACAATTATCTATGTTTGACATGCGGAAGATGCTTTGCGGCTTGGGCATGTGGAAGTCGGCCTAGCTGAAGTTTTGTTGAAGCACGTGACTCTGCAATCTCCTCTCCATGAACAGATTACGCCTATAGATGAGGTGCAGGTATGCTCGGACACAGATTCTGATGATCATGAGTTACATCTGTTGTCTAGTGTTAAAGATAATCTGTCTGACTCTTGTTTGATAGCTGGTGATGTGAGAAAGAAAAAAGAAATAAAATAAAGGGGCTCTACTAGGGTTGTGAGCAAACCCTCTCGCCTTAATTTATGATGTGTTCTTATTTTTATTGGAATGTTCGTGGATTGGGTACGTCAAATAAACGATTACGGAAGTTGATCACAAGGTATTGTCCAAAAATTATTGCTTTGGCTGAACCTATGTTAAATGTTGCTAGATTACCTTGGTGGAGACATCGTTTTCAATTTGATGATTGTGGCTCTAATGTTGAGGTTGGTGGGAAATTATGGCTTATGTGGAAAAATGAAGTGAATTTGGTGGTTGATAGTATGAGTGATCAGCATATTACTGTGAGTATCATTGAAAACTTGCAACCTATGTTCTTGACTTTTGTTTATGCGAAGTGCACTTACCAAGAGAGGCGTCGTTTATGGAGTAATTTAGAAGCTTCCAGTTGTTCTGATCCGTGGATAGTTATGGGGGACTTTAATGTAATTCGGCATGATGGTGAAAGATGTGGTGGTCGCTCCCGTCTGGCTACTGCTATGGATGAGTTTAATAATTGTATTGATAACTGTGGCCTCTCTGATATGAATTATTATGGGAACTCTTTTTCTTTGTGTAATGGGCACCATGATTTTTCTCGCAGTTGGGCTCGTCTTGATCGTATTATGCTCAATGTTATGGGCATGGAGGTCTTCCCATCCACAAGCTTTCAATATCTTCCCCGTACTACTTTAGATCATGCCCCGATGGTCATAAATTTGGTGAGAAGTGAAGAATCTTATGGTTATCCATCCTTTAAGTTTCAACAAATGTGGATCTTGCATGAAGGTTTTATGGATGTTGTGTCTCGAGTTTGGATGGAGGAGACTATGGGATCGGGTTTCTCTAGATTGGCTATTAAACTTAAAAAGTTGAAAACTGCTTTGAGGGTCTGGAATAAACAGGTATTCGGGTGGACACAGGTTCATATTGCAGATTTGGAAGCTCGTATTCAGGGATTAGAGGCCAGTTTGCAAGATGGTTTTTCGGCTGATGTGGAGTCAGATTTGTTGGCTTCCCAATTGGAACTTTCGGTTTGGATGGAGAGGGAAGAAACTCGCTTGGCTCAACAAGCAAAACAGTCTTGGTTGCAAAAAGGTGAGGGGAATTCTGGTTTCTTCCGTGCTGTGAGTAAAAAGAATCGACTCCTAATCAAATCAATGCGGCTTAGGGATGGGACAGTGCTTACTTCTCCGGAACAAATCCATGCGGGTGCAGTTGATTATTTTTGCAAATTTTTGGAGGCTCGCCCGCATACTACTCTTCCTGATTTAGGAGATTTGGTTGATCCCATTGTCACAGAAGAGGATAATAATGGTTTATGTAAAATTCCTTCGACTTAGGAGGTTTATGATGCGTTTTGATCCATCCCTGTCGATAGTTGCCCAGGGCCGGATGGCTTCAATTCAGGCTTCTTCAGGAGTTGCTGGCACATTGTCAGTAATGATGTTATTGATGCAGTGGCGGAATTTTTTAGGGGTGGTGAGTTGCCTCGGTTTTACACTACTTCCTACCTTGTGCTTATTCCGAAAGTTGATAATCCGGGGAGTTTTGATAAATTCCGTCCTATTAGCCTTTGCTCGGTCATTTATAAGGTTTGCTCTAAAATCCTTGTTAATCGTTTCTCTCCTTTGTTGGCTTGCATTATTTCTCCAGAACAAGGTGCTTTCATTCCAGGGCGTAGTATTTATGAGAATATTAGTCTGACTCAAGAGTTGGTTCATGGTCTCAATAAATCTATTCGTGGGGGGAATGTAGTTCTTAAAATTGATATGGCAAAAGCGTATGATAGCATTGATTGGGGTTTCCTTCTTCATGTTCTGGCCTCCTTTGGTTTTTCTCCAGCGGTTTGTAGTCTTATTAATCAATGCATCTCCACCCCGTGGTACTCCATTGTTTTGAATGGCATCCCTAAAGGTTTTTTTTAAGGGAGGTTGTGGCTTGCGTCAGGGAGATCCTCTCTCTCCCTATTTATTTATTATTGTGGAAGAGATCCTTTCAAGGTTGATCAAGCATCAGGTTGTTATGGGGAAAGTTCAGCCTTTTTCTCATCCTAGAGATTCCCCTGTGATCTCTCATTTATTATATGCTGATGATATTGTTATTTTCTCTAAAGGGGGAAAAGCTTCTTTAAAAGCTATTATGCAGATTTTGCAGGATTATGAAGCTTGGTCGGGTCAGGTTGTTAACAAAGATAAATCTTCAATTATCTTCTCCAATAAAGTTATGTTGCCAAGGCGTCGTATGCTCCTGCGCCTAACAGGTTTTATTGAAGGAAATTTGCCTTTTACTTATTTGGGAGTTCCTATTATTTCTGGGCGTTTGTTGACAAGGCATTTTGATGATTTAGTTAATAAAATCCGCAGCAGATTAGAAGGTTGGAAAGCTAAATTGCTTTCTAATGGTGCTCGCTTCCTTTTACTTAAACATGTTTTGCAAAGTATTCCGATTCATTGTTTATCAATTTTATCTACGCCAATCACGGTGTTGGATAAGATTAAGAAACTTATGAGTACTTTTTTTTGGGGCGTTCGGGAAGGCAAACCTAAACGAAAATGGTGTTCCTGGGATGAGATGTGTAAACCAGTTTCTGAAGGGGGTGTGGGGCTTCGAAATCTGCATGAGGTTCAGAATTCTCTCCATATGAAGCTTGTTTGGAATCTGCTCCAAGGTAAAACTCTTTGGTCCCAATTCTTTTTAGCTAAATATGTGGGTTCGGATCATATTTCTCTTGTTGATCCTCGCAAAGGAACTCGGTTTTGGCGTATGATTATGGAATGTTTTCCTTCTGTGCAAAAAAACTCTTTGTGGAGGGTTAAAAATGGTGATATATCTTTTTGGAGGGATCATTGGGTGGGTGAGGCCCCTTTGTGTGATCAACAGCAAATCACAGACCTTCCTTCTTTAACTTTGGCTGAGTGTAAATCTAGGGAGGATTGGAACATTGATCTTTTCCAAAGATTAGTTGGCCCGGAAAAAATTGATATGTTGATTGAGAAATTGGGTAAGTTAAAACATGGTGATGATGTTCTTATTTGGGTTCCGAAGGCAGATGGTAATTTTTCTACTAAAAGTGCTTGGGAATGCCTTCGGTTTCATTCTCCTAAGATTCCTTGGATGGATTGGGTGTGGCACTCTTTTATTCCCAAAAAAATGTCTATTTTGATGTGGAAGGCTATGCATGGTTGCCTTCCTGTTGATGATAGATTACGTAGAGTTGGTATCATTATGGCCTCAAAGTGTGATTGTTGTGTTTCGGGGGCCCATGAGGATCAGGACCATGTGCTTGCTTTGGGTGAGTTTGCGACACAGATTTGGAAACGTGCTTGCTTTTATTTAGGCATGCCTAACTTGATAGGTCGTTCTTGGAAAGAGCGGGTGGAGTGTTGGTTTCGCAGGGCAAAACGTTCATCTTGTAGCGGACAGATCCTTGGTATTCTTCCTATTATTATCACTTTGGCGTTTATGGTGGAGGAGATGTAAGGCTCGGATGGAGGGCTCCTATGAATCTATTGACTCAGTTTGGGTTTCTATTAAATATTGGTTGTCATGGGCTTAAAATTTAAGGATCAAAAAGTTTTCAGCAATAGGGATCAGGAGGTGCTTCAATCTTTACACCTTCCTATCCCGAGGCTTTGTATGAGGGGTGATAGGTTTGTGAGGTGGGAGAGACCTAAGGTTGGGTGGTACAAACTTAATGTTGATGGTTGCTCTATGGGAAACCCCGGTACTTCAGGAGTGGGAGGAATAATTCGTGATCATGGGGGGGATTTGTGTTTGGGTTTTTCGGTGCCTATTGGTTGTGGTTCTAATAACCAAGCTGAGGTTATGGGATTGCTTTATGGCTTGAGGCATGCTAGGTGTATGGGTTTTGATGCTATTGAGATTGAGATGGATTCAAAGCTAGTCATTGATTGGATTGGCAGACGTAGGTGTGGATTGTGGTACTTAGAAGATTACTGGGAAGAAATCATGAACTCCCTTGGCCAGATTCGCTTCACTAGTATACACATCTTTAGGGAATGCAATGCTATTGCTGATTTTTTGGCTAAATCTGGTGCCAAAGGAAGCAATGTTATTTATTATTATGCTTTGGAGCTTCCACGGACGGCTAGAGGTTTCCTTAGACTTGATAAGGGTGGTTTGCCATATTTAAGAAGGAAATAAGTTCCTTTCGCCTTTAGGCGGTTATTAAGGTGCCTTTGGACAGAATAAGAGCGTCAGTTTTGCTTTGTTTTATTTGTTTTAGGCTTGTTAGATTGCTGGTTTTTATTTGTTTTATTTTGGGTTTTGTTTTGACACTTGGTTTTGGGTTAGTTTTTAGCATTATTGTTTGTAAACCCCCAAGTGTAATAATGTTACTACGGTATTCCTCCGCCATAAGTGAGGGTTTTTATTAATAAACTTGAGACGGGCTGCTATGGGTGGCTACCGGCTCTTCTTAAAATAAAAAAAAATAAAAAATTATCTATGTTTGACACTTTATTGCTTCTATCTATGCCCATGTGTGGTTGGGTAATTACGATTTTGTACTTGTTTTTGTGATTTACTTTCTACGTGTCCAGTTTTGCAGCTTTAAGATACTATGTGAAGTGATCAGTTCATTATTTGAGCCACTTTGATTTTTTTTCCTGATCTGTTTGCTTGCTTGGAAATGCGAGAAGAGAGAAAAAAGGGTTTTCAAACAGTAAGGTATTTCTTTTAGCTTTTTTTTATTTGGTTGATAGGTAAGAGAGTGTAGGAGATGAAAGAAATTACAAAAAAAATTTAGTTCTTTGTTTTCTTTCACTCTCTATAACTCAAGATCAAAGCATTTATCATGTATCGTCCAAAATAAATGATAATGCAATAATTTTATCCTATAAGAAATTATAATATAAGTAATATTCATTTATATAATTTAATTAAAGAAATATTTATAATAAAGAATAATAATATTTTATTATTATAGAATGTGTAATAGCTAATCTAATGTAGATTTCAAGCAATGAGTGATTGGCTAAAAGAAAAAAAAATTACATTTTAGTCAAATTTATAACATTTTTATCTACTTATGAAAATTCTGTAAATTAAAGAGGTGTCTTATTAATGAGACAAAAACATGAAAAAATTCAATTTTATATATATATATATATAAAACTTTTGGGACTCCCGACAGAATATTTGAAGAGTAGGCAGTTCTTGGTAGCTTTGAAGTGTTTTATGTCACATTAACTTCTCATTCCGCTAAATTACATTTAATTATGTTCTAGATGTGCAAGTTTCTAGTTGAAAATGAGGTTCTTCTATCTAGCAAGGTGCATGAGGCGAGATGAATGCTCGATCAAAAGAAAGGGCGAGACTTGCTCGGTTAATGGCGAGGTACTTGTTTGGCAACACTTGCTCGATTAGAGAATGAGGTGGTTACTCGGGCAACTTGCTTGGGAGGAGATGCTCTTTAAGGACTTCATCATCAATGAGGTTAATGAGACCCTCGATGAGATTAAGGGTTTCGTTTGGGAACACAACTGTTCCAAAATATTATTAGATTATTTCACTATTATTCACTATTATTTAATTATTATTTTCAAACTATTTCACTATTATTCACAAACTACTTCACTACTCGTCACAGATATTATGAGATATTCTTAATATTCAAATGAGCTCTAAGTATCTCCATCGGTGCTCATAAAAGATGATTGGAGTGGGAATACAAGAAGCTAATCTTTATCATCTCATTTATAGATCTATTGACCCAAGTTATGGTGTATCTTTCCTAGTACTTTCACCTTTATATAGAATTTCTCAGTCATTTCAATCTAATTTTATCTAGTCCTCTTTTCATGAGGACTATTGATTTTGCTTTTATTACCTTTTTAATTTACATCAATTGATAATTTTAGATTTTGTTTCTTTGTGTCATGTCTACCTCTTTTTGTGTAAAGGGCAACTTGATGGGCAGATTCTTTTATAATTGGCGCATTAAGGATGGGTTATATCCCATTTACTTGAAGCATCTCTTATCAAATAAAGCATCTCCAAAATCATTCACTACCTTTGTTGGAGTCAAGTCTCCCTTTCAAGTTTGGCATCAATGATTGGTCATTCATCTTCTTCCATTGTTAAGTTGCTGTCCAAAAATAATAAGATTCTAATTATTGGTTCTGTTGATCAAACATTTGTTTGTGAGTGTTGTCAAGTGTCAAAAAATAAACAACTTCCCTTTATTGAGTCTTCATCTAGAGTGTCCACTTGTCCTCTTGAATTTGTCCACCCTAATGTATGGTGCTCTCATGTTTCTTCCGTTAGTGGATGTATCTATTACATAACATTTGTGGATGATCATTTAAGATTTTGTTGGCTATTTCCATTAAGTGCTAAATCTGAAGTTTTTTTTTCTATTTTTGTTGAATTTACTTATCTCGCTTAAAATTAACTCTCGCTAGATTAAGAAATTGCAATCTTGTGGTAGGGCAAATACACCTCCAATTAGCTTAAGAATTTTATTTCTCAAAAAGGCATTTTCCATAGAATCTCTTGTCCCCATTGTGAGGATCGCGCTAGCGCAAGGGAACAAACCATCAATAAAGTGTGAGTGTAAGGAAAAGATGAGAGGCCACATTTCATTGGTGTGGTGGAAAATAGTTGTGGGCACAGCAAAGTGCTGCTAGTTTAGCATGAGTGAGCAACACTATGTAGAAAGCCTAGATAGCATGTCCCGATGCAAGGTGACAAGGTACTTTTCACTTTATGGTAGATGAGCTAGAAAAGTTGCGCAACATACAAAGGTAAAGAATGAGTTTAAGATGAGCAAAGATCAAGGACAATACCCTTACTAATACATACGAGCTTTTCGGGATTTCACGGAAGCGCTCATAAGGTGGCAGTGTCGTAAGAAGAAGCCTATACTCCATTTGAAGAGTCACATTTCAAAGTCGGTCTCCCCCAAATTGTACTTCCACCCTCTATCTTACCCTTACCAAGTCCTCAAACTAATTCCCCTTCACCTAAGCAATTTTCTAACTTGAGCAATCCTTTTCTCACCTTACCTACTACTATATCACATTCAGATCAAGATCAATCTATATCTGTTACAACCTCACATTGTCCTGCTTTGGACCAATCTGAATTGTCTTCCTCTATCTCCTTTTTGCCTGTCTCTTCACCTACCCCTCCAACTGGTCACCCTATGATTACTTAACCATGCAAATCACTTAACCATTGATATCCTCATCCATGGTGATGATATTCTTATTACAATAAATAATCCTCCAGTAGTGGAACTCCTTATTTCATCACTGCAGAAGAATATCCACTCAACGATCTCGGGTGCCACTTTTACTTCCTGGGAATCCAAGTTCATCGTGATCATCAAGGCATGCACCCTTCACAAACAAAATATGTTACATATTTATTACATAAGGCCAAGATGCTTGGTGCCAAACCTTATTCCAATCCTATAGCATCTAGTGGTCGACTTTCTCAATACAATGAAGAACTTTTTTTCTGCAACAAGTCTATATCGACAAATTGTAGGAGCCCTACGATATTGCACATTGACCAGATCTGACATAGCCTTTGCACTTAACCAACTTTGCTAATTTTTGCACTCTCCTATAAATAGTCATTGGGCAACTACTAAAAGAGTGTTGAGATATCTTAAGAATACAGTTAATCATGGTTTTTATTTTACTCCTAGCTCGATTCAACTTAGTGCCTAATTGTGGCTCTGATTGGGATGAGAACCAGACACATGTAGGTCTACTATTGGCTATCTTATTTTTCTTGGATCTAGCTTGATCTCTTGGAGTGCAAAGAAGCAATCCTCTGTCTTTAGATCAAGTACTGAAGTTGAGTATCATTCGTTGGCCCTTGTTACTACATAACTGTTTTGGATTAGATTGCTTCTGAAGTAGTTGCATGTTCCCTTAATCAAGCCTCCACTATTAGGGTGTGACAATCTTGGAGCTATGGTCCTTATCTCTAATCCTTTTTTCATGCTCACACTAAACCTATTAAACTTTATTATCATTTTATTCATGAAAAAGTACAAAATGGTGATGTTAAATTTGCCTACATTCCCACTTCTGATCAGCATTAAAGGCCTCACATTGCTCGTTTTGAACTTCTTTGTGGCAAGTTCCTAGTCAGTTCCCTCCCCATTCGCTTAAGGGGGCTATTAGACAAGAAAATCAGACAAACTTCAACATCATTGATCTCACTCAACAACCAAATCTTCACAGCTCAACCAAATCAAGTTCAAACTATAAATCTTATTTTATAGGACTTATCTCATCTTATCCTACTTTATTCATATTTGAGTTGTAATCTTGTCTTTGAATTATCTATCTCTCAGCAGTGTTTGAGTTCTTGTGCTTATCATCAACCATACTCAAGTGTAATTACTATATATTATGCTTTTGACTGCCTTAATTTTCTATTTTTGTAAATCTTTTATGATATCAAATTAGAGTTCATGAGTTTAAATTTTGACTCTACACTCTACTCTCAATTAAATATTTAAAGTGTTGGGCCCCTCAATCGACTTGTGAATAAAATTTCTCGTATATATAAATATATATATTTATAATCAGCACTCAAAGATGAACACATTATATTCCCATTCCATAAGCCTCCCTCTCTAGATCAAGTCCACATGCTTTAAGAAAAGAGTAAGTCTACTTATCATCTCTATACACCACACACCACATTTATTTTAATTTTTTTTTTCATTTTTCCTATAATAAGTATGTAGTGTATGGATGATAAGTAGAACAACTCAATTAATTTAACACACTACAAGAAATTATATATTTTTCAGTGCTCAAAATCGCCGCAAATAACCCTAATAATCACTGCAATTGATCATTTTCGACGATTTCTAATTCGCTGCATGTTCGACGAAATTAAAGCGTTATTTTTGATCAATTTCAGCGATAGACAAAAATTGTCACAAAAAAGTACTATTTCTGGCAATTTTTGTTTGTCGTCCAAAAAATCGAGGGAAATAGCCTTTTCGTTTACCCCTAAATCGTTGAAAAAAGTCAATTGTAGCGATTACGTGTCGCCACAAACAAGCAAAATAGACGAAATAAATTCATTGCTACGAATTTTACTTGCCACAAAAGAGTTTTCCAGAAAATAAAAAAATATACAAAAACAGAGATAAACTATATCCAAGCTATTCTTCATATTAGAGACCCTTATATATAATATATTTATATATAACTGTAAGATATGATTAATTCACCTAAATAGTGTAGTAAATAGAAAAACTATATCCAAGCATGCATGATACATTTGCAGAGAAATGAATTAAAGCCAAAGAAGAGTATCAAGAAATCAATCAGTCTTGAATTCATAATTCTATGCATAGATTGCCAAAGAATAAAACGAAAGATTACAATCTAATTTGAGAAAGGTCTCAGAGATACCTATCTTGGAAGAACCCTATTACGAGCAATTAACTTGCTAAGTTGTGGAAAATGTGTGGAGTCTTGATGAGGATATGAAAAGAAAAATATGGAAACAGAATCCAAACATACTGAAGAGTGCATTGGTAGGCTGTAACAAAGTTGGTGTCAAGATTTTCAGAAGCTAACTTAGGGAATCCTTTGGCAATACATGTACACATCCATGTGCTCCCATTTCCTCCAGCATCTACATTGGAAGGTAATGTATGCAGTTAGTGTTGCATATCAAAGTGATCACAACTGCCCTATGATACATGTTCTAAGTGAGATATAATGAGCTTACCCCAATGTAATCCTAAGTAAGATATTTGTTAGTTAATAACATATTATTGTCCTATATATGGACTGTAAATTGCAAATTATATTATATTTTCAGCTATAGGTTACTGAAATTGGATAATAAACAATGATTATACAGAAGTAATTAATCAGGCCAATTTGGCAATATCAATAAAAACCAGTACAGATCGAATCACTGGTTCCAATTGTTATCCTTGCAATAATGAGAGATAAATTGAAGTGATTATATAATTGTTAATACTAACCACAATGAATCTGTTGAATCCAAATCAAGCTGCTGAGATAAGTAATGGCAACTGTTGTGAATGAAAATCAAATAAAATGTCACAATTTATCAAATAAGTCTCACAATCTCACAACCCCGAAAACTTCTGTTAAAAAAAAAGTGACAACAACAAGAAATCACCAGTTTATAGAAAATTTCATAGCCAAATGAAATGAAGATACTCAACTTAAAGTAGACTCACAAGTTCTTCTTGCTATCCAATACCCACTAAGATACTTCCCACTTAATGAGTTGTTGGTTAAGAACCTACATCTATAAAATACAGGTCATCTCATTTCTTGCCAAGTGAATAGCCATTGTAATAAATTGAAGTGATTATATAATTGCAATAATATTGGCTTGCTATAAAATCTTTGTATTCACACTTCTACACAATCCTAGTAAGTATAGAGGCAGAGCCATTTTATTCAAAATTTTGAACATGAAACTTTATGAGGTAGTGTCTTTTGATCTCTCTCTTCAAAAGCAAGTAAAATATCTAAGTTGTAAAAAATGATATGTAAGAAACAAAGCCAAATAACAAATAATTCATCAAAGGAAATGTTAACAAGAGTATAAATGATTGTATTCATCAAAGAAGAGTGATGACATATGAGAATAGTAGTATTTGACACTAAGCATGCATTTAATAGTCCATGTTTTGGTAAAGAAGTGGAGGATACACTTACCACTTGTATATGATGCTGGTGGGAAGAAAGTTTTCATTAAATTGGATCAATAGATAAGAGATTGAGGTGGAAAGAGGAGGTAGAAAAATTTCTAATTAATTCCTTATGTGCATTCACCAGCTTGGTAGAGAACAGGAGAAAGGGTAAACCTAAAGCGATAAAGCAAATACATAAGCCATTGGCCAACTTAAACAGCTAAAAAACTAGTGATTGGAAACTAACTTTTTGTTTGCAAATAAGAGACAAAACATGATTAAAATGAAATATTTAAGCCCTAGGAGAACTGGAAGACCAGCTAAGGAAAAAAGCAACAAGAGTCACAAAATCAATTAAGAATGGTCAACCATAGTTTATCAAATTCCAAATAGGCTTTGATAGAGGGGGCATTTAGATATATTTAAATCTTCATAATTCTGAAAACATGACTCACAATTGAGGTTGGCCTCACTTCACAATACCGGCCCTCAATGAATAGAACTAACATATAAAATAAATATTTTCAACAACAACTTTGTATGAGGTTAAATAATAATAATAACCTGGATAGAAAAATAATGAATTCTATTTCAATGCAATTATATATATATATATATTATATAGAAAATGATACACATACAACTCTTTTCACAATCTTTTACACAATTATGTTTTAAGTTGAGATATTTTTATAAAATAACTTATAAAATTAATATTATTTTATAGAAATACCTTCAATTTAAAACATAATTGTAAAAAGAGTTGTATGTACTGGTGATCAGCAGTACTGGTAAACCAGGTTTGCGAGAATTATGCAAGTAATAAAATAGTATGTTATTCTCCTAGCAATAGCAATTTTACAGTCAAGGGGATCGAGGAACTTACAATGACAGCCGTCATTATAGCTTTCACTTCTCCCCAAAAGAGAGAAACCCAGTTTTAAATCAATTTGAGGTATGCACCATCACATTGCTGGTTCAAGGAGGTATTGCCCCACCACTAGTGAAAGAGTCAATGGGAAAACCCAAGACAAATCCATCAGACAGCAACTATACCATATTCCATCCAAGGCTATAATGAACTAATCTCCATCTATCAATTTTTTTTTATTTTTTTATCAATAACTCCATCTATCAATATTAAAAGGAAGAACTATAGTAGCCAGGATGTCTTGCACATGGAACATTGATGTGCAAGAAGATAAGCTTAAATGTTGAAAAAACTAAACAATGAATAACTGCCTTTCCCTAAATTGTGAAATGTTGGAGGAATATGAGCTTAAATGTTCCAGCCGACTGGAATACCAACTTGCCTAGCATGCCTTAAAGAGGAAGCACATAAAAAATCATACATATAGCTGTTGCTAATTACAGAATCCAACCAAATTGTAGATTTACAAATATAAATTTCACTCGAGATTAAAAAAAAGTTCTAACCTTAAGAGAGGAAGATAACTTTTTCCATTCCAATTGTTCATGATCACTGTCTTGCTTTAGGCTTGAAAGAACTTTAATCTTTGCATCTCGAACCTAGTTTGACAGGTGAGTATTTTAGTCTTGCAATTTTCCCTTGTCTTCATCAAGCTATCAGATGTATTTTAACGAAATGGAAATCGATTAGAAGTTAAGTGTATTTAATGAAATGATAAACAAGTGAGTGTATTCAACATGACAAAAATGTGTGATTCTATCTTAGACCATTAAAAATCATATAAAATAGGAAAACAATACACTACATCACGTTCTTCAACCTTATTTGGTGGCAGTATATAAGAAAGCTGATATGATCCATCCACAGGAAATTATCTACATCATAGCCTAACAATATATATTTTTTATAGGTTAAGTAAAAAATGCATAGTGAAGAGTAATTCCTAATCTAAATAATCAAGTTCTGTACTTTAGAATCGGATGAGTAGTATCATCATGGCCGTAAAAGCATCTGCAATAATCTAAATATAAATGTAATATAAATTACTAATTAGTACTTCCAAGGTTGGATTTGTTGTCAGTTTTGACTCACAACTTTACTATTTGCAAATAGCCCACTATATAGAATGTGAGGAGGGAGGAAACAACCACTTAGAATCTCGTAGCACTAGAAGAATACCATAGCTTTAAAGCCATAGTGATACTGCTGGATTAGAGCCGATATAAAAAATAGAGAAGGGGAAAAACCAACTGCTCGAGAAAAGCAGCCAAACAAAATGCATAGTGTAGAAGCCAAACAACTAGTGAGATGCATCACCCAAAACTTCCACAACGACCATAGTTCTTCAACAACACTAGTAGCTCCCACAGCAATTCCAAAACTTTCCCATAAATTATCATCACATATTAGGCAAGTAGATGAGTACAAGTCATCTTCCACAACAAACCCAACGTCCAGTCAAAGCAACCCAAGAATAAATCCTAAAGTAACTTCCACCAATCAAGAACACAAGAACAAATCCTAAACCAAAGAAAGTCGCAACATTCAACTTGAAATGCAAATCCTTTTTCACGAATCAATAAAGAACTCCCAAAAATTCTTCATTTAAACGCTTCCATAGGACAAAACTGAACACAAATAAGCGAATGAAAACAAACCACAATATAAACTTGGGCAAAATAGAGAGAGAGACCTATGGGGCGTGTTTGTGTCGCTTGACCATGAGTGGAGGAGAAGTGGGCTTCGACCGAGGACTAGAGACGGCGTCGAGGTGTGCATGGTGGCGAACGGCGCCCCTAGTGGCGGCAATGTAGAGAAATTAGAGAGAGAGAGAGGTGAGGCCAAATCCGGGGGAAAATGGAAAGAGATCGACGGGGGGCTGGGGGAGAAGGAAGGGGTGGCCATCGAGGTGAGGTGGCAATGGCATGGTGGGGTTGTGTGCGGCAGCATGGGTTGTGCGCGACGGAGGCTTAAGGGAGAAGAGGGATTAAGGAGAAAGAGGGAGGAGGTGGGAGGAGACGGGAGGGAAATGAGGGAAACGAGCAGGCGAATTAAAATTTATTAGTTTTTTGCGGCAACATAATATTGCCACAATAAATAGAAAAAGTCATCGCAAAATATCAAAAATGCATTTTCAGTGAACCTAAAATAGTTGCCACTACTCATTTGCAACGACAAAAATTCGCCACAAATAGCCTTGCATAGTGTCTACTACAATTTGTAAAGGCTACTTCCGGCGCTTCACAGATCGCCGCTAATAACCATTAATAACCACAGAATACCTATTGCGGCGACAATTTTTGCCACAATAAATATTTTTTGCGGCGATTTTTTATATTCGATGGAAATAAATGCTGTTATAGTATCGATAATTTTTTGGGTATAAAAGTTGCCGCAAAAAGTTTCTCCCTCAAATTTTTCGAATTAGGTTGGAATTCAATGATGAATTTGCGACGATTATTTTTGTAGCGATCTAAAAGGTGTTGGAAAAAAGCTTATTTTCTTATAGAGACAAGAATAAACAATAATTTTAAAATATATAAAATGTGTGGTGTGAGATAATGAGTGGCATCTCTCAAAAAAAAATATATATATAGGAAAAAGTTATGGTCAAATTTATTTATTTATCTTTTTAGCACTTGTCCAAAAAGAAAGTCCCTTTCGTCGCTATAAATCACAAATAAATAAATAAGTAAATTGTGGATAAATAGGAAAAGACTTCCGGAATTGACCAAATTTAATGGCTGAGTTGTCGTGCGTTTAGCACATTTGTCCCAAAGGTGTGGAATGGGTTTCGGATTGCCATTTTTTATCGCGATAAAATGATTTTTTTTTTTATAAGTAACGATAAAATGAAAATTAAATAAATTATTTTTAAAATATTTTTAATATAAGGGTAATTTGAAACGGTTAAATTATTTATTATATTTTTTATAAGAGTTTGAAAAAGTTGCAAAATTAAGCAAAATTATTTTTTTATATTTTTTTCTTAAATAATAAAATATTATTACATTTTCCTTGACGACATCCATTTTCTAAATTTTGATTTTTATTATTCCATATATCTTTTGGTTTGATCATTTTAATTATTTTGTTATTTTTCCTTTGGAGCTCACGTCACGTTGGTCAACAAAGATAAATAAATAAAATCATAAAATATTTTAAATTCAAAAAAAGCAAAAATTCTTAAAGCTTAAAAAGGGTTGCAACTTGCAAATCTAAGAGAGTAACATGTGAATTTTTTTTACTTAATGATTAAGGAAGTGACTTTTAGTATATTGATATATTTTTTTATTTTTTTTTAAATATTTAAAGATGTTTAAAAAATATGAAAAGAAAAATTAAAATGTACAATTTGTATTAGTGAACGCTCAGTGGTCAAAGCTGAATGAAAACTGGATGGCATACTAGCAGGACAACTTTATTTGTCCTTATGTTATTTCTAGGGCCTTCCCAAATCGCTTTCCCCAAACTAAACCACAGAAAATTTAAGAATTTAAGAACCAATGCATGTACAATTTTTTAGCTCCAACAAGTTTCCCTTTCTGCTTAGATCCTCTCTTTGTTTTTATCTAACGAATGGTGCTCTTTATAGGAAACATGCTTGGTGAGGAGTTAGGAGAATTATACTTTGTGGTATTTGACATCACTACAAGAGAAATGGTTTTTTGAGACAAATAATTTTGTCTCAAAAAATCAAAATTTCATCCCAAAAAAGAATTGAAGATGAAAAAATTTCGTCTCTAATTTGTCTCTAAAAGGCTGTCTCAAAATATTTTTGGAGACAAAATTTGAATTTCGTCTCCAAAAATCACTTTTAGGGATGAAATTTTGCGGAACCAGTCGAAACCGTTCGAATGGATAATTTTTTTTTAGACGAACTAATTTCGTCTCAATATCTTGTTCGAATGGAATATTTTTCCGTTCGAACCGAGATGTTCATTCGAACGGAATAAAATTTTGAACCGAACAAATGGCCATATTTGATACTGTTCGAACGAAATGAGTGTTCGAATGGAATATTTTCCGTTCGAACCTACCCGTCCATTCGAACGAAATAAAATTTTGAATCAAACAAATAACAATATTTGATACTGTTCGAACCAATAAATTTTGTTCGAATGCAAATTACGTCCGTTCGAAATGTATTCCGTGTTATTCGTTCGAATGGGTTATTTTTGTTTGAATGGTTATTTGTTTATTCGAATAGATTTAGAAATGGTACTTTACCGTTCGAACTTGTTATTTTCCGTTCGAACGGTATGAAACATACAGAACAGAACCAAATTAATTAAAAATACTATATTAGTATTACACAAAATATAATTCAAATGTCAATTATTCAAATGTTTTGAAACTTTATAATATATTAACCCTAAAGAAAAAAAAAACTTTTACAATTATGGTGGTGGTGTAGAGTTTTGTGACATAACTGATTGCAACTGAAGCATAGCTTTTTGTACCTCCATCTCCAATCTCTTCTGCATGTTCTTTTCTAATCTTGTCCCAAGATCTGCTGCTTGATCTAATTTGGTCAACAACTCTTTTCCTTAGACCTCAATCGCTCTATTTCAAGTGCTGTTTCCTCCAATTTTTTAGTTTTGTCGTCATTCGATCTAGCTTGAGAAGAGGATGATGATGTTGAAGATGGTTTAACGCAACGTCCTAAGCCCCTCAAATATCCAGAACGTGATCCAAGAACTTGAGAAAAGATCTGAACATCGTTGACAGATGATGCATCAGATGGATCCGCATTAACTTCCTTGAGAGATATCATCTTGTCCTACAAAAATAAAAACATATTAGTTAGTATAAGTAACAAAACTATAGTCACAATGGAATTAAAGAAACTTAAACTTACATAATTTGCCTCTGCTTCAGGACTGGTCCAAACACCATCACGATTTTTATGTGATTTTGCATACAATTGGGTCAGATCATAGTCAGCAGGACTTTCTTCTTTCTGCAAAAAAATATATATATATTAGAACTTAAATCAGAAAAGTGTATTATATGTTAATATTTAATAGGGAGTAGAATAACTTACCATTTTGTTAGACAAACGATGAAAAGATCGAGGACCTGCATGATGGTGTATCTTCAAGTTTGATCTATTTGCTTTGTTCACAGTACTCCGTTGCTAAAAAAATAAAAAAAATATATATCTATATGTTTAATACATCTATCATAATATACTATTAAAAAAATAGAGCAGCGAAATTACCTGATAAGCAGGATCTTCAAACATATCACAAACCTTCTCCTATTCATTTGGTGGCATTGCTTGGAATGGATTTTGGCGCGCCTCTATTGTAGTACCGAACTTCTTATAATGTGCATGACATCGACTTTTGTACCTCCGAAATGCATTCGACATCAACTCCTCAACCGTTAATCGATCCTCTCGTCGGCCAAAATCAAGCTCAAACTCATCATTCTAATAATTATAAACAATTAGTATAAATACGAAATATTCAAAAAGTAACATGAATAATACTTAGTTACTTGAGATGTAGGTTATTACCAAACAACAATTTTTGATGTGATCTTTCACTTCTTGGGGAACTTTAGACCAAGAGGATGTAGTAATAGGTGCATACGTGCGAGTAAGCGTAACAACAAAAGATCCCACCAAACACATTTCACGAAAAAAAAATCGTTCGAACGGTACTTTATTGAGTTCGAACTAAAATCCAACTTTTTGATATTTTATATACTAATAAGTCCTTTTTTGGATTTTCTTTTTACATCAAATATTTAACATTTTCAATTTTTTTGTACCCCAATTTGGCCAAAAAAAAGGTGAACAAAAAATAAAATTTATTATTAGCTATATAATAAAATTTTCTATTAATATATAGTATATAAATTTTCTATTAAAATTTACTTATTGTATTAGCTATATAACTAATAAATATTATATATATAAGTAATATATATATATATATATATTAATCATATTAACTTGTATTGTTATCATTCAATAGTTATAACTATATAGTATCTTTCTATTAATATATAGTATAGTAACTAGGATGTAATATATTACTTATTGTACTAGCTATATAACTAATAAATATTATATATATTAATCATATTAACTAATTGTATAGTTATCATTACTCATTCAATAGTTATAATTATATAGTAACTAAGATATAATATAGTACTTATTGTGCTATGCTACTTATAACTAATATACTACAATACTATTAATATAACTCATTCAATAGTTATAATAGTATAATACTAATATACTATAATAGTATTTTTCTATTAATATATAGTATAGTAACTAGGATGTAATATATAACTTATTGTATAACTATAATCATATTAACTTATATAGTTATCATAACTCATTCAATAGTTATAACTATACAGTAACTAGGATATAATATAGTTATATTAAAATATTAACTTGTATCTTAAAGCATTATAATACTATTATTAGTATTATTTTTATACTTTTGTACTTTGTAATATCAGTATATTTATACATTAGTATAGTTATATAATTAAATATATATTAGTATAATAATCGTTCAAACGGGATATTGATAAGTTCAAACGGATTTTAATACCGTTCGAACGGAATAATCACCCCTTTGAACGAGGTGTCACGATCTTTATACAACCAGTTCGATTCCCACAAAACACATTTCAACCCATTCGAACCCTAAGCCGCCGATTACTCCGACTCCTCCCTTATCTCCGCCGCTCAACCGCCACTCAACCGCCGAAGGATCCTCCCATTTTTCTCTTCTAAGAGGTACAGGCCTCTATTTTATTTTTTTTGTCAATAATGAGCTTTGTTTGGGAGGGGGGATTTCGGATTCGAAATCCCCCCATTTTGGTGTAGTTGATTAAAATGTATGGATTTTAATCGGTAGAAGTGATCTAGATTCACTTCTTAATCATTTATACTGATTTAATCGAGCTCTTTTGGTGTAGATTAGAGTTTCGGCCATGGCTGAGTCGACTCAGCCATGGCTGTTTGGTTTTGATCTCGTTCGAATGGGTTCTATTCCATTCGAACGCGATGATGCCAAATAGATTTATTTCTGTTCGAACAAAAAATTACCGTTCGAACAAATTTTAATTGGTTGTTCGATTGGACAGAATCTTTCATTCGAACAAATATACTAGTTTGAATGGAATATTCTTAGTTCGAACGGATTATTTCAATACAGTTCAATCTAAGTGTAATTCTTAAATAATATATTTTAAATATAATATTTATAATTATATTCTTAATTTTCTTGTGGTTAAACAGTATATTAATGGCATCTTCCGGACGAAAACGTGCAAGAGACCAAGTCAGTGAAAGTAGTACTGGACCAGCTCCTACTCAGGCGTCGAGATCTGTACTCGTCGAGCGTCAGATCATTTTGTCTGACTTCTCCGATCTTTCCTGGGAGGGACGGAGCATACAGTCCATCTTCACTGAGCGGGAATGGCTACCGATCTGTCAGCAGCAGGGGACTGCATACCCATATATGGTTTGTGAGTTTTACCGTGCCTTAAGAGAGGAGAGTGCTGATTCTCTTTTCTACACTCTATCAGTCCGGGGAGTTACTATTAATTTCTCTCCCCGTATTATTGCTGAGTTCCTCGACATCCGGCGCGAGGTCGACGCATATCTTGGACCGGCTACTTCAGGACCAGCAGCTGCACCATTTGATTCTGACACACATGCCACATCCTCCACACCGGCCCCGAATGTAGAGCTAGATGATAGTGAAGATGGTAGTAAGGATGTGGATCTACCTGATGATGGTTTCACAGATGATCAGGTGCGTCATCTAGTGCGAGACCCTTCAGCTCCTCCATATGATGGGAGCAAGGTGATCCGACAGGCTGAGTGTATAGCATTTTTCAGAATGCTTAACTTGATTGTCGGCTATAACATCGACCCGAAAAAACACAAAACTGATTTTGGGATCGATCGAGCCAGATTTTTGTTGAGGATAGGGCGGGGGGACCCCATTGATATGGCCTTATATTTCTTTTACAGCATCCGATCGGAGTCACGCTATGTTAGTGGAGGTAGTCTACCATTTGCACTACTGATATCTAACTTCCTACTTCGATCAAGGGTTACAGTTTCAGCGACTGAGCGGAGGTCGCCACAGATGGGGCTCCTCAACAAGATCACATTCAGCAAAAGCGAGGGGCACTTGCGGAAGGCTGCACCAGGACAGCCTAGTGCCCCACCCACCGATCCAGCTTCTACTAGTACTACTGCCGCTGTTGAGAGACAGCCTCCTGGGGCTACTTTGGATCAGGTACGAGCTCTATTTGTTGAGTTCGTTGAGCCCATCATGGAGAAGCTTAGAGATCTGGATGGGCGCGTGAAAATGTTACAAGAGGATGTTGATCTGCTCAACACCAAATTATAGTCTTTTTAGTTATTATTTTACTTTTTTATATTATATTGAACATTATATAGTTGAGATGTAATTAATGTATAGTTTTTATTTCTCGTGTTTGCTAATTTATTTATTTGCAATCCTTTTACTTGCCGTTCATGATAATATAAAAAATAATATTATCTTTAAAATTATATTTATATAATTTAACAGAAAATAAATCATTTTTATCGAAAAAACAAAATTAAAAATATATGTACAAATTAATAATGATAAACAAATTAATGAAAAAAATTTCCTTTCGAAGTAATAAATTTAAGTTCATACGGTTATTAACTTTTCCCGAGAAAACAAATTTAATTTCCTACCAATATTATTACTGTTCGAACAGATCATATACTGTTCAAACAGAATTAATTGGTAGTTCGAACACTTTATCCCCCGTTCGAACGGTTTTTCTTTTTTAGACGATTTTTTTTGTCACAAAATATTCCATTCGAATGGATATTTTTCCGTTCGAACGAAATTTGTTTCTGAGGCAGTTTTGGAGACGGAATGAAAAATTCGTCTCCAAAAATGACTTTTAGAGATGAAATTTAGTTCGTCCCTAACTAATTTTGTCCCTAAAAATTAAATTTCTTGTAGTGCATGAAGAGGACACATTAAAAAGTTCTCATGCTTTTGTGAAAGCGCGCGTCTTTTTTTCTTTTAACGTTCTCATGCTTCATGTCCTATTTCTGAAGATTCATTCTTTACTACTCTAAAATTAACTAATTCTTTAACTTCTTTTTTTTTTTTTATATGAAAATAAATTTCATCAAATAAAAGATTACAGACATTTGCCAAGCTATAAAGCTTGAGAAAGAAAATCTAGAATACTATCCCACTACATATCAATATTTTCCACATTTTTTGCATTTCTAGCTAACTGATGTGCAACCATATTACCCTCCCTGTGAACATACACAAAATCACATTCAACAAAACAGGATGAAAGAGATTTTATTTCTCTGTATAATAAGCCAAGCAATGAAACCTCCATGATGTTTTGCTTTAATGCTTCCACTACCAACAAATAATCAGATTCTACTAAAAGCTTTGAGATTCCCATGCTCACTCACAACTGAAGGCCTCTAAGTATAGCAGTTAACTCAATTGTTTCAGCTTCCTCCACCTCATTCTCAACCTTACTAGCTGCCATCAACACATTAACTTAGTCATCCCTCAAAATTGCACCAAGACCAGATTTATTTTGATCTTCAAAAATGGCACCATCAACATTTAGCTTCAGCACACCTACTAGAGGGGGCTTCCATCGAAAATGGTTCTTCAACTGACATTTGATTTTAATTTGACCTCTTTAAAATTTCTTACCAACGCAACAACATTCTCAACAACTTTCTTTGGGTTCAACAGCAGCTAGTCATGTACCATCTTGTTTCTTCTATACCAAAAACTCCATGTCAAACAAAAGAATAGTGGCAGCTTCTCCTTTAATACGCCCTCACAGAACTTCAATGCAACCTCATGAAATTTCATTATAGCATCTATCACAAAATCTGGCAGCATTTCTTTCCATACACTCTAAAGACAAGCACAACTAATCAAAGCATGATGAGTATCCTCCACCTCAAACCCACAGAAACAACACTTCCCTTCAATTAATACATGTCTTCTTAATAAATTCTCTGTTGTAGGGAGCCCCTCCTACAAGCATGCCAAGCAAAGATTTTTATCTTACTTGGCACCTTCATCTTCCATAGATGTTTCCATAAAACCTAATGAGTCCCATAGATGATTCTACAATGATAGAACCCATTCTTTCCTTTATGAATTTGTAACAACTTCTTACATTAAAGGATCCACTTCTCTCATGTGCCCAAACTCTGCTATCCATTGAAGCTCTTAGACAGATTACTACTTTAAGAATGTCAGCCAGCACACTTGGATTGAAGAGAGCTCTAAGCTTATTTCATTCCACATTCTTGTATCATTATCAATAAGCATTGCCACCAATTCTTCTTGTGTATCTTCTGGTCTAAACACCCCTTCTAAAACAAGCTTAGTATGCCCTGGTATCCACTGATCACTCCAAATTCTTATAGCTCTTCCATCTCCAATTCTCCATCTATAACTTGCAAACATCCATTTTTTTGCTTCACATATACCCCTCCAAGTATAAGATGGAATATTTCCCAAGCCAGCTTGCTGAAAACTAGAATTTGGAAAATATCTAGCTTTTAACAATCTGAAAATCAGAGAATTTTCATCCTTCATCAGCCTCTATCCTTACTTAGCCAATAGAGCCAGATTAAAGACCCTAAGATCTTTAAATCTCATCCCTCCACATGACTTTATCTGACACATTTTAGACCAATTGAGCCAATGAATTTTACTCTCTTCTCCCTTCTATCCCCACCAAAACTTGGACATAAGACTCTCTAACTCAGAACATAAACTTGATGGCAATAGAAAATAGCTCATCGAATAAGTTGGAATAGATAGTGTCATTGCCTTTAATAGCACTTCCTTCCCTCCTTGTGATAGCACTTTCTCTTTCCAATATTAGAGCTTTTGCCAAACTTTTTGCTTAATGGAATGAAAAGCTCGATGTCTTGACTCACCCACAATGGGTGGGAGGCCTAAATACTTTTCGTACTATTGGATTTCACTATTTTTCCACAACAATCTTATCTTTTCTCTAGCCTCCCTACTTATATTTCCACTAAACACCATGACAGTTTTTTTTTTATTAATTTTTTGACCAGACACAACTTCATATCTCTCTAAGACATCCTGCACTCTTTTGTTCTCCCCTACCTCAGTTTTGCAGAAAATAATACTATCATCTGTAAAAAGTAAATGATTAATATTTGGAGCACCCCTGCAATTCTTCAGACCTGATATCTCCCCTCTCAGCCCAACTTCCTTTAATAGAGTAGTCAAGCCTTCAATGTAGATAAGAAAAAGATAAGGGGATAAAGGGCCCCCTTGTCTCAATCCACTACTTGGAACAATAGACCCTTTTGGACCACCATTTATCAATGCAAAAAAAAAAAAAGAAACTGAACTGATGTAGTACATGATCATATTAACAAAATTCTGATTAAAACCCATAACCTCCATCACTAATTTTATAAAATTCCACTCCACTTTATCGTAAGCCTTACTCATATATAGTTTCAAAGACATAAACCCTTTTTTCCCCTCTTTTTTGTTTTGTTTTAGATAATGGACTAACTCATAAGCTATTAAAACATTATCAGTAATAAACGACCAGGAACGAATGCACTTTGACTCTCCCCAATAACATAGGACAATACAGATTTCAATCTATTTGATAGCACCTTTGCAATCAATTTATAAACCACATTTTTTAAATAGGCCTATAATCATTATAATTTTTTAAATTTTTAAACAAACATAAAAAATAATTTAATTTTTTATAAATTTCAAAACAAAAATAATATTAAAGAAATATAGTCAAACAATTTTTTAAATTTATAATATATTCATTCAATTTTTTTCTCAACTTTCTTAAATTAAATTCTATAAAAATCTCAATTCAAATTATTTCATTACTATTCACAAATTATTTTACTATCATTTAGATTTCTCGTTTCATTTATCTTAATCTCAATATCTAAAGTAAGTGTGTCCCTTTCAACCTGGCCAGTTTGATCCCCATTTTGCAAGAGAGGAAAGGTGACAAATAAGACTATGCAACTAGGCCAGTTTTTTTTTTTTCCCAACCCAGCCCGAAACTTGATTATTCGGGTTCTAGCCTGAAAACAAACCCAGTCCGATACCCATGCTCCAAAACTTGGCTAAACTTGGGTCGGGTACCGAGTTTAAAATCCAGTAACCGTTAAAAACCAAACCCAGTTATTTTTTTAAAAATCGAGGTCTGCTGCTTGTTCTTGTGCATGTCTTTGTATTCTTCTCGGCGCTCCCATGGCCAAACCCAAGGCTCTAAGACAAACCCTTGACTCTTTCACGATCAAACACATCAACAAAACCATTCGAGGTAAGCGCTCTCTCTGTCTCTCTCCCTCACTTGTGCCACTTTCCCCTTTTAATTTTTCCTAGAAATTAACAACTCCTCAATCCCCTCTCTCCATGCTAAAAAAAACAAAGAGTGAGAAAACTATCTAACTTGACTTCACCAAATGTTCTAAGCCAGGGAATGTGTCCTCATTCGGTCGTCAAACCCATTGAAGCCGTCGTAGGTGGTGAAGATCGATCAGATTGAAGCGAACGGTCGTGTGGCCAACGTGATGGTCCATGTTAGATGGTACTATGACTCACTCAAAAATGAATAGTACAAAGGCTATCCCAAGTGCAGAAGGATGTCACGTAATAATTAGGAATAAATTCCTAGATCGTCTCCTTAGGGAAAGTTATTTAAAATCAAACTCGTTTAAAATGGTGAAAATATTCGCAAAGAGAAAATAGAAGTGGTGGTATGTGCAATGAATGGAAGAGTGCAACGGGATTAAAAAAAAAAGAAAGAACTAGTCATGGACTAGATTCATATTTTTGGATTTTTGAGTATCGAAATGAAATGTAAAAGACTAATAAATTGAAATTAACAATCAATGAATCAACTAAGCTAAACAATCTTAATTAATCTGAAAATTAAATAATAAAATAGAAATTATTTAAGTCATAATTAAGCTTTAATTAATCTAATATGCAATGGAACTAAAAGATTACTAAAACTAAACTAAGAATTAAACTAGATTAGAAAGTAATTGACAAAATACGAACTAAAAATTGAAAAGCTCCAAAATCAAGATTCTAGGGTTCATCATTGTATTCAAATCATAAATTTTCAATATTAATTCATAACAATTGTAATCACTGTTAAATGAAAACTTAAAAGAACAAGAAAAAGAATGACATTTAATAAAATAAATAGTAAATAAATTATCCAAAATTTTAAATCAAAAATATCAAAAATACTTCATAAACTTTAAATTGAAATTAAATAAAAAGTAAAAAAATAAAAAGAGCAAGTCAAATCAATAAAAATGAAGATTGAAAGTAGTGAAAGAGTTGGCCTGTAGCAGCAGCTGGACCCCTCAAGGAGCTCTTCAACGGCACTGCAGTTTCTCTATGTGTCTAGCATCCGAATATTGAATGAAAAGTAAACATTTTTTTTTGTGAGGCGTGCTCTTTCTTTTTGAAAAATAATGCCCTTTCGTTCTTTACTTTTTAAACCCGTGCGGCGTGCATGAATTTTTCTTTTGCTTCCTTTTCTATTTCTCATGCTTTGTACTTCTTGGCCCTTTTCTGTCCAAACATAAGTTTACAATTGACTTTTTACTTTCTTTTTTCTTTGACTTTTCTTATGCACTTTTTTGCCTATATAAAAGTAAATAAAAATTAAAAAAGAAATAAAATAAAATAAAATAAAAATGAAGAATAGAATATATATATATATATATATATATATATATATATATATAAAAGATGTTGTGTATGTGAAGAAATATTATCCAATTAAATCACAAGTTATAAAAAGTAAGCATTAACTATGCTATAAATCAAAATCACAACTCAGATTTATGCATCTTAATTATTTTTTCACCTAAAACCAACGATAATGTAATGAAATAAATAGAATATATTAGTTCTAGATGTATAAAATATACAATAATTCAACTCAATCATACTACCAACCTGAGGAGTCGATCGGCAGCAGAAGGCAATTCCACAGTTCAAGGAGGTTTTGCTCTCCGATCACTTCGACGTCCAAAGTCCTGATACCATCAAGGGCAAGTGTACGGTCCACACATATAAGAGATATACCAAGCTCGATGCCGTTGGGAAAAAAGACTTATTCTACTGTTTCGAGTACAATTCCTCTACTGGAGCTTTCAATCCCGATAGAGTCGCCGTGTATGTAAGCGAATCATTTGATTGAGTCCGGTTTTTTTTTTTTTTAAGTTTATAGTCATTGACATTTTATTTGTGTTGCTTGTGAAAATGATGAGTACGCAGATAGGATTTTGTAAAAGAAAAAAATGGATATAGGCCTAGCTCGGGTCATAACCCGTATACTCGGCCCAGGTTTTAGGGTTTGAAACCCAGGTTCCAGGTTTACCCGGGGTCGAGAATCCAATTGAACACCTGCACTAGGTGAGGTGGCGGGCATCGGTCCTTGTATTCGACGAGGTGGTGTACACCAGTCTTCAACGGATGGTAGTTAATATGTGAACTCAAGACTTATTTGGAAATAAATCTCATCTCAAAATTATTATATCATCTTATCTCATTTTCTTCCCAAACATAAGTCAAATACAAAATTTTCAAATTAATTGTTAACATCTTGTTTCGCACACTTTGGGCCAAGTTTCAACAACTCAGATCTTCGAAAACAGGCCCTGCACAAGGTAGAAAATACTGCAACTTTGAGAAGGCGGCCTTAGGGTCGGGGAACCTCCGATGTCAAAGTTAGTAAATATTTTTGGAGTTTAGTAAATAAGTAAGGGAGTCTAGGGATCAAATAAAGTAATCTCGTACCTGGAATCCGCTATTTATACTATATGTCTGAAGTGCAAATCATGCCTACTTTCATAAAGTTCGGGTTCCCCATACTGTTCTTTTTGTCAGAGTTTTTAAATGTAGTGTGGCTTTGCGACTGTGCCATGTTGTCTGGGTGGCAGAACCATTAATGCGGCGTGGTTCTCCAACCTTCTCCTCTTAGTATATCTTCCTTCTAGTCCGTTTATGCTTTCTCTGTCAGTAGATCAAAGGTTCTCTGTATATCATGTCTACTGTGCGAGTGGACACTTGAGAACTGGGTACTACCCTAGAGGTCCTTAGATCAATGAGTCTCATACTCTGCAGCACCATCTCTCCTGCGAGTTATGTACAAAGGAGTCCCCTAGTGGGCCGGGTTCATGGCTTTCTACTCTGGGCCTGGCTTGATAGGGCCTCTTGGGCCTTGTGGGGAAAATTTCCTTACAGTTATGTCACTAATTCTCATCAGACAAGTACGGTGTGAATTTATCACAACTTGGTCCCCCCTTCTTACAAAGGCCGGAAACTGTATTTAGTCTTTCTGAGGTCCAGGAGGCTTCTACGTATTGACATTTCTGACGGCATTCCTATCTTCCATGATGGGCTCACATTTTTCATTACATCTTTTCATCCTCATTAATGAAGGGATGTCAAGAGGCTTTTTGTAATTGCGTTGCTTCGTAAACCACATTCCACGAAATCGAAATGGCTAGTATCCTTGTTGCCAAGGTACATGAGAGTCTAACCGTCATCTTCTTTTTATAAAACATGGGAGTGGGACCTGATTTCCACCCACTACGTTGTGATTGTCTCGCTATTCTTATTCTCTTGATTTTTCTTCTCTTCGACCAGCCTTCTCTGTTACTTTGTGTTCTGGCAGTGATGGCCTCTGAAAAATCTATTCAACCCAATGTTTCTGGCAGGGGCTCTACTGATGAGGGGCCATTGTTTTTGGGTAGTGGATGGTGCTCGACTACTAACAAGCCAACACTGGCCTCTTTAGCTCTCACCTACCAAGTACCGGAGTCCACTTCCTTTGAAATTCCTAGCCCTAATGAAGGCACCGTCGACGTGGAGGGTCATTCGACTAGGGTGGCCTTATACCCTTCTATGTTTTCTTGTGGCTTGAGACTGTCGTTCCCTCGCCCTGTCCTTCCTAACTACACCCGAATTCCCAGAGATTATTAATGTGCTATAGCATTATTTGGTGGCAGATTTTGTTGGAATCCTTTCCGGACGATGTGGACCTCACTAGCCGTAAGTTTCTTCTTGCCCACAAGGTACTACGCCTAAAGGGGAATGTATGCAGCTTCAAGACATCCCATGCCCTGGTCACCTTGGAGTCGTGGTACTGCAAGGTGAAAGACTGGTCTTCCAGATTCTTCTTCATGTCTGGCCATAGGTGGGAGTTTTCGGTAAGCCAGATGAACCGTTGAAAGTTTCCAATACGAACAGACTAGGAAAAAGTTTCGGAAGACAAGGTTGTGCATCCTACAGCCACCCCTTATGAAGTGAAGCACTTTGGGATTGTGCAAGAATGGGTGTAGAACTATCCCGACAGTTTTTTTTTCTAGGTCCTCCTTTCTGAGGAGCTCTCTACCTCCCCTGGGACACCTTCCTTTAATGATAGGCCGTTGCTACGTGGCTCCAAGTTGCTCTTCTTCGAAAGCATTCCTTGGACCTTCCTTTGCTGGATAAGGGGAAAAAAGCTCGCCGGGAGAATGTTTAGGCCGAGGATAGGCCTCTTCCCGAAGTTCAAGATCCTCTAACGCGGGAACAAGCTACTTTGGAGGCCAGCCATCCCATTATTGTGGCTGTCTGAACGCTGATTGCAGTGGGCGAGCTGGCGAGCAATTTTCCTGTGGTGCCTCTTCTAGCGATGATTGTTGAGGCACTCGGGGGTGAGGTCGAGATGGACGCCCTCTTTCAGAGTATTTTTGCGGCTACTACTCCTAATGAAGGACAACATTTTTCTTCATGGATCTCTCATCCTTTTTCGTACTGTTCAGTCGTTGGGAGTCACTCTCTTGAGGCTGCTGATAAAGGTGTGGAGGCTTCTTCCAGTAACTACACAGAGGCAGAAGGTTACACAGGAGGTAAGTCTCCCCCAAACATTGTAATTCTCGGGGGTTCAAAGAATCCTACTTTAGATTCTTCTACCCAGGCCGCACTCCCAGAGAGGGGGAGTTTCTTTGTGCATATTCCAACCGACGATGGCCCGAGGAGCCTAGTCATCGACCCACTCATCTAGGTGGATTTCCCAGAAGGCGGCGGCTCTGTAGGTGGTACAGTTGGTGAGATTCCCCATGTTGAACCACTCAATTGAGCTGCGTATCTGGCGGGGGACGACTCTCTTCCGGATATTGCGATTGGCCTCTGCTGAAGGCCCACCTTGTAATACCCGAACCTTACTACGTGGGTTCTTACGTCATTTCTTTTAATTTAATTTCTTAAGTCAAATATTTTTGAGATAAAGATTTTTATGATTTTAATATTTAATATTTTATTTTAAGATATGTGTGCTTTTATCTTAATGTGGGTCATTAGAATAATTTAAGGAAAAATATTTTCATGATCTTAAGATATATTTTCTAAAGCCCCTACCTTTTTATTTAATTGAAGAGTGACCCAAATATTATCCACCATAGGATAAGCATAATTTTTCTATGGACTAATCCACACCATCCATCCCTTTAGCTTCCAAGAGAAGCTTTGAATTATTTCTCCTTATGGCAACCGACTTCTCCATTAAGCTATTCGGACCTCTCCCTCTCTTCTTCCTCTACAGGCCGACTGCAGCTTCTTGGACAAGCCAAAGAAGAATTTTCTGAAAGCCCCATGTGCAACCCCTCCATTCCGCACAAAGGCCCTCTCGGTTCTCTCCCACCAAACACCTCTCCCTTTCTCCAAGCCGATTCTCTTGCTGTCTCTCAATTTGGATTTTGGTTGAAGCTCCTTTCAAAAGGATGGATTTCGTGGCTTGGGTCTTCAGTTTTTCCTTCTCCTCTTCCGTTCGTGGCGTGCTAAACCAGGTAGTGCCCTGTTCTTCTATTTCCTCTTGTGGTTATGGGACTGTCGAGTGAGTTATGCTATATATTGGGAGTTCGAATTTCCTATGCTGGCCGACTGTGGTGTAGTGATTTTTGGGTTGACTTCTCTTTTATTTTTCCTCCAATACTTATTCTAATTAGGTAGTAATCTGTTCTTCTCATTCTTCTTGTGACTATGGAATTTCTAAGTAAGTTCATGCAGTGGATAGTGAGTTTCGAATTTCCTGTGCAAACCTATTCCTATGCAGTAATTTTCTGAGTTGATCCTTCATTTCGTTTCATCTATTTCTTGCCTTAGCTAAGTGGTATTTGGTTGGAGGAATAAGAGTGTTGTGTGTGTGCCGAACCATGCTCTGTTTTTCTGGGTCATAACTATACATATGCTCTGTTTTGGTGTGTGTTCCAACCGTATTTATGCTTTACTTCTTCTAGCCGTATATTTCATTATTGCTTAATTCCAACCGTAGGTAACTATAGGTTGTTTGTTGTGTTTATTCCTTGAGGTTTATTGAACCTAAGGCATGTTTTAATTTATCTTGTCTTAAGTGTTAAGTTAGTGAAGTTGAAGTGGTGATTTTAAGCATGCTTTTTCAAGAATTATGGCCTAAGTAAGCCACTAAGAGTTTTAATCCAAACTAGCAGGCTTACCTTGGAAACTTTAAGTTTGCCAAGTGCTATATCTATTATTTGTGATCTGTTTTTAGAAGATAAGAAATGTTTTCCTAAGCCTCTTACATCCTTAATATAGTTTAACTATGTAATTGAAATTTGGATTCAATAAGGGATGTCCAAAAGCATGAAAACACTAAGCCTATGGGCTGTCCAAGAGTTTCAGAATTTTCTTCTATGTTTTATTGAGACTTAAATCAGCCCAATTCATCCCTTTGTTCAAAGCTTTGCTTAGCTCAATTTAAGATAGAGTTTAGCATGAAAAACCAATGAAAAGAAGTGGCAAAAACCAACCCTTTGTAAGCCTTGGCCTTTTTGTTTAGTTTACCTTCCAAATGATATTCAAAGCTGTCAAATGCCTCTCTTGATCAAAATTTCCAGATTTGAAGCAAATTCCTTATTCTTTCCCTCTTTAAATAATTCCTACAATTTATGCATTTTAATCTATGATTTTTCACCTATCTTTCATGAAGAAAACATTTACCTTTAGAAGAGGTAGCTAGTGTGATATCTATTTTCATAAGTTTCTTTAAAATATTTGGAATAAAGATTTTAATGTTTTGGCTTAATGCCATGCTTGGTGGGAAGACAAATGGGTTAAGGGAACGTTTAATTCCAAGTTGGAATTTAAGTGAGCGTGTGAACGTATCGATCAGTAAGGCTCAAAGTAAGGTGGATGTTAATATATCTACCTCATTTTATTGAATAGGACTAGGAGCCTATTTTCAAGATCAAAGGAACCCGCTAGTAAAGCTCACAGGTAAGTAGCTATTGCTTCTTACACCAAGCTCTATTTATGAAAGAATATCGCTCTCATTATAAATGTTTCTCAAATGTGAAAGAATAAATGAATATAGTATATATAGCCCTTCCTTGATAGCCCCTGTTAAGTACCCTATCGATTATAATTGTGTGTACATGTATAAAGTAATGCATGCATGTAGATTCTAAGTCATGAGATTTTCATGCATGCTCTCTCAAAGAAATTATGATTATTTCCTATATGTAGTATAGCATGAAAATGTATCTTGTTCATGAAAATGCATGTGCATTAAACTAAGAAAAGATGATGAAAATGTTTAAATGTAAGGGAAAGGAAATGAACGTCTCATGTTTTATGCTTCAAATGATACTTTAAATGTGTTTTAAAATGCCCCTGAGAACTGATGTTTTAAAATGTCCCTGAGAACTATCGTTTTAAAGGATGCCATGAGCTGGCCTTTTAAAAGATGTTTTGAAAGATGATGCTTAAGCTCTTGTTTTCAAAGGATGTTTATGCTCGTGCTTTCAAATAATGTTTATGCTCATGCTTTTAAATGAGGTTTATGCTCGTACTTTTAAATGATTTTAAGCTCATGTTTTGATTGGGGTTTAAGCCTATTCTTTTAAATGATGTTTAAGTCTATGCCTTCAACTGATGTTTAAGCCTATGTTTTCAATTGATGTTTAAGCCTATGCTTTCAAATGATGTTTAAGCTTATGCTTTTAAGTGATGTTTAAGTCTACACTTTTTAATGATGTTTAAGCTCGTGCTTTTAAATTAAATGATGTTTAAGCTACGATTTTAAATGATGTTCAAGCTTATGCTTTTAAATGATGTTAAGTTCATGCTTTTCAATGATGTTTAAGCGCATGCCTCTCTCAATGATATTTAAGTTCATGATTTTAAATGACGTTCATTTCCTATGAATGAACTGTTAAATGAAAAAGACTGAAATGAATGAAAGTACGAAAGGACTGAAAGGAAACGAAAGTTTCAATGAATGAAAATACGTAATGGCCACATGAAAGGAAAAGGGGTACCCAATGAATGAATGGGCAGATTACAATGCCGGGTAGTAGTATCTGGTAGTGCACCCAGTGCTGCACCCTGATGGAATGGGATTCCAACTTGTGGCCACAGGCGAATCCATTGGTCATAGGGCCGCTAACCCTAGCACGAGGGGCATAACAGTGTGCAATGGCCTATGAAAATGAAAAGATGTAATGCATGAAAAGCATGTTATGCATGAAAAGATGTCAAGCATGAAAAGCATGAAAATAATGTTTATGCATGAAAAATGAAAAGCATGAAAGAATGTTTATGCATGAAAGCCTAATTATTTCTAAGAATGTTTATGCATGAAATGAAATGCAAATGTTTATGTATGCATGTTTTTTAAAGAAAAAGAATAGATGCCTAGTATGTTCACTGCATGGTGTACTACTTACTGAGTATTGGACTCAATTTTGTTTTAAATGTTTTAAACGTCCAGGAAATGAAGAAAAGGCTGGGGAGCAAGGCATTACTGCAGAGAGAGAGGCGGATGCTTAGTGTCTTCCCTATCGATGAGGAAAAAGAAAAGAATGAAAAAGAAAAGAAAAATATGCTAAGAATAGGTATGCACGTGACGGTCCTGCCCCTCGCGGGACGGGGTCGTTACACACTTGCTCCCACTGAAATCTCTGCAAGATTGCCTGAGTTTGCAAGCCTTGCGGAGGCCCTTCCTTCTCTATCTCGGTTGGCCACGGAAGGGAGCCGAGAGGAAGCCATTGGTCAGGTTGTTGAGTGCTTGTCGAATTTTTTCCACGAGGTTTGATTATTTCCTCCTGCCTTTTACTCTTTTCTTTTTTCCTTTCCCTTTTCCTTAGTCTTTCTTTTATGTTGTTAGGGTACTTCTCAACTTGCGGCTTTCATTGTGGATGATTAGGAGGTAGCAGCTTAGGAGAGCTTGGACCGTGCTCACAGTGAACAAGAGGAGAGGGAACAGTTGAACTGCGAACTCAAGAGGACAAGACTAGACCTATCGGGTGAGCACAAGAGAGTGAAGAAGCTAGAGCGCCACCAAAGGAAATACAAGCAGAAGTGGGAAAAGGAGAAAACTCGATTGGAATGGCTTAACCAAAGTCTCCAAGGTGACTTATCTCGAGTGCGGGAGGAGAATGATTGGTTGGAGCAGCTTAACCAAAGTTTTCAGGATGCCACCATTTCCTTACAAAGGCAGCTGAAGTGGTTCTCGAAGCTTCACGACGAGGCATAGGGACACGGGGTTGTTGAAAGCCATAAATCAATGCGGTCATTCCTTTTAGAGAGTCCAAAGCTGCATTCGAGATCTTTCACCAGGTACTTTCAGTGGTTTGTGCTTGCCAATATTCCCACCAGGGAGGCATCCTTTGAAACCAACCATGACCTAGGAATGAAAAGGATGTTGAATGCTTTCCCTAGTCTTGTCGAACTTGTGTCAGAATTAGTGGAGCTAGCCGACCTTGTTGCCACTGAGACCGATGCTCCTGGTGCTAAGATTTAAAGATTTTATTTGTTTTGTTATACTTTTTTTTTACACATGTATCCACATTTGCTTGCTCAACAGTTTGTACATTTACTGACTAATGCACATATCTTGTTTGTCATGTCTCACTTTTGTCTCTTTTTCCTTTTTGGGTGGTCGGCCTGAGGGACCATGGTGAAGGGGTCTATAGAGCTCCTACCTACCCCGCTAGCCGGTCATGCTGCACTGGTTATCCTCTTATGGATAGTCATTCTCGTAATACAGTCATCGTTTTAATCGTTATTTGGGCAGCCATGTCTAGCCGTACCTTTGAAGTTTCTCGGTCTACCCCGCTGGCATCCGGTTTAATCTTTTTGACCCCGCTAGTTGCTTAGCCTTGTGAGGCATCTTTAATATTGGATTTCTTCCTCTGCTTTTTTTATGTGCTCTGTGCATGTTTCTAGATTTTAAAAGTAGCCACAGATTGTTAGGTTGATCTGCCTTGTTGACTATTCACTACTCTTGGGCCGGATAATGGCTTAAGGCTCAGCAGGCTTTAAGTAGTGGGAATAAATTCCTTTATAGTTACCTCGCTAATTCTTTCCAGAGAAATTCAGAAAGAATTCTTCTTATTTCCACTGACCCTATGCCCTATTAAGTTCTCGGCTTTCCTGGTTGCATGCTGAGTGACTGTTCGCATTTTACATACATGGCAACACAATGTCCGTTATGTTTTCACATTAAATGGCATCCCTTCGATTTCCACATCATGGCTTCATTTTTTTACTAGCATTAATTATGCACATCATATTAGTAGATTTGTTCTTCATTGGTTGCGATAATCAAGGGATTCTGGCTCTCTTGGGGGACAGATGGTGGTTCGTGGAGTTATGGTGCCTCAGGAGGCCAAATGTCAACCCCGCCTATATAAGGACCTTCCTCCCAATTAGAAAATCCATTATACTCACTCTGCCTTTGTTTTCCATTTTGTGACTCTTGCTTTACTGCCTAAGTTCCCAGTTCCTTTCTTTGCCTTTGCTTTTTTCCTAGGTTTCTTTGTATTTTCTTCTCTCTTTCATGGTTTTGATGAATCGTTTACGCCCTAGTTAGTGACAAGTCCTCTAATGGCATTCAGGCCACTGTTGGCTATGGCGGTCTGAGCATCAGAGGGTGGAACCGCCAATCCTTCGTTGTTAGGATCCTTGACCCCTTGTTCTCGTTCTTGCTCTTTTGCTTATTGTGCCTCACTCATTCTCGCCCTTTTTCTTACAAGGCTCGACTTCAAAACTCTTTTCCCCAACTTGCTACCTGCTTGGTTGCAGTGGTGAATGGTTTGGTCGCTGTGATGCTATGGTGTATGTCGCTGTCTAAAAACACAGTTGCAGATCCCAAACTCATTTCTTTCGCCCAGAAACGTGGGCCAAAATTGTAGAAACAATCAAGATATTTTCAGCTCAGGCCTTTTGGTTTCTTTGGGTCTAAGAATAGTGAGCTCTTTTGGATCTTTTGGATTATCTCTGTCAGTTTTACGGTCTAGGTCTAGGGTCAAACACTGGAACTTGTTTTGTTGAATATAGTTTCACAGTGTAACTTGCTCCTTGTAGTCCTACAAAGTCACTGTTAACGTAGTGTTTCACACACCTTTAGGTCAAGCTCTAAGAATGCAAGTCTTTGAAAACGGGCCCTACATAAGGTAGAAATACTACAACTTTGAGAGGACGGCCTTGGGGCCAGGGATCCTCCAATGCCAAAGTTAGTAAATATTCTTGGAGTTTAGTAAATAAGTAAGGGAGTCTAGGGATCAGCGAGAGTATTCTCATACCTGTAGTTCACTATTTGTACTATATGTCTGAAAAACAAAGTATGCTTGCTTTCATGAAGTTCGGGTTCCTGGTACTGTTCCTTTTGTCAGAGTCATTAATGTGGCGTGTTCTGGGTGGTGAAACCATTAATGTGGCGTAGTTCTCCAATCTTCTCCTCTTAGTCTGCCTTCCTTCTTGTCCGTTCATGCCTTCTATGTCAGTAGATCAACGGTTTTCCATATATCACGCATGTTGTGCGGGTGGGCACTCAAGGACTGGACACTACTCGAGAGGTCCTTAGATAATGTTGAACCCATTTTCTTATAGAATTTTAGTCCTTCCATTGATACTTGAATTATATTAAAAATATGAGTTGATTGCCTCTTTAAATGGACACTGATTTCTTTGTTACATTAGCCCTTCTTGCATCTCTAAGTGTGCATATTCCTTGTGTCACCACTCATCCATCTTATCATAATCATATAGGCTGTATATTTTCTTAATAAATTATTTGTGATTGCCCCAATACGACAATATTGCATTATACTGCTTGGTGAATCATGTGAGGTTTGGATAAGTGCCATTACATATTTCCTTCTCTGCTGCATTCTTTCCCTCTCTGCTCGTTTTAAGTAGTTCATATACTTATTACTGCCCATGCTAACCATAATAACTAAGGGTTATGTTAAAATTCAAGTATGTTACAAAAAGTTCACTTTTGTGTATTCCACCAAGTCACTAATTCCATTGTAGTTGTACATCCTTTCATATTTACCCATGTACTTGATTTTTATCATTTAGTACTATATTGTTTGGCTTGATAAAAGAACCTGTGCAACCTATTAGTCAAAGGGTGGGTTTTCGTTCATTTTTGTGGAAAATGTTCTTTGAGAAGCATGATGACTACAACGTAGATGGAATGAAATATTTCTTTCATTCCTGAACAATTTTTGACTTGAAACTTTTTTTTTTGTTTTTGTTTTTATAGGATCTCTTTCAGTCCAATCACTTGAAGTTTCTATTTGGATGAGATTAAATCATTAATGGACATGCTACTGATTTTGTAATTCATATATTGTAATTTTGTATTTTGTAATGTAATGTATAAATAACAAATAATGCAATATGTAGTGGATTGCATTGTGATGTATGCATAGATGAATATTGGATTGTTTTTTCGTTTTACATGCATTTAGTATTTTTAGAACACAAATATTATGTCTTTCATGAACTTGACATTGTAGAAAAAAAAATTAATAAAATAAACACTTGTACTTGAAAAAAAAAATCATGGTACAGCCCGGAACCTGGGTTTTCGGGTTTCAAAAACTATGATTCATCCGGGTTCCGGCTTGGGTTTGACTCATACCAACCCGGTCCCAATTTCGGCCCGAATTTGGAACCTGGGTTCCAGTCCGGGTACACCCAGGTTCCCAGGTTGGAACCCGGATGAACACCCTTATCCTCTGTAGTATCATCTCTTCTGCAGGTTATAAATGGAGGACCCTCCTAGTGGGCCGGGTTCATGGCTTTCTACTCTGTGCCGGGCTTGATAGGGCTTATTGGACCTTGTGGGGAAAATCCCCTTACTCTAATCATTACAATTTTCCTAAACTTTTAAACAAAAAATAAAAAATAATTCAACGTTTTTAAATCTCTAAACAAAAATAATATTATAAAACTATATTCTAATAATATTTTAACTTTATAATATATTTTTTTTCAACTTTTTTTCTCTCCTTTCCCAAAATTCAAAAAATACTCTACTCAAAATATTTCGCTACTATTCACAACTATTTTACTACTAATTACAAAATTCTTATCTCATCTCACTCTCTAAACAAACCCTCAGTGTATTTAATGTCCAAGGTCTACACCATCCAGTGGTAGATCCAAAATCCACCTTTGATTGGAGTGGATTACTATATAAGGATAGTCAAATATTTTAAATATTTGTTTAACATATGTTGTAGTATAATTTATATGCAATACAAAAATATTGTAAACACAAACTCAAGATTTAAAAATGTCATCAATATATCAATCAATAAAAGAATATATGGATGCATATGTTATAGTAATTAAAGATAGATAAGAGTTTCCTCGTTTCAATGTTAATACAATGAGAAAAATGATCTTAGAGAGCGGTCGACGAAGAATAGAGAAAGATTATTAATTATTAGGTTTTTAATATGAAAAATTATATTTACAGTCATAAGTTTTAAATTTTAGAGAATTTTGAGAGCCAAAAGCTTTTAAAGAAAATTTATTTTCTTATTTTTTGGTAAAATTTGGAGTTAAGTTGTGAATGTTAACAAAAAGTATATATTCTTAATACTTCTTTTAAAACAAAAATTGTTATAGATTTTTAGACATTTAAGGAGGTTGTCTTAAACTTTTGGAGAAGAGAATAACTCTTTTTATAAATTCTTAATATCAAACAAAAAAAATAATAAGTTAAATCTACTAGTCACTAACATTATTCACGAGATCTGTTAGCCACTTTCTTAATCATTAAGTAAAAAAAATTAAAAAAAATACATTAGCGGTCAAAATAAGAGACATATTAACATTATGAGCAATACTACTCTGCCGCCTACAAGTGACCGCTCATTGTGCCGCCTAGTGCAAATTGCACTTTTCTTTTCTTTTTTTTTCTATTTCAAACATTTTTTAAACATGTTTAAATATTTTTAAAAAATAAAAAAAATACAAAAAGAAAATAAATAAATAAATGTATGAGTGGTCAAAATAAGCAGACAAATTGAGAATGTATAGTAGCATTATTCTAACATTATTCATTATTGAAAGTGTTTGGAAGAAAAGATTGAAAGAAAAAATCAGTATGGTTTGTCATTTTATCCTGGATAAGGATAGCCAAAACCGAACGTCATGATCTGCCCGCGCGTGGAGTGGCCGTTTAATTAACGGAAGCTAGCATTTGGGTGTCGGGATGGGCAAGGGATAACTGCATGTACACTCCTCATCAACCTCTGACTCATCTGCATGCATGCATCTCTTTAATTAATTTCATCTTTCTTAAATTATTCTTCTTGCTTCTTTTTGCAGGCTCAGTCATTGAATTCGAAAAAGTGAATGCTAATTCGCCGTTTACAATTCCCGGCGGCCGGCTATCGCACTGCTCCAGATTATTCCTGATCTTTATAATTCCACAAGTTCTGGCGCCCCAAATAATTAATTCATTCCAGCCTTTTGATCAACTCTAGGGCTGTACAAGAAATCGAGAAACCGACCTAGACCGACTTAGACTGGCCACCGGAGTTTAGAACCGGCCTAAACAAGTGAAGAACCGGTCGGCACGCGGCAGAAAATAGAGAAAATAGATATCGGTTAGTTCGGCATCAGTTCGAACCTGGTTCAAATAGCTGAACCGACTGATTAAAAAAATTATATTTTTTTATATATTCTGTAATCAAAACGACGCCGTTCTACTTAAGTTTAAGTGAAACAGCATCATTTTAAGATTGTAGTTGTGTTTTAAAAACAATTGAAATGACGCCGTTTGGTTGGCGTCATTTTATTTATAACGTATTAAAAAAAAAATTAAGTAGAACGATGCCATTTGGTTTAAACCAAACGGCGTCGTTATAGGTCGTCTTCTTCCTCCTTCCCGATTCTCATTTCTTATCTTCTCTCTCTATCTCTCTCCTCTGCAACTCTCTCTCTCTCTCTACTCTCTCAGACCTAGCTTGCCGATGAACAGATCGTGAACCACCAGAGAATTGTCGATGTCAAGACGGCTAGTGTTTCTCTTCCCCATCGACCAGTTTCAACCTGGTTTCTCTCCCAAAAATGGAGTATCGGTCAGCGTCGATTTTGTCCAAAAATCACACCGATGGGGTTGATTTTCATCCCTAATCAACTCGATGCATGCAAGTGCAACTTTCACTTTACTTCGATAGAAGAAATGATATTTACAGTCGTGAAGTGTGAAAATATTATGTATTTTTTTAAAAAGAATGAGTAAATGTGGGACTCATATAAAAAAATGATGGATACCACAATTTTTCAAAACGATTATGCAACGCTTGCATATTTTAAGATTGTATGTAGCATTATTTACTTGACTATAGATCCGGGCTTGGCATAACATTAAAAAGCTTATTGTCATTATGCATTTAAAGCCCTTCTTGATAAGTCAAGAAAGAAGAGACAAAAAAAAATCAGCCAAGGCCCAAATGCTAAAATAGAGTCACTTACTGAAATACACAAGACAAGACAATAATTGACTCAATCTAGTCAAAGAACCTAAGGAAGGAACGTAAAGCAAAGTGTGTAGCTAGATTAAGGGGAGGACATGCTACTAGAAAAAGGGGAAAGGCAATAATTGACTCAAGTTGGCCAAACAACGGAGGAAATGACTTCAAGCAAGTGGGTAACTAAGGGTACGTTTGGGTACCAAGAAAACATTTATTATTATTATTCAACATTCTATTTTTATTTTTTCACTACTATTCACAACTCTTCTCAATACTTCTTACTATCCAAACATATCCTAAAGGAGAGGACATGCGACTAAAAAGGAGGAAACTTCTTCAACACTGCCAAGACAACTTCATCTTACCCAACCATTTCACCATTTTTATCAATTTAATAGAGCATGAGAGGACGTGAGAGTTTGTATAATTACCATACAATTTCAATCACGAAAGATCTATGTGCATAGATTTTAATGTCAAATTAAGTAAATTTTAATGTCTCCATCTCTTTTTACAATACAAGTCATGAATGAATATTGTCCCAAACAACGCACACCCCTCTAAACATCACCCTGTAGGCCGGTCATTCAATCGTACTGTTGGCATCCACACTCAATGAAAACATCATCAACAATACTAAATGTGAAAAAAGTGGAGCTTCAAGCCTGAAAGTGGTGGGATCACTGAGATTGTGGTTCATCATGATTGACGGGCAATAAGCTTCATCTCCTTTAAAAGTGACAATGGAGATGGTGTAGTTGAGTACCCTGAAAAGTTTAGTGGCAATGAAGGACAAACAAACAAGGTGACCATCACCCAACAAGGAATATCTCTAATAGTTATGTTAGAGAGGAAATTACTTCTCTCAGTCAATAATGAATGAGTTTCTAGTACGTATCTAGTAGGCTATTTGAGGTGTTATACTATGGTATGACCTCGGAGGGGGCATGATTCCTGGTGCTCGGTTTAGTATGTTACATTATGGAGCACAAGTATGTCGTTGATAGCGTCCATTCGACACGGGTATTTCTCTAGACTCATCTCCATGGATCGATCCCGATATTAAAAGAATACAATTATTTCACTTTATATATGGTGTGTTTGATGTAGCTTTATCTTTTAATCGTCTTCTATCACATGAATCTCCTGCGACTCTTTCCTTACCTGCGAATTAGTCTTTCTTATATATATATGTATCCACCACTTGTCCTGATCAAATATTATGAACTTGAATATATGTTTAAGCATTAATTATCTTATATTTACAGACAGAGAGGAGGAAATTGTCTAATTGGAAGAAAACGTATCCATAATAAATGATTTTAAAAAAAGGGTACTGCTACTAGATCGATTCAAATGGCTCTTTTGATGTGGCACTACTATGTAGTGCTACTTGATTTATTAAAAATATTAAAAATATTAAAAAAATATATTCAAATCAAAAGGACATCCGAAAATGTAAAAAGATATGAAGACGGGTCTATTTATGAACACAACTATTCTCATCTATTTTTAGATATTTTCAAATATTTCATTTTCAAAAACAGTCGAACACAACTTTTTTTTAGTTTCAAATTTTTAACTTTTTCATATAATCATTATAACTTTTCCGAACTTCTAAACAACATATAAAAAATAATGCAAATTTTTTAAATTTTAAAATAAAATTTATATTCAAATAATATTTTAACTTAATAATATTTTTATTCAACTTTTTCTCTCTCATTTCTACTCTAAATGACATCTTAACTTAAACTATTTCATTATTATTTACAAACTATTTCATAACTATTTATAGATATTTTGAGATATTCTTAATATCCAAATCAACCAGAAAACTCTAATTTTTATGGTCATCCAAACAGACATGACTACTATTCTTAGCATTAGACGGATCATAAAACTCTAATTTTTTAGTTTTTTTAATAAAGCAGTGGATTCACAGAATCATCTCAATTTTATTCAATTTTATATGGTTAAGTAGCATTATTAAAAAATAAAAATAAAAAAATGGAAAGAAAGGAGTAAATACTAGATGAGTTAATTTTCTAACCGATCAGTTGTTTCTCTCCAAAAAACAGCCCTCTACTAATTGAGTGCCATGTAGGTGTGTCACTAATTGTAGGATCAGAATCGCTTTGGAGCGGTCGGTCTATTCTTTCGTGTTTAACAGCCCCCAAATGAAAGCCTACCACGTCAGATTCTACACACAAATTAACCTAAGATGATTACACCCGATCAAGAGTACTGAAACACACATTGCTTTGGAGCCTTCAGCCCTCATATCGTCTAGTATACAAAATCACCCCCTCCAGTAAACAAACTCACCCCATTGTCACGGTCCTCTTTGTCCATCGACATCGTCCCCTCAGCCACTTACATGGTAAGCTTCCACTCTTCTATTTCGTATGGGTCTACCTGCCTTTGTGTGTGGTTACAGAAACTTCCCATTGATTAGCAAGCTAGCTTTTGTTTGTTTCTTCCATCTTCGTTCAGAATTACTTGCGTTTGTTTCTTGGAGGGCAGTCAGCACTCAATCTCCACTCACACATCTCCACATCCATCTCCTGCACAATTTCTAATTATCTATCATAATTTATTTTATTTTTAAAAGCAAACAATGATTTTGTGTTGACATGTTGTAGTTGGTAAATATTTGGAAAGGATAATGTGTTATATATACACGTTAATTTATACCATTTAAGTTTGGAGATTTCATATGGATTTGATTGATCTCACTATTGTTCTATGGAAATGTGAGATTCAGCCCATTTATGAAAATTGTATTGATTCAATATTTTTGTTTGGAAATAAAAGAAATCTACAAAGAAATACCGGAAGACAAAGCACAATAGCACTCTCATGGACAGCACAAAATCTGGAAATCTGCAAAGAAATACCATATCACAGAATCTGCAAAGAGATAAAAAAAAACACAGAATCGTAGGGATTGAGGAGAGGAGAAAGACCTTTCAAAGAAATAAAAAACACAGAATCGACGGGGTTGGACTCTGGACTCTAAATCGAGGGGTGTTTTCGTGTGAGGCTCAAGAGAGGGGACCAGCCGCAATGGAAGTAGCAACAGAGAGAAATGACAGAGAGAGGGACTGGAGAGAGTGCCGTAGAGGGGGGCAGAGAGCATTGGTATTGAGTTTCCAACTTTCTTGTGTGAATTCTATGAAGGGGATGGAGACGAGGGATGGTAGCCATGCGTGATCCTCTGTAGTGGGGGCACATCCTACAAGGTCTTTCTCCTCTCCTCAATCCCGTCAAGTCTATGTTTTTTATCTCTTTGCAGATTCTGTGATCTGGTATTTCTTTACAGATTTCTAGATTTTATATTATTCGTGAAAGTGCTATCATGCTTTGTCTTCCTGGTATTTCTTTGCAAATTTTTTTGATTTCCAAATAAAAAAATTGAGTCAAAACAATTTTTATAAATGGGCTGAGTCTCACATTTCTATAAAATAATAATGAGATCAATCATATCGATATGGAATCTCCAAACTTAAATGGTATAAGTTAACGTGTATATATAACACATTATCCTTTGCAGATATTTACCAACTACAACATTTCAATACAAAATTATTGTTTGTTTTTAAAAATAGAATAAATTATGATATATAATTAGAAATTGTGCAGTAGATGGATGTGGAGATGTGTGAGTGGGGATCGAGTGCCGACTGACCTCCAAGAACAAACGCAAGTCATTCTGAACGAAGATGGAAGAAACAAACAGAAGCTAGCTTGCCAATCAATGGAAAGTTTCTGTAACCACACGCAAAGGCAGGTAGACCCATACGAAATAGAAAAGGGGAAGCTTACCATGTAAGTGGCTGAGGGGACGACGTCGATGGACAAAGAGGACGGCGACGATGGGGTGATTTTGTTTACTGGAGGGGGTGATTTTGTATACTGGACGATACGAGGGCTGAAGGCTCCAAAGCAATGTGTTTCAGGACTCTTGAAAGGGTGTAATCATCTTAGGTTAATTTGTGAGTAGTTTCTGACGTGGCGGGCTTTCATTTGGGGGCTGTTAAACACTAAAAACAGACCGGCGCTCCAAAGCGGTTCTGAACTTCTGATACTAGATAAGTAGATATAAAGAGGTGGAGGGAGATTACAGTGGAAAAGGAACACACTATAGCATTACGCATCAAACCATGACAACAGCATTACCTCTGCACCGAGTCTCCGCCATACAATCATCGCGAAGCTGCCATCATCCTCATCATACCACCACTCTCCACGGCCTCTCTTCCTTCCCTCCAAATCCCCCAAATTCAAAACATGTTCTCTTTCCTAAACCTCGAGATCATCAACCTTTCCGAATCCATATCTCTCGCAGAGACGCTGCTTCCCTCTCCTTCCTTGCTCTAGTGCCTTTCTTCTCTCCGCTCGCGCCCCCTGCATCTGCCTTCTCCATCGGCATTTGTACGTTTCTTTTTTCTCTTTTTTCTTTTTTGGCATTCTCCGATTTCCTGTTTCTTGGTTCTTGCTATCGAGTCCCTAATTTCTTGATTGGTACACAGCAGGACCGAAGGATTGGTTGAAAGAGCAGAAGAGGAAGGCTTCCAAATTCCTTTTGGCCCCTATTGACGCCTCAAGAGAAAGCCTTCGCTCTGCCTATCTCTTACTCAGTACTACTCTGTCCCTCTCTCGCTCTCTCTCGCTCTCTCTCGAATTCATTGGTTTGGAAGGCTTTGTTTTTGTCACTCAGTTTGGTTGGTTTGTGAACAGCGGCTGTGGGTTCTGAATATACCAATGAGGACTTAGAGAAAGTTCAAGGGCTGTTGCGGTCGGCCGCCAGGGATTGCATTCCACAGGATAGGAATGATTTTGTTAGCTTTCAAGCCAGCACGGGAGTCGAGGTTCGATCTCCTCATTTTCTTTGTCGTGTTATAGTGTGTGTTTATCTCTCTCGCTCGCCGCCCCCCCCCCCCCCAACCCGCCGCGCGCCACCCCGCCCCAAGACAAAAAAGGGTTCATTCAGATTACTCTCGTTTAAACGCTGCACTTTTTTATAATTTTTTTCCTAAATTTAGATCTTGCACATATCATGTTTGATTATTTCATATGGACTTGGAAGTTTCGAGTGTCATTGACATGACATTCCTGTACGCGTTGAAATGTGGAGTTTTCAAGATATTGTTGAATTTTCATGTCCTATGCAAAAAACTTTTAACAAATGATTATATTTTCTGGATACAACAAAGAATGGAGAAGAAATAAGAATCTGAGGCCTCGAACGAGTTATGAAGAATGAATAATGAATAATTTTAATATTCGTTCAAGTAACATTGAACAAGGGATAAGAATGTGAGAGACCGTTAAATAGTTATAATCGTTGTTAAGGTTTCAATGATGAACAGGTTTGTACATTCCGATTGGTTGTGAAAAATGCAGCCTCACTGCTTGATAACAAAGATCCTGTGAAGCTGGAGGCTGAAGCTATACTGAGTGATCTTATAAGGTAGCCACCATTCTTTTGCTCGGTGCATATACCACTGGCTAGTACGCCTTTTTTTCTTTCTTTTTTGGCTGAAGGCTAGTATACCTATTAGTGTGTAACATGTCCTGTAAAATGATTGCTAAAAATTTAATAATTTCTCTATGAAATATTAAGTTCCCAACCCTGCAGCTGCCAAGTTAGGCATAGCATATCAGGTTAATCAATCTCCCTTCTTCTGCATCTGAGAAAATGAGGGTAAAGCAACTGTAAGGACCAACTTGCTTGACAATCAATCCAGCTCTAAGCATTGTAAAACATGGACCTCCTTTTCCTCAATCTCCTCAATGCCCAAGAGAAGTGTCTGGACATTGATTTTATTTTATTTTTGGGTATGATAGCTGACAGAATATATGATTTTTGTTGCAGATCTTTCACTTCGCTGAATGGTCTAGCAAGTGAAGCAGATATTCAAGTTGCTTCCAATAGGTACACCTTTCATGCCTAGCTTACAAGAAAGATGGTATAAGATGCGTGGACAGAAATTTCATTCAATAAGATGCCTAACTGCATTTATGTAGCTGCAAGACAAATGATTGCTTTCATAAAAGGTGCTCAGTTGCTACTGAGGTGGCAATTGCATGGCTTGCACAGATCACCTAGCAATTAAAGAATGTGACTGAGATGCATTGCTCATGGATATATTTTGGTAAAGACGTCTAGTGCCAAAAAGGCATTTAAATTCCATGTGGAGAAAGCTATTTAGAGGGTGCTTGCCTAACTAAGGCAGGATTCAAGATTTCAATGGGGTATGGAGGTCAGATCCTCCCGAGGGAACACTTCAAGGTTTATGGGATGGGTTTTTTAAGCAAAGATATCACGGTGAAGGTGATACTAATACCTTATGGCAAATGGCTTGGTGCAAGGGTAATGCTTAAGCTAACACCTTGTGGTGAATTGCTTGGTCACATTCTTTCATATGTTGATATCATCATGCTGTCAGTCCGAGTGACACACATGACCTCATTCACCAACAATGTTAGATTGTGACATTTTGTCACAATTGCAAGATGCTTCTCACATAAGGGCATACGTCACATATCAACTTCCCCTAAAATGCACAATCCTAATCAAGGGAACTAGTACAAGAAGATGAACCAATTGGTTTGTCTTTGGGATCCCCACCATGTGGACCCTCATTGGTTCACAGAAGTCTTACCTTCTTCAGGGTAAACTTAATTGCACTTGACAAAGCTTATTTCATTCCACAGGTAATTTCCATTTGCAAATACTGTAACAACCGAAAGAAAGTCCAAGCCACATATGAGCTTATACTCCAAAATGACTAGTTTTTGTTACATTTGGAGCCCTTTGAAATCATTGTAGAGGGCAGGAACTTCTCATTCCCAAGCAATATAGGATCTCATTCATTACCTTTCTAGACTAAATTCTGGGTATTACTATCTCCCCCCTTAAATACTTGACATCCTTGTCAGGACTTAGGTCATTTCATCATTTGTGGCACACCACACTTCTTGTTGGAATTGTCTCTAATACCATAGCCACATATGTACTATAATCATAAGAAGGCCAGTCAATTTGAAACTTCCCTAGAATCACGTATAAAACCCAGTTTCACTTAGTGCGTAGCCAATGTGGGACGATAGTATTAGTTATCAAAAAAAATTGCTCATGACTATTTTATACCGTATCTATTCTATGTTGATTCTTCATATTCCCAATGTAGGACTGGGGTGTTATATACTCATGCGTGATTGCCTTGCTTCTCTCCTCCTTGCTATGTTATAAAATGTTGTTCACTTATGTAATTGATGCGCTTTTCCAACTAATTAGGAATGTGCGGTATACTACCCTCCAAGCGGGTAATTTCTTTCTCAACCAAAAGTCTAACAAAACTTTAATCTCAGAAATGCTAATAGTGAAAGGGAACTTTTCTAGGAATTAAAGGTCTCCTTGAAACATGTTTCCAAGCTATTAACTTATATAAATATATTTGACAATTTATCCTTGATTTAATAAAACTAAAGTGATTGTTCCATTAGTAAACCTTGCGGAGATTCATCAACCTGAGCTATGTGTATAAAATAATGTATCATGTTTGGGAAATACTAAGCAACAAGTATTAAAGAGTTGTAAAAATCTATTTTCTTTCTAGATCAATCAGCTAATAGTTATTGGCAACTGCAGAATAGGGCAGCTGAGACTGTTGGTTATATGATATCAGAGTGGCATTGAGTTCTGCTTTCTCTGCTCAAGTGTTCACCCAATGCCTGGCAATAAGCTCAACTCTCAATTCTAGTTTTATTGTATAAATCGTTGTCAATTGATGAAGGGTTAAACACTCTGATACTTGATTCTGCTTGTGAGCCATTGTTCTAAATTGTTGCCATAACTGCTCTGACTCTTGCCCATTTTACCTTTCTATTTTTAACTGCAGACAAAACGTAGCAGCTGCACTCATGGATACAATATCTTGTCTTGACAAGTTTGAGCAGGGTATTAAAGAATGCCTTGAAGTTTGATCATCATTTTAATGATTAAAGTAATCAAGTATATATTGTGCTGGAAGGTTTTTTGCTTCTGACTGTTGGACATGGAAGATGGTAGAAGTATGTCCATATTGAATTGTTCTTGATGTCCTGTAGTTCTCTTTCTAACGTCTCCTTTCCCATTTATCTCATTATTTTTAGTTGACGACTCCTTTTTCCTATGAGGCAAGATATTTGTAATCGAATGTTGTTATTGGAAGGTAGTTGATGTCAGTTTTCTTACTTGCTTGACCTATTGAAGTAAAGTTCTCCGGAATAATTATAGTCAATGCACTCACTTATCTCCACTCCATGTGTTCTGACACACACATACACTTGCACACGCATACACAAAATACACTTGTGTGTTCATCACTTCATTGTACTTGAAGCTTTTCGTGATGCTTCTATCTGTTGGAGTTAGAAGGTTATGGGATTGTGGCTTTAAAATGTTCTTTGCGGTAAAAATTTAACTGTTTTTTTCCCTTATCATCGTCTCTGTCCCTGCCCTTTATTTTTGCATTTGTTTCTCATTATTTAGTAGTGGCGAGATATTTGTTATCTGATATAATTATTCTGAAAGATTTTTGGTGTTGGTCGTGATTAGTGTACTTGGGCTAAGCCTTTGTGCTCTTCGATAAAATTTCCTATATGCACATCCTTCTATCTCAACCAAAACTGCAGAAAGAAATTAATTTTATTACATGTTTCTGTATGAGTGTGTGGATTGTCAAATCCTTCCCTATCTCTGTCCTGTTCTGCAAATTAAACGTGACATGGTATAGGGAATTGATGTGTTTTTGAGAATTTTGAGGCTGCTTGAGCCTTGAGGTTTGACCCTGGAGAAAATCTCATATGCTACTGGAATTCCCTGCGTCCATAATGAATTCAACAAGTTTTTGTTTTGGGAATTGAGTATGAAACAAAAAGCTTGTATAATCTAAACTATGTCGGAGATATAAATTCTTTTTGCCAGGCAGTAACAAGTAACAAAGGTGAGGTATAACCTGGTAAGAAACAAATAATCCACCAAAGTATATACTTATTATGAGTACTTTTTGGAAGCAGATCTCACCATTAATGTTAGGCAGTTTGTGCTGCTGCAGTTTTCTTCCCTTCACTATGAAATAAGTGCTCACAATGCATTAATTTTGCCAAGTTGAAGTATGATGCGTGTACTTCATCTGAAATTGGATTGCATATCAAGTGTGACTAACAAAAGTTATAAACCCACATGTTTGAAATGACATTGCTTTCGGTCCCGACTTTCTTGCGAAAGCATTGTTGTTGCCGTTGTTGTCATTTTTTGTCTTTAATCTTTCATCCACCAGACTTGGGTTCTTCTCTTTGTGGTGAAGGGCACAGAACTATGTGTATAGAACAGATCCTTTTAAGGTTTGGTCATAAATCTGCATCCTTGGAGACAAAGGGTGACAGAAATCCAACCCTCAGTGCTAAGCATCTTGGTATAGTTATAAGTCAATTATTTCGTTTCAGCTATATTTAAAGACAATTTTGAGCTCTCCTTTACTCTGCTTTCTGTACTGCACAGAAAGGTTTACCAATGGTTAGTGGCACGATGGGGCGATGAGAATATTGGCTGAACCTTCTGACCCTCAACCAAACAATCTGCTGTAGTTGTCCTCGTAATTGAGGCAATAATGAAGAACCTTCATCCGATGAATCAGTTATGAATGACTTTCCCCCATCAATTTCACCTTTTATTTAGACTATTCCAGCTAAACCAGATTGCAGCAAACAATAGAAGTAATTAGAATTTGCTATTAATATGAATTGATAAATACAGAACTATTAGAAAGTTTCTTCTCTAAGGAAGTCTTATGCTCCATTTTTTTTTTGGAGAAAATTGGAACTACTTGAGAGCTTTGCTAGTTTATATACCTGCACCATTGCAGGAGAACCATCTAACGGCTATCATGTTTTCCTTCTGATTAACTTCAGGTGTAGTACTTTACATACATTTTAGAGCAGTACTACAAACAATGATGCCTAAATCTATGCTATAACTGCTAGCTGTCTTCTTCTATTATTACTGATCTCTTGGCTCTCTATGGAAGAATGGTTTGGTTGGGTGAACCAGAAGCCTGCACCAAATATAAGCGACAGCATGGTGTTCCATCATCTGGGTGGTTTTGTAGAGATCTAGGCAAGCTGCGAAGCCTGTTGAACAGATTTAGGGGATCATGCATTAACCCAAAATGAGCATCTGGATCACCAATTTGTGAAAGCTTTACATGAGAAAACCCAAGAGATGGCAGAAGATGATCAGGCCAATCACTGTAAAAGTGGAAGATGGAACTTGAAAGTGTGGTTGATGATTTGTTCATGAAGTCTGCTAATAGGACTGTGCTGGTTAGGGCACACTTCTCAGCTATGGTCTTCAGTACCTGGATCGCCTGGGGCTGTGACAGGTAGTAAAGTATACCTTCAAGAACCCATATTGTGTTCTTCTCTGGCACAAAACCTGATATTTGAAGCTTTTCAAGCCAGTCAATATCTCTGATGTCAGCTGCCACCTTGGTCAGGGATTTTGATTTCAGTGTTAGATGCTGGTGTTCATTTGTGGTTTCCATTGCTGCCTGCAGAAGAGTGGTTTTCACTTGCAAAACTTTGGGAAAATCAACTTCAAAAACATCACTGTCCTTCAAACAGCTTAAACGGTATGCCCTTGCATCCATTCCTACAGGGCAAAAGACCAAAGACATGTAATCTCAAAATAATAAGGAATGCAGCTGACAATTTAGCTGGAGTTAACCACTAGGGAACGGCTCAAGTGGTAAGGACTTTGGTCTTGAGGGTTCAGACCTTGGGTGCAAACAATTTCTATGGGCCCATGTGCATAAGTAAAAAACCGATGATTAACCTAATCTGTGTGGTGTGGGTGCGAGGCACGGGTCCGGGTTTAACTGGATAAAAAAACATGTAGCGCTTGCACGGCCTCTAGAGTTCCTCATCATCAAATAACATTTATCCAGAGTTAAAGAGGATTCCTCATTTGAACTGGGAATGCGAGCATATCACATGCTTCTCAAACACTACCGATCTTGGATGCAAGTTATCGACATGGCAACTGGTGATGATCAAGGGTATATGGTAACTACTTTATAAATTGGCCATAGTTCATAACTTTATCGATTGAATTATGTTGGCTTTCTGTAGTGTGCATATGTATCTGCTAGCTATCATTAAAGATTTGTAAATCACGGTTCTGCTCTCTAGTTTAGTACAGAAACAATTTGCAAGAAGCTCTGGACCTATCATTTTCTTTAAAGTCGGGGTGTGGTTTTAATCACTTGTCTGGAATGATGGATAATCCTAGTTATGATTTGAGGCATTGGTCATCCAAAAATATGGCAACAATTAGAATCTCTTTAGTTTCAACTGAATTCGTCCATATATAGTACAATGTAACATGATTGCTGGCTAAACATGAAATGCAAGAACTTGTGGTTAAGCAGAGTTACTAACCTGCACCGAGAATGACAACCTGGGCTTCTCTCCTAGTGAAGGAATTCAGAGCAGCTTCAAGTTTGGAATCAAACCAGAGGGTCCGGACAGCAAGAATCACCCCAGAAACTTCTCGTGCATTGTTGATACGGTCTTTCTTGATCTTCTCATACAGGCTTGTGAGGTAAGTTTCTCCTGCAAGCAAGTCTGCAAGAGGGTCATGGATCAAATGCTTCCAAAGTGCTCTTCCTGCAGCTGTTTGACACGCTGAGCGCAGGAGGGGATCCCATTCATTTTCAATGGTGGCATGGACTTCTCTAACCGTGTCTGTAAATAGCAGTTCTGGGAGCTTAAGCTCAGGCCAAGTTGGGTCTGTAGGCAAGGCATTTTCTTGGTCAGACATGCCTGCAAATGACACCCCAGAAGTTCGAGAAAGCTAATAAACGAGAGCCAAGGAGATAATGCATGATATATAAGAGTGGAGAGAGATCACTTGGGGAGAAGAAATTTGTAGAGATAAGAAAAAGAGAGCCACACACAAAACCAACGCTGGAGAAAAGATCTTATATCGTATGTATCTCCAGCCTTCCTTGCCCTTGCTCTTGTTGAAAAGGAGGGTGAAAATGTTGTCCACGACTGCCACAAATTCCACATGCCCATTCTTTCCCAAAAAAGTAAAGCCCCAGAAATTGGCTCCACCAGAGATGGGTGACATGTTACCACTACCAGAGGTGAGTGGCTCCTAAGCAGAGCAATATATTAAACTCTTCCGTGTGTTTTGTCCATTAACGGGTAGATTTTTTGGCTGCATATGACCGGCTTGTCTGTAAATCCGTATATCCCATGCCTCAGAGAGAGAGAGAGAGAGAGAGAGAGCGATGCGGCACGTCATCCACGTCGCCAACTGGTTGGCAGGGTATTGGTGGACTAGTTGGGAGGGGTCTTAAAGGCAGTGCCTTTTCACTTTTCACTTTGGGATGTTTACAACATGAATAGAATTTAGCCCCTCTACTTGCGGTATTTCGGTCCCTCTCAATTGTTCGTTACGTATGGTATCTCGGTCCCTCTCAATACGGAGTCAATAGTCAATTGTCCGTCCCCATATACCCTTTTTTTTTTCTTGCTTTTATTAATAAACACTCGGCTACTGAAATTCCGTGATGGAAAATGCCATGACTCACGATAATGGGTCTCCATTTCTTTGTAGAGAAATATTTTAACTATAAAGTGATTTCATAAGAGTAATCTCATAAACTGATATAGTTTGTCAGATTATAAAATTATTTTTATTGCAAAGCAGATCTAATGGATCATATGAAGTTAAGTCAATTCGTAAGATTACTTTTATATAATTCTTTTGTGGCTGCAGTACTACTTAATGATTAAGGAATATTTTTTAATCATGTTGTTTATTTTTATTTTTTCTATATGTTTAAGGAAATTAAAAAAATACATAAAAAATAAAGAAAAAATAAAGAAAGAAAGAAAAGAACATTGCACGTTTTGGGAGGATTCCTTGATAGGAATTCTCGGTGAGTGATTGAAATGAAGAAAAAATGATTCAATAAATTCATGAGTTACATCCACTATTTACTGAGAATAACGTGCCACATTGTGAAAAATCACAATGCATAACTTATAATTTTTCAACCGACAAAATTATGTATTTGATAATGCAACTGAAATGAAGAAAAAATTAATAAATAAATTTGTGGTTACATCCTCTCTTTGTACATAATGAAGTGGCACATTGTGAAAATCAACTTTTCAACTCAAAGTTATTAGTTTAAAGTATATAACTTTCATTTAAAGACCAATAAGTATACTTGGTCAAGTGGATAACCACTTTGCACCTTTTAAGAGGCACGGTTCAGTCACTTAAACTTAAACCAAAACTTAATATGTTAGGAACGAAAATACCTAACACATGATTCCATCCAATTTTAGCAAAATAACTCACAAATTAATTTGCACTAATCCATGTTTCATGAACATTTACCACTGAGTCATCAGTCATGTATAGCCAAATACTGATATCCTCGTGCATACGAGAAGATATCTTTCGAATTAAACCTTATGGTAGCGTAAGTATCTCAAACTCCTAACAAAGTCAATGGTGACCTAATGTTAAACCAAAAATTTATATGTTAAGGAATGAAAATACATGATTCCATCCAATTTTAGAGAAATAAGCCACAAATTAATTTGCACTAATCCATGTTTCATGAATATTTACAAAAATAAACCTTAAGCTTTTGCTGAAAGTTGTATCCATTTCTTATGTTCATATAGGTAAAGCTCCTTTAGTATCTCTATTACTTTAAACACTTACCATTGAGAATCATTAAGAATATAATATTCATCCTTCATTTATCATAATAGTTAGCAATGAGCATCATGCAATGAGTTTCTTAGATTAAATTAAAATCTCAGTTTTATTTTAGACAAATAACTGGAATTTGTTGTTACCCTTTAAACTTTAGACTATTTATTAATAGTGTAAGCTTAGGTTCCTATTATAGGTGACTTTTAGAAAAGAAAAAGGTTTCAAACTCATTCGACTAAATGTACTGATCTCCAAATCTCTCGAGAGTCCTTTCGTGAAAGGATCCGCCAAGATTTTACTTGATCACACATATATAATAATGATAATACCATCACTTCTTAATTGCTTGACATATTTATGTCTCAAGCTAATATGTATAGATTTCTCATTATAGACTTTACTATAAGACCTAGACATAGTAGCTTTACTATCATAGCACAAAGAAATGGCTAACATCAATTGTAGCTATAAATTTATATCAAATTATAAATTTCTCAATCAATTTGCCTCTTTGCTGGTTGTTGCCAAAACTACAAATTCAGATTCTATTGTGTAATGTTATATACTCATCTATTTGTTAGAAACTCTTCAAATAGCTACACTATCAAGGGTGACAACCCAGCCATACATAACATTATTATCATTTATACTAGTAATTCAACTATCATCACAATATCCTTCTAGTACACTAGGAAAATTGATGTAATACAATCTTAACGAACTAGTTCTTTTAAGCTACCCAATGACTCTACCAATTGCTTTCAAATGTTATGTACTATGATTATTTGTATATCTAGAAAGTTTGCATACTGCAAAGGAAATATCTAGCCTAGTGTTGTGCATTGCATACATTAAGCTACCAATTGCTTTCTCGATTAATTTAAATGAGAAATTATATAGGGTGTTTGTTTTTTTTTTTAATTCCTAATTGTTAAAATTTAAGAAGCATTTTCTTAACATAATGAGATTGACAAAAAACATATCTTCCACTATATCTCTTTACTTTGAAACCTAAAATGGTGTTAATTTCATTAAGATCATTCATTTTGAACTTTAAAGTAAAATACTTCTTAGTTTCATATATCTCTTCCATTCTTATTCCAAATATAAGCAAGCAAGTTATCCACATAAACACAAATTATAATACCATAACAATAAGTGGGTTTAGAATAAATACATTTATCAACATTATTATGCCTACATCTATGAGATAAAATTGCCGAATCAAATTTCTCACGCCATTGTTTTGGTGTCTGTTATAATCCATACAATGACTTGATTAATTTGCAAACTCTATTTTCTTGTCAGGACATGGAAAACCTTTATAGTTGTTCCGTGTACACCTCTTCATCTAGATCATCATTTAGAAAAGCAGTTTTAATATTCATTTGGTATACATATAAGTTATATATTGAAGCTAGTGTTATAAGCATTGCAATGAATCTAAATCTAGCCGCTAGTGCATACCTCAAAATAGTTTATGCCCTCTATTTGGTTAAAACCTTTAGTTACTAATCTGGTCTTAAAAGTTTGAAGAAACACATTTATATTTTATTTTCTCCTAAATACTCATTCACAACCAATATGTTTTGATCTAGGATACAAATCAACTAAAATTCAAGTATTCTTTAACAATAGTCCATTCATCCTTGATTGCCTTTTTCCAAAGTGCAACATCTCTGAAAGCATAAAGCTTTTTAATATTCTTTTATATTTAACAAAATGCATGGGTATCTTATTTAAAACATATCTTTGTTTCTTTTTTAAAAAGAAAATAATAGTTTGAGATGATACAAAATCTAAATCCAAGTTTTTTTCTTTTCTGACTTATTGAATTCTCCTTGATTTAGTCGATGTGTCAAAAATTATATGATTCTCTTTTCAGTTTGAGTCAATTTCTGGTGTTTGAGTAGGATTTGACACTGTTTTAGAATCATTATAGAGTTTATCTTTACTAAACTCTATATCATTTGGTTCTACTATAACATTGAATCCAAATACAAAAGCCTGTCGAGTTTTGAATTTATAGCATATCCTAGAAAAACACTCTTCATTGCACTTAGATCTATTTTTGTTTTTTTGTTTTTACCTAGAACTCTATAAAATGGTAAATAGCCCCATTCCCTTAGGTATTCTAGTTTTTATTTTTTGCCTTTCCATAGTTCATATGGTGAAACTTTAAATTTTGTAGAATATATTTTATTATGCAAATGGCATTTTGTAAGCACGTCTTTCCCCACAAATTAAAAGACAATTTTGCATTCAAAATTGTAGTACCATTTAACATATTAACTAGTTTCCTATTTTTCTTTTTTGCTATCCCATTTTTTGTATGGTATAGGATGTGCTAGTTTGATGTATAATGACATTCTTTTTCCAATATAAAGAAAAGTCAATGGGAAAATATTCTCTATCATTATGAAGTATCTTAATTTTTCTTTTCTTAATTTTCAACAACAGACTTATAACGTTTGAACATATTAAAGGCCTCATCTTTACTTTTCATTAAAAATACAAACACACACACACACACACACTATATATATATATATATATATATATATATATATATATATATATATATATATATATATATATCTTGAAAAGTCATCAATAAAATTAATAAAATATTTATTGCATCATCTAGTTAAAATACCATTAAGTTTACAAATATCATAATGCACAAATTCTAATAATTGTGTATTTATGATTGTTTTCAGGAGATGTTTCTTTATCATTTTACTTAAATGCAAATCTCACATTTAGTACTATGGTCATGATTATATGAAATTAAACTATGCTTTTACATAAACTTTAAAAATTTAAATGTGTTAAATGATTGTGCCACAAAGTAGAAGACTCAACAATATCGTAGAATCATAATTTGTTTGATAGATACTCAGTTTAAGCCTGCCTTCACAAGTGTACATTTTCCAACAAACACTCCTTTTGAAATAATCACATTATCATATTTAATTACGACTTTAACATCTTTCTTACAAAGTAAATTTGCAAATACAAGGTTTTCTCTTATTTCTTGGACATAAAGAATATTAAAAAGGATAAGTTTCTTCTCAAAAGTAAACTGAGCTTCTACAGTTCATTTCCCTGCAAATTTTGCATAGTTGTGGTTTCCCTTTAGTATTATATGTCCATCTGTTGCATCTTTATAATGCTATTGGGATTGCCATCTTCTTTTATTTATTTCTTCTTGTACCTGCATTCCTACTTAAGATGTCCATTCTTTCAACAATTGTAACAAGTTTATTTTTGTTGTATTTGACACCATTGTTGGGAAAGTAATTGTATTTTCTCTTGTTTCCTTCAAAATAATTTTAAAAACTATTTCCCTCATCAACAAAATTCACTTTAAATCTATTGGTAGAAAATACTTTCTTATAATGAATTCAAGTTTCCTCTTCATATTGTAAATATTTTTGAATTTGCTCTATTTGAAATCATCTATCATGTGTGTAAGGGGATTTTCCCCCACTAAGCCCAAGAAGCCTGTGGAGGAAAGAAGAGTAAGATCAAAGGTCCAGCCTAGGACAAATAGCTCTCAACTCAACTAGCAGGAAAAGTCCTATAAACTCTACCTGCAGGAGGGATAGTGCTGCAGGGGATGAGACTCGTTGATCTGTAGACTCCTCAATTAGTGTACAACCTTTAAGTGCCCACCCACATTGCATACGTAATATGCGGGGAGCCCTTGATCTATTGACAGAAAAGACATCAACGGACCATGAAGAAGACAGTCTGAGAGAATGAGGTCAAAGAACCATGCCCCATTAATGGCTCCACTACCTAGGCAACACGCCACATTAATGATGACACTGCAGAGCCATACAGTATTTAAAGATTCTGACACAAGAAACAATACGAAGAACGTGGATTTCATGGAGGCAAGCACGATTTGTCCCCCTAACTGGTAGTATAAATAGCAGATCCTAAGTACAAGAATAGGCCTTTGATCCCTAGACTCCTTTATTTATTTACAAACTTCCCAAAATATTTAATAACTTTGGCATTGGAGGTTATCGGACCCCTAGGCCGCCCTCTCCAATTTGTCATTCTCTCCATCTTTTGCAGGCCCGTTATCGAAGACTTGAGTTATCAGAGCTTGACCCAAAAGTGTGTGAAACACGATGTTAATAGTGGTGTCGTCTGTGGGATCGTTATAGATCTTGCGTATCTTTCTCATGCCTGCAACAACCCGTTCCGAGTAACTTAGGAGAGACATGGGAGACACCATGGAAGTAAGGTTGAAAACAGTGGAAAAATGGATAACGAAGCTAACAGGTGAAGTGCAAACACTACGCAAGGAAAACAAGGAACTTGGAAAACCTCAACAGAAGCAGGACAACGGAGTAGGATCCAGCAACAGTAACCATGTGGGGTCGCGGAACACGCAAGTTGGACCTAATAAAGAAGAAGAGCAGAAGAACATGCAGGATGAACTCCACAGCCTCAAAGGAAAATATGAGGAAATAGCGAAGAAAGTAAGTACGTCGTTAATGGTAGACCAATTGCTCATAAGCATAGGTCTACCCTATACTAAAGAAGTGATGGTGGTGCCCTTACCACCAAAGTTTAGGGTCTCTACTATGGATATATATGATGGAGGAATGGACCCTTTTGAGCACATGAAAACTTTCAGAGCTCACATGACGTTGCATGGCTTCCTAGGGGAAGCAGCTTGTAAAGCGTTTCTATTGACCCTGAAGGGGTCAGCACATGTATGATTCGGGTCACTAGAGCCTGGATCAATAGACAGCTTTGGTGAACTGGCTAGAATGTTTCTAACCCAGTTCATGTCCAGTCGAAGAAGGCGGCGTCCGACCTTGTACCTCCTCACCATCAAACAAACAGAGGATGAAATCTTGAAATCCTACCTATCTCGATTCAACAAGGAGCACATGATCACCGACGACCAAGACGAGAAGATAACTCTGGCGGTACTCCTGGGAGGAGTTTGGCCATGATCCCAGTTTATGGCCAAGCTGGCCAGAAGGACTCCAGTGACATTGTAAGAGTTCATGGACCAGGCCGACAAAGGAAGGAAGTGGAGCGTACAGAGAAAAGGACCAAGGCCCCGACCAAGACTAGGCCCCACGAGAAAGGGGAAAATTACTCCCAAGAAAAGCAACGAGAGGAAGCCCCAACAAGGGAGCCCGGACTACGGTACGATCGACCCACGTTCACCATTCGCGAGGCTGACACTCACATCACACAAAGGGAGGACAACCAGGGAGCAATGTGCCGCTACTACACATACCATCGGTCCACCTCACACAATACCAAGGATTGCTTATCCCCGCAAGGGAGGAGGGAATACGCAGAGCAACAGTAGTGATGTCACTCCTTGGCCCGGAGTAAGAAAGAAGGAGAAAATTGAGAGAAATGAGTCGAGGTCGGGGCAATTAGAACAAGTGGGCAAACAGCCCTAAAGGCAGCCGACGATAAGAGAACTGTAGCCAGATCGTGCTCGTTTGCTGCCAAGACAGGAGCCCCCACTTGGGGAAATTCAAACCATAGATAGAGGATTCACGAGCGGGGGTATAACCTCTTCAAGCAGAAAAACGCAAGTCAGATGGGCTCGATACCACAAGGTGCACTTAGTTGAGTATCAGCCTGCCAAACATCGAAGGTGTGACCCCACCCTAATCATCTCATTCATGGAGGCCGACGAGGAAGGGGTTTTGTACCCCTACAAAGACGCATTGGTGGTCACTATGTTTGTTGCCAACTTCACCACCCACGGGATCCTCATCGATAACGGGAGGATGATGGCCTCGCCTTGGTCACTATGCTTCTGGGGAGCCTTCGCTAGAATGGGCATAGAGACCACTCGGCTATAGCTAGCCCCCATGCCCTTGAAAGGTTTCTTCGGAAGTGTGGTCCAACCTGTGGGAACCATCACACTGCCCATCCTTGGTAGTAGCCCCTGCACAACCCCTGTCATGGTCGACTTCCTAGTAGTGAAGACTCCGTCGTAGTACAACGTCATTATTGGGAGACCGACCCTCAATAGCTTACGGGTAGTCATATCAACCTACCACCTCAAAATGAAGTTTTCAATTCCCAGGGAGTCAGAAAAGTCCGAGGTGAGCAGGTCTTAGCAAGAGAATGCTACATCCAAGAGCTGAAGTAGAAGGATGATGGCCTCGCCTTGGACGGCATTACCAGGACATGCTAGGCCGGGCACCGCCAAAGGAGCCATGGCAGGCCTCCATTTGAAACGCACTCTGCCAGTCTCGAGGGAGAGTAAGAGGCAGTGCACAGCCTTAGGAGGAAGGGTGGATGATAGCCTCCAAGGTCTTAGCAAGAGAATGCTACATTCAAGAGCTGAAGTAGAAGGATGATGGCCTCACCTTGGACGACATTACCAGGACATGCTAGGCCGGGCACCGCCAAAGGAGCCATGGCAGGCCTCCATTTGAAACTCACCCTGCCAGTCTCGAGGGAGAGTAAGAGGCAGTGCACAGCCCTAGGAGGAAGGGTGGATGATAGCCTCCAAGGCTAGAAACTCTATTTTCCTTGGTTTTGTAGTATCTCTTTATCCAGTATGTACTTTCTTTATATTTAATGAGAATGCAACTTTTCAGGACAATGCAAAACATCTACCTCACACTTTCATATCACCTGCAAAGCGCCAACAAGAAAGTGCGCGACCCACAAAATTTACGGTGACAACATTATCAACAAATTAATAATTACCTCCCCTCAAGGCACCATAAGGAAAGGTAGGCATAAAGGCTGTCTTATTCTTTCTGTGGCGAAGTGCGGGCCAGCATTGGGCTGCCCGAAGATGAAGGCTTACCTTCTTTGCTAGTGTCGATAGGTTGGTGCGGGTCCAATCACAAACTGCCCAAATAATGTACCTCCCTATAGGATAACATAGAAAAATGTAGGCCTAAAGGTTACCGTGTTCCTCCCCAGGGGAGAGTAGAATCAGCCTCACCGCTCTACGAATAAATTACCTCGACCTCCGTCACAATGAAGAGTGGCATCAGCACCAGCCTGACCCAACACTTACGTTTCCTATGATATCAACGAGCGGGAGCGGGATTAGTCTCAAACTACCTGAACAACATACCTCTCGTGAGACAAGATGGGAGAACTAGGCCGAAAGCTGTTCTACCCCTCCCACCATGGAGAGTGGGTCATGCCCCCTAACAACCCGAACAACTTACCCCAACTCTTATCACATCAAAGAGTAGCCAGCTATATCTTTGTCCGAATTTACCTCCCCGTGGGATACCACAAGAAAAGGTAGGCTTTAAGATTGCCTTATCCCTCCCGCGACAGAGTGCGGGTTAGTTCTTAACTACCTAAAGTCAGAAACTATATCTTCCTCGTAAGTATCAACAGGCAGGAGCAGGTATAGTAACAAATTGCTCGAATAACTTACCACCACATGGGGTACTATAGGGAAAAGTAGGCCTAAAAGTTACATTATCCCTCCCATGGAGGAGATCGGGTTTAGCCCTTGTGGTAACCCGAATACTTACTCCAACCTCCGCTGTGATCAAAGAGTGGGTTCAAGGCCATCTTGACCCAAAATGTTACATTTCCCTATGATGTCAACGAGTAGGAGCAGGTTCAGTAACAGACTGCCCGAATAAATTACCTTCCTACAAGATACTATAGGAAAAGGTAGGCCTAAATATTGCATTGTCCCTCCTACAGAGGGGAGCAGGTTTAGCTTTCCAAATGACCCAAAAATTTACCCCGACTCCAATCACAGTGAAAGAGCGGACTGGCCCTATAGCCGTCTGAAGAAGCTACCTCCTTGGAGAACCAAAAGGGGCGGGCTGATTTGAGGCAGTTTGACCTCTCCCCAATGGAGTGTGGGCTAAGCCTCTCCGTTGCTCAAAGTAAGAAGAATCCCCGGAAGGAAAACAACATCCCACAGAAAGTTGCACGGTGTCAACAAGCAAAAGTAGGCTGAGTTTGTGAACTTCCCAAATACTGGGACAAAAGGTACAAGCATTAATAACGGGGGGCAACAATGGTGCAGCAAGGAGAACAGTGAACATAGAGAAATGCAGAAATAGTATGATAACCCTTATCGGCTAGCGAGGTTGGCATGGTTTAAACTGGATGGCGGTGGGGTGGGTCAAGAATCCTTGAACTCTGCCCTAGGTTACGAGTACATGAGAAGAAGGAGCAAAATAACTGAGAAGGCATGGTCGAGCATGGTCATCAAATCAACAAATTACAACCAACTAAATAACGAGTAGCCTAGAGCACGATTAAAGCAAGCAGGTACATCTAAACTAGGAGGGTGTCGACAACAAAATCAATAGCTATGTCCCGAGGATGGCTATCCATAAGAGAAGAACAAGTGTAGCACAACTGACTGATAGGACAGGTAGGAGCCCTGCAAACTCCTACACCAAAAGTCCCCTGGGTCGGTCAACAAAGTAGAGAAGAGAAAACATTCAGAAAAGAAGAGTCTAAAGAAAAACGTAAAGAAAAAGCAAGGTATTGTTACTAATTGATATATACAAATCGTTGGCGGACAAAATTATAGATACATGTGTACAATCCATAGGGAAGAACAAAGCAATAAAGCAGGATTATTCGGGTACATTAAGTCTCAGCACTAGAAATACCAGCCTCAGTAGCAACAGGAGCAGGATTATCCGGCACTGCGTCGACCAAAGCAGGAACAATTAGATCTGGGAAAGTATCGGGTATCTCCTTCCTTTCTAGATCGCGGTTGGCTGTGAAGGCCGCTGTGCTAGTAGGAATCTTGTTGAGCGCAAGTCCCTGCAGATACTTTGTAAAGGACCTTGAATGCAGCTCTGGATTATCCAGAAGGAATGCCCGCATCAACCTACGACCCTTGACAACCCCTTGTCCCACGTCTAGTCATGAAGTCTCGAGAACAACTTCAGCTGCTTTTCTAGGCAGAGGGTGACATTCTATGCTTGGGATAAGTCATCCCGAAGAATTTGGTTAAGCCGCTCCAAATGCTCATTCTCATCCCGCACTTGGGATAAGTCATCCCGAAGACTTTGACTGAGTATCTCTGACTGTTCCTTATCTTCCTAAGCCTTCTTCTTATGCTTCCTCCAACTGCACTTTGACTTCCTCACCCTTTTTTTGCTTGTCCACCAGGTTAAGCCGCGTCCTCTCCAACTCGCGCACCAACAACTCCCTCTCTTCTCTCTCACCGTGAGCATAATCAAGGAAAACTCTAGCCATTGAAGAAAGGCCTAGGTTCTTTTGCACGACGGCCTCCTGATCATCCACGATAAAAAGCTGCCAGTTGAGAAGTGCCCTGGTGACAAAATAATCGACATCTAGTGATTAGTAAGAGGGGGCTCAAAGGCAAGAAAGAAAGGAAAAAGATAGGAAAGGAACAACCAAACCTCATGGAAGAAGCCAAAAAAATACTTGACGACATGACCAATGGCTTCCTCACGACTCCCCTCCGTCGCCAGCTAAGACAAAGGTGGGAGAACCTCTATAGAACCCTCGACTTCAGATGATTCTGCAGCTGCTTCAGGAAGAGCAAGCTGGTCCCTGCATGAACCCTCCAGATTAAGGCCAATTACAACATCCAAAAGGGGATCTTCCTCTGCTGGGCGCTCGTCTTAGAAGGGTGGCTCGTCGTGTAGACCTTCGCCAACTATAACATCCAGAGGGGCATCATCCCCCTCTGGGTGCTCGACCTGGGCAAGAGGGTCTGCAACCAGATTCCTTAAACCTTCACAGACTATAACATCTGGAAGGGATTTTCCTCTGACGCGGTCCTCTATATCTACACGATTGCTGGAAGTAGCCGACACTGGCCCTTCATAAGTGGCCTCGAGGGAATGACTACCAACGGCGAAATAAGACAAGGAAGGAGGGGAGATCCAAAAAGACTTTGAAGGAGGCCCTCTATCTCAAACTCGTCCTCGAGCACCTTTGAGGACCATCATCTGAGTCAACGTAACAATGGAATGGCTGGCCTCCAGGATAACCGAATCCCGCGGTGGAAGATTCTGAGTCTCAGAAGGTGGCCTACTCACAGTCTGCGCACCCTCCTGGTTAGTTTTCTTTCCTCTGTTTGACAGGGGAAGATCCGAGGAGCGCTTTTGAGAAAAGCAACTTGAGGCTAGGCAGCAATCACTCTATCATTGAAAGGAAGGTGGTCCAAGGGAGGTAGAGAACTTCTTAAGTTCACCCATTCTCTGATAACCGCGATACGTCATGCCTCGTAAGAAGTAGTTGATGGACGCACAACCTTATCCTTCAGGACCTGCTCCCAGTCCATCCGTATTGGGAACTCACGGAGGTTCACTTAGCCCATCTAAAACTCTCATCCGCAGCCAGACACGAAGAAGAATTTGGGAGACTAGTTTTTCACTTTGCGATACCTCGGCTCCAGGGTGACTAGAGTGTGTATCACCCTGAAACTGCAGACATTCTCCTTTTGCCGTAGCACTTTATGGGTAAGAAGGAACTCGCAACCGGTGAAATCTAGATTGTCAGTGAAGGATTCCAGTAGAGCATGCCGCTGAATAATGCTGCAGCACATCAACAATCTCCAAGCATTCAGGTGCAATTGGGAGAGAGTCAGACTTAGGCAGTCCAGAAGGTCGTGAACAGGGCGAGGGAAAAGCAGCCTCAGGCCACATATAAACATGGAAGGAAATAGGGTCACCCTTGTGGAATGACCTCTGCATTAACGGCACCCTTGTTGGGGTTAGGAATTTCAAAAAATGCTGACTACGCTACTTGGTAAGTAAGGGTTAAGGAAGCCAGCGTTGGTTTTGGGGTACTTGAACGCCATCCGCTACCCCTAAATAATGACCTAGTATCTATAGAACATCCATTGAAAATATTGGGTTGAGTAGATTTTTTGGAAGGCATCACCACCAATGTATGAGATAGTGAAGGAGATCGAGCAGAGGAAAGAAAAATTGAAAAAATTAAATGGCAGGGCGGTTATAAAGCAGTAGACAAAAACCACACACCACTTCTACTTTATATAAGCGGAAGGTGACAGTTAGTCTATCACACACCATGGCAATAGGGGAGGTACATGCTGCTTCGAATTATGGGAATGTAGTCTATAAAGCAATGTAAACACAAAGAGTCGCCTGACATCCTCTCATTAATGAACTTGAAAAGACGTTATCAAAAGATAAGCCTATCAAGGAAAATGGGAAACACTACCATGATTACCAACCAATAGGAGCCTCCCTGTACTTCAGAGCAATGCACAAGTAAAAAAAAAAAAAAGGATCTCGGCCTTAGTGGGAAGACGAGTTTGGATAAAGATGAGATTTCCAACGTACTCATCTGGTGAGAATTAGTAAGGTAACTGTAAGGGAATTTTCCCCCTCTAAGCCCAAGAAACTTGTGGATGAAATAAAAGTAAGATCAAAGGCCCAGCCTAGGACAAATAGCTCCCAACTCGACCCATGGGAAAATTCCTCTGGACGCAACCTGCAGGAGGAATGGTGTTGCAGGAGATGAGACTCGTCTATCTGAAGACCTCTCGAGTATTGTCTAACCCTCAAGTGTCCGCCCACATAGTAGACGTAATATGTGGGAAGCCCTTGATCTACTGACAGGAAGGATATCAATGGACCATGAAGAAGGTAGTCTGAGAGAATGAGTTCGGAGAACTACGCAGTATTAATGGTTTCACTACCCGACTAATACGCTACATTAATGATGTCGTCGCAGAGCCACGCGACATTCAGAGATTCTGACACAAGGAACAATACGAAGGACGCAGACTTCATGGAGGCAAGCACAATCTGTCCCCCTTGACTGGCAGTATAAATAGTAGATCTCATGTACGAGAATAGGGCTATGATCCCTAGATTCTTTTACTTATTTACAAACTTTTAAGAATTTTACTAACTTTGGCATCGGAGGTTACCCGGCCCCTAGGCCACCCTCTCCAAGTTGCCCTTCTCTCCATCTTTTGCAAACTCATTATCGAAGACTTGAGTTGTCAGAACTTGGCCCAAAGGTGTGCGAAACACAACGTTAACAGCGTGCATAAGTTTCTTTGTTCTAGCTTGGAAGAAGTTCGGCACTTATAGCCCCAACTTGCAAATGTTCAAAATATTAACCTTAAGGTCTCAAAGTTTATTTACCATAAGTCACAACTCATGGACTTGATCTATAAAAAAAAAATATTATCATTCATTGTAAAATTCAAAATATTTCTTAATAAGGAATTTATCCATATCTTATTTCTCGATTCTATACTTGAATTTCAATGCTTACCAAATCTCTCTTAGAGACTTGATTGGCGTGAAAAGTCATAGAGATGATCGGAAAATATGTTTAGAATGTTTCTCCTCTATATACTACATCCTCTCCACATTTATTGCATTCTACTGTCACCAGATTTGAATTCCAAAAATATTGGCAAGTTTAGATCTAAAATGAACGAAATTTTCAATGTAGTAAGAAAGAATATCAACTTGTTGCCATATCAAATTATAATTCCATTGTGGTTATCACCTTAAACCTATTGAAGAAGATTGAGTAAAATACAATAATATGAAAATGAATACGACTTTGAGGTATATAGAATCTTTAAAGTGATAATTGCCCACATTCGAAAGATTTTGCTGCCTGGTTAAAAGTAATTAATCTCCAAGATACAACAAAGTCAACAACTCTAGACAACAATTTTGAAGTTTTTCTTTTGGAGTTTCTATACAAAATTGTATATGTGATTGAAATGACAAAAAAATGAATGAATAAAATCGTAGGTTACATCCTATATTTATAGAGAATAAAGTGACACCTTGTGAAACTTGAACTCATCCCCTCGATCCTAACGTGTTCTTAACACTGAGCCATGCATCCAACATGTGCCATTAATTCAAAAGAATTGCTTATAACTTTAGCATGCCACATTCCACCAAACATACAGATTTAATCTCACAATCTACAATAAATCTAACACGAACAAGAGTTTGGACAATAGAAAAATTCTATCCCAAAGACACCAGTTTACAATTAGTTGTAAATCTATTTCAGCCTCCACATTCATCAGGTTCAACTTGTGACTTCAACTTCAGCCATCTTATTCGTACCCACTCCATGATAAATAAAAAAACCCCAATCAAATCGCCTCCTACATCCTGAAGTATCCCTCCACCATGTTCTCTTGTATTGCTAGATTATATTCATTAATATTTATTTTAACAAAACCCAACTAATGAATTAAGGTCACCTATAATTTTAATTCGTCTAGACAGGGGTATTGGTAGAGGTGTAATCGGTCTGGTTTTGAACAAATCTTAGTATCGAACCGATATACATTAGTTTTGAAAATTTAAAAATCAATACGAGCTAATTCATCATTGAAACTGAAACTTTCAATTTTTTTCGATTTCGGTTTTGTCCAATCCCCTTTTTTTGATTTTCCATTTACATGTATGGCACTACATAAACTGATACTTGAGAGCTGGTTCCTCTAATGCTTGGTCTTCTCAAAACTAAGTTATATTAATAACTTAATATTACTGTCCATGTTTAAGATTAATAGAAATGAATAATAAGATGAAAACTTCATGTTATATTAATTAGCAATTTACTATATAAAATATATAATATAATATAAACAATCATATAAAAAATTGAAAGATATATATACCGATCTGTTTCAAACCAGTTTCGGTTCTTAAGAATTGGTCCTGGACTAGATTGATTACAAACCGGATTGAATCCACAAGTTTGGTCAATTCAACCAATTTTTCCTTTTTTTACGCTCCTAGGTATCGGTCCCACAATCCCAGCCAGATGAGCAGTTGCCTTGGTCACTTGTCCAAAGGTTGTGTGACCCTCAACTCCCTCTCTTAAACTCTTGCTTGATTGCTTGCAATCCTGACAAAAAAGAGAAGTGTTCAACCACTAAGAGATTTCATTAAAATAAACTCACAAACTGACATAATTTTATATGATACGTTAGATTTATCTTACAATATAACGTATCACATCAATTATAGGTTTACTTTTCTAAAATCTTTTTGTAATTAAAACAATTCTCGACAAAAAATTGTAAGAGATCTGAATTGATAAACCACTACACCTGTGATTGAGGAAGATACAAAAGAATTTATTCAAGGCAGCAAGTGTTTTGATCAAAACATGGACCAAAAAACAGTTGTTGCCTTCAAAGTTAGAACAAACAAACATTAGTTTTCATTTGCTATAGGACATAAAAGAATAAGGGTGGTGCTATTGTGCGTGTGCTCACTCCTCTCAGACATATTAGCATTTTCCAAAGAATAATAGCCAATTGCGGACCCAATGGACAAATATGCAGATCTCTTTTGCACCATTTGATGACCTAAGGACATGATTTGGAGAATCCGACATTTTCTCTCTTTTTTTATTATCTTCCATACACTAAAAGTCAATTTACTTCTTGGGGACCACCGGGGGACCCTACATGGGTGGGCATATAATGCAACATTCTAAAGATATTCCCAATCACTCAAATTATTATTAAAAATAAATAAACACATTATTAAATAAACATTTTACTCGTGCGTTTCTTTCAACTTTTTTTTTAAAAATTATATAAAAAATATTTTTTTTTTCACTTCCAATGCCAAATGCGTAACATCGGTAATATTTGAATAATAATATTATATATAGTCATAGAGTGTGTGAGTATTGTGCATCTCTTTAAAAAAGAGTGAATCTATTATTAATTTTTTTTTTTTCATTTGAGTCTCTTATTTACTTATTATCTTTAAAGAGATTGTGGGGTATTTACGCACTTCACAATTATAAATATTTTTTTTTTAATATTAAAAAAATATAAAAATATACTAATAATAATTTTGAAGGGTATATTTGAGAGGATATCATAACATTTTTTTATAATAATTATAAAGCTTTTATCCACTAAATTTCCTCTTATTTATCTCCCAAACAATTTTTGTATTTTTATAAAAAAAAAAAAAAAAGGAAAGAAAGAAAGAAGAAGAAAATATGGGAGAAAGTAGGGTCCCAAATCGCAATAAAAGTGTTAGGTGTAGGCTTATGGTTGGAACGTAAAAGAAATAGAGTGCGTTGGCATTGGGATGGGATGGGTGTCACCCGCTGTACAAAATATAATCGGTTTTGTCTCTCTGAACGAGCAAACAGAGAGGAAATAGGCAAAAGTTGGAGAAAAGTGAAACGTTGTAGAAAGTGACGAACCCACACGGTTGCAGATCTTTCTTCCACTGAAAGAGAGAGGGAGAGAGATGGCGGACCTGGCGTGCTGTGGGACGGAGTTCTCGTTGTACGTGCTGGCAATTATAGGTCTGGTTTGCTTTGCCGGGCTTATGGCTGGACTCACCCTTGGACTCATGTCTCTCGCTCTCGTCGATCTCGAGGTCCTCATCAAGTCCGGTCGTCCTCAGGATCGCGCACACGCCGGTATGTCTTTCTCAAGCTTCATCCTCTTTCCTTTCCCTTTGTGTGTGAGTTTTTAAGCTGGAAATAAAAAAGGCATGTGTGGAAGTTAGTGTAAAGAAAACTGTGAATCTCGACGACTTCGTCCGTCCATTTCCATTTTTACGGCGATCAGTAGGTTTCTGAATTATTTTTGGGACTGGTGATGAACGGTAAATAGATTTTGTAAATAGATTTTGGTACTGATAATTCACGCCATTTGCTTTCTTGGGCTTCTGAACTTGGAAGAATTAATATAGGTTATTTGTGGAGGTTTTTGTAGGACCCTTGTGCAATCAAGCGGAGAACTTGCTGCTTTTCCATTGGTTTGTACGGATTCTATTTTAACTTATATAATTCCTCTTTTAAACAAATTGGGGATACTGGATTTTCGATAGGAAATGCCTTCCCGGAGAAAGTTAGAAGGTTAAGGCTGTTCTTTCATCGTAAAAAATATCTACCAGAAAATATAATATGGAAAAGTACTAAATTTTAAGTCATTTGGTCGGAATCCTGAAGATTATATAAAATCATTTTCTGATGTTCGGTTACCACTTGAAACTATTTTTTATAACAAGGAATCCTAGAGACCGTCCAAACACAAGGAATCCTATAATGAAATGACCTGACGAGAGGACCTCTAGAATTTAAGGGGGAACATCGTAATGCTCCGAATTGTGTGGGAAGGTGGTAAATGGGATCCCACAATGCTTGGGAGGGAGAATTTCTTGCCTTTTAGAGTGATTCCAAGGGGCTCCAATTGTTAACTTTACTAGTCCTTTTAGAGTATAGATCTAGATGTGGCTTGAACTTTTCTGGGGTCATTACATAAATGGAACTTCTTAGTCCATGAGAATTTTGGTGCGTACAGGATTGTTGAGGATCTATGGTAAGGCGAAATCTCAGCAATGAGATAACTGCTGTTTTATTAGAGAGAGAAGCAGGAACAATTATTAATTATATAAAAGTTTATACATAATATTGAATACTAATTTTCATCGAGATCAAAATTGCCACTCTCAGGTGCACTTACGGTGATTCTAGAAATTTGTATTTTAAAGCTAACTTTCTCAATAGATTATGTGTTTTGTGTGGGAGCAAATATTAGTCGTTATTAGAAAAATAAGAAAAGAAAACTCAAGACTTATAGCTTACTTGTAGATAAAATAAAATAACTTGGGAAATAAACAGTCTGATTGGTTGATTGGGTCCCTCGCTCCCAATTGAGTTTCAACGTCTAAAGCCCATATAATATTCTCAGCAACACAACACAAAAGAAATCCAAACCTAGATCAGAAACCGAAACACTAACCCTTGTTTCTATCTCCCCCATGGGGTGCTACCATCTGTTGCTTAGCTATTTTATATATACCACCATTTTTTAGTAGAGAGAGAGGAGTGAGGCGAGACAGAGTAAGGCAAATAATCGTACAGAGTTTTTCTTTGATCTCGGGGACATTTTTCCTTGGGTTGCATCTCTCAGTTCCACCAAACACCAGAAATTGTAGGAAATACTTTCCATCATATGTTTTACATACACATAAACATAGCCTATGTTACATATCTTTTTGTATATTCACTTGGTTGAGTTGACTCACTGCATAATGAGCAAATACCTGATCGAATAGTATTTGTAGGAAATTATCACATGGATTGGACTGAAGAGACAAAGTTATGTGATTTTTTTTTTTTTTTATCTGGCAGCTAAAATATTTCCAGTGGTAAAGAATCAGCATCTTCTACTTTGTACACTATTGATTGGAAACTCCTTAGCAATGGAGGTAACCATTTGATTCTAGGGGAAGCTAGAGTACATTGGTTAAAAGATTGTTAATCATGTCAGTTGTTATATTATCTTCTTTTCTCTCTCTTCAGGCCCTTCCCATATTCTTGGACAAGCTTGTGCCTCCATGGGCAGCAATACTGATATCAGTGACTCTCATCCTCATGTTTGGTGAGGTAGTTCATCATCAACTCAAAATGTGAATATTTTGATTCCTAATGTATTTTGCCCGCACTAATTAGTACTCTCTCTTTTTTTTTTTTCCATACACGTGTATATTTCATTACAGATTTTGCCACAAGCAGTCTGCACTCGCTATGGCTTGAGGGTTGGAGCAACCATGGCTCCCCTAGTTCGTCTTCTTCTTTTGCTGTTCTTCCCTCTTTCTTATCCAATTAGTAAGGTAGAATGAATAGAAAGATTATTTGAAGTTATATGTTCGTAAACTGTGTTTTGTTCAAGTTGGGTTGGCTATTTGATTTAGTGTTGTGGAAAATAGTGTATGCTATTCTTTATGAATACATTTTTACTTATAAAAAAAAATAGTATATGCTATTCTTTTCTTATGTTCAAGCTTTGTATGTTGTTTTGTTCTTTTAAATTAACGCTATAGGACTAAGTGCAGGTGTTGGATTGGATGTTGGGTAAGGGACATGCTGTCCTCTTACGGCGAGCAGAGCTCAAAACTTTTGTGAATTTCCATGGCAATGAGGTATGATGTTCAGCTTTAGAGTTTCTGCAATTTAAGTTATAAAATAGTTTGCATTAGACATGTTGAAATCGTCTCCTTGAAATTTTATAGATGCTATTTATTTCCAGATAGACGTCTACCTAATGGCTTACGCCTTACGTTTCATTGTTCTGGACTATATCCCACTCCCCCTGGTTCTCTGATGTAAAATGGTATACACCTGTTTTGTTGTTTAGGCCGGGAAAGGCGGGGATTTAACACATGATGAGACTACTATCATCACTGGGGCTCTTGAATTGACCGAAAAGACTGCAAAAGATGCCATGACCCCCATATCGAATGCATTTTCCCTTGATCTGGATGCAAATCTTGATTTGTGGGTTTCTGGATTCTGTTTAGTTCTCTCCTGCATGTTTACACATTGTGTTCTAACCCTCTCCCTCTCTCTCTCTCTCTCTCTCTCTCTCTCTCTCAACTATACAGGGAAACATTGAATGCGATAATGACAAAGGGTCATAGTAGAGTCCCGGTTTATGCTGGAAACCAAAAGAACATTATTGGACTTGTTCTGGTATTTCATTCCCTTCTGTTAGAACGATGTGGTTTATGGGTTTTTTTTTGGGTGTGTAATTTGGCAAAAAAAAAAATTGGCGTATAAATTTGTTGATATCAACACTCCTACATATGTTTTTTTCATCTGCTTTGATAATGTACCTTGTTTGCATGATCATGTCTATTGTTTCTGTTCTTTTTCTTTTTTCCCTTTTATTAATGTTTGTGTTCAAACCTTAATTGAGATATTGACATTCTTATAAGTTTATCTCTCTTGTTGATCAGATAGGGTTCTTTTGAGAGAGTTTGTAATTCAACTCCCATAACTCTTATATTTGTATTTCTATAACATTACAGATCCTCAGGCCCTGAGAGTGCCTTATTGGATTAGTGAACCAATCTAGCATGCTGTTGAGTTGGGCCTGGTTCTTATTTGTTTATCTTTATTATGTTATTCTACAGAACTCCCAGTTTGTTGCTGCAATACATCTTTTTGCTTACATGGGAGCTATAAATGTTCTAATCATATTTGCCAGTCTTTGCATGAATGGTTCAGAAGATTATAAATATTTCTAATCATTGTGCTGTTCGGGATGGGTTGCTCTGCTGGTTTTTACAGGTAGTTTTTTTTGGCAAATGGCTACTATTCTAGTGTAGACTCATCTATCTTCGTCATAGCCAAACTTCATATGTTGAACCAAGTTTGAGGAGATTGCTTGAGACCATATATTGGCCTTTTCGATTGTTTACAACTTTTACTTGGGGAGCCTCGAGGATCTAGTGTGTAGCATTAAGGAGTATTGCCCAGTAGATTAGTTAACTCACAGACAAAGCATGTTAGTGAAGTGCGAATTTAAGGAAGTGACATGAAGGTAGTCTAAGGTTAGGAACTGATGAGATAAATGGGTCTTCAGATGTGTTCCACTTGAGCAGTTGAGTGCTTCCCCTTCTAATGACTTCTGGTAGATACTTCTGTGTGATTGTCTAAGTTGTGTATTTAGGTGCTAAGCTGACATTGACTTTCATTGTAATAATGCCTATATTGCCTATATTTTCTTAAGGCCTTGTCATGCCAGCTTGAAACATTTGGTTGAGCCCTTACAACCATGTCCTGGAATATTTTCTCCTATTGAGGTTGTTGATTGAAAAATATAATGTGGTTGGTGGGAGGGTGCAGGTTGTACCTGCATACAAGAATACAGATTGGGATAAAGCATTATTATGGTTAAATGAATTGTTGTGATGTGTGTGTGTGTGTATAATATTTCTGAACGGTATATATTTTATCACAAAGTTCTTCAATAATTGCATAACTATACTTCTTTCCAAATAGCTTTTTGGGGTTTGTTACAGATATTTCCCTTGTACTTTAACATTGCCTATTTAATCTTTCATTCCGAGCATGCGGGCCACACAAGCTATGCTGTGTCTTGTATCCCTCATATCATGGTGGCAGGACCCGCCTTGCTGGCCAAGGTACCTTTAAGCTTCATTTTCGCCCCCACCAAGGTCTGCAACTGCTCACTTTAGAAGGTCAACATCAACCTCAGGTATTAGGGCATTGTCTCAGCCATCGTTATCCCTGCCATCCCTCTTCCCTGCCCACAGTCACCTCATAGAGTCTGTCCCCAAAATGCTCCATGGCGAGTTGCTTCATCCACGGTTTTAATCCAATAACTATAGGTAATGTTGGTGTAGGAATATAACTAGGAGCAAACACCGGGATTAATTAATTTATATTTGGTGTAGGATTAAATTCCTAACATTTTTTGATGGAAGCAAGAAGCGTACTACTGAACATAATGAAAAGATAAATAGAGACACTGCATATATGGTTGAAAGCACAAGAAGGCTTCCTCTCCTTTCTCAATCAGTGACAGAGCACTCTTACAGAAGGAAGACCCCAATCACATATTGTATTGCTTGCTTAATACCAAGTTTTCTATCAACTGATTGAACAAAAGGTTAACCCTTTTGATGTGAAGAGTTGCATCTGCAACTGCAAGTGATTCTTCTTCTTCTTCAGGGACTAGAAGCAGCAGCAGTAGTAATTCTTGAAGTCACAGAATATTAGTAGTAGCTTCCAAAACCATAATTAAAGGTTGATGTGGTTGTATTATTGGGCTTTCGGGGCACTGTTTAGGGTTTTAACAGGTCATGGACTGGAGGTTTAATAGTGTTTGGTTTGTGACTGTAGAATCGTCCATGGTGGTCAAAAAATCTTGGACCACTAAGGAATGGCAGTTAATTAAGTCATTTAAAAATATAGACAATATGACTGAACTTTAATAGAAAGTGTTAACAATAAGGTTGATTTGTCTTGAACCTTAAGTCCAAGGGATCCATTGTCAAATTGAAAATGTAGCGACAAGATTGGCACTTGTGAAACTGCCAGGGCGATGTTTGTAAAAACCCCTAATTTTTTAAGTGATTAGTTACTTCAGAAATAAGGTATGTGACCTACTGTGTATGTTTCACTGTCAGTTAAATCGAGTAAGGTTTGATGCTATTTGACTCAGAACATGGTTGTTATAGAAGGATGCAGATAGTGGTACCCACATACACAGAAATATGGTGTGATTGAGATGCTCATTTACATCTTAATGCTGTAAAATAAAAGGTCTTCATGTATACTCATTTACACCTTTTTCTTGCTTTTTTCTGTTGGGTGGTATCCCTGGGCAAAGTGTTGACAACTGAAAATCTTAGAAGGAGAGGTATGTACATTGCTGATTGGTGTGTCATGTGCAAGAAGGATGGGGAATCTGTTAATCACCTCTTTCTTCATTGTGAAGTGGTCAGGTTCTTGTGGAATGAGGTTTTGAATTGGACTGGTTTACTTTGGGTAATGCCCAAGGAAGTGGTGGATTTATTGGTATGGTGGAAGGGATTGAAGGGTAGCAAGAATGCACATCATGTTTAGAAGATGATCCCTGTCTCATGTGGTGCCTATGGCTTGAAAGGAATGGGAGATGCTTCAAAGACAAAGAACGTTCATTGGGAGACCTTAGGGATTTTTTCTTTAGTACTTTGAGTTTGTGGGCTAAAACTTTTGTAATGGAAGATAATTTCCAGAATCTGTTTTAGATTTCCTTTCGTTTTTAGAAAGTAGTAGGTATTTCCTTTGTATACGTCCTGTGTACTTAGGCTTATGCCTATTCTTGGGAATAAAATCTCTTATTACTTATAAAAAAAAATAGAAAAGGTTTAGCGTTATAAGATGGTCCGTAGCTAAGATTTGTTATAACTTAAGCCTTGTTTGCCCCAAAACATAATAATCTGCAATTGTTTTGTAGTACTGTCAATGTTATTCCTTTGCATGGCAAAAATCTTCCATAGTTATTGTTCGATGATTTCTCTTCTTTGTTGTATCCTCTCGAACTTAATACCATTTATGTGCAGGTTAAAAATTTGTTGACAGTTGATCCAGACGATGCAGTTCCTTTGAGAACAATGATCATAAGGAAAATTCCTAGGTAGGATTATACTGCATTTTTAGATTATATTCTGTGGAGAGAAGACATGATTTTGCCTATGATTATATAGGGAATATGGACCATGAAAGTATAATTAGCATTAATGGATGTCTTGCATATGTTGATTTTGCTTATATATCTTTTGTATCCTCTTTTCTGATGGTCTTGTTTTGCTTTTTGACTGATCTTTCCAGGGTTTCAGAGGAGATGCCACTATATGATATTCTAAATGAATTTCAGAAGGGTCACAGCCACATTGCTGTTGTATATAAGGATCTAAATGAGAAAAAAGAGACAGCAAAGAAAGTTAAGGGGGCTGAACAACTTGAATTTAAGGACAGTTGTAGGAAGTACAGAGGCAAATCTGAGGTACCACTGGGTAAAGGTAAGGATCTATGAAGCAGGGACTGAAGGAAGCTTTGGATATTTTTATGCTATTGTTGTATTAGCAACTCGCTTGCTTTTCAGGCATTTTTGAGCTATATTTTTTTCCTGAACATCAATGTTGAACTTTTATACTTCATTCAATTTACTGTTATCCTGCCAATAGTTGTGTAATACCTGTATTTGTTTGTATGTTTCTCTCATCCCATGTGCATTCATGATTCATGAACTTTTTTGGCTTAATTTGTGCCTAATTCTTCTGTGATCAGTGATGTCTCCACCGTAATTTCATTTCTTATACCCATCGATTTCTGAAATAGTTGAATCCTGTAAGCATTGGCGGTACTACTGAATTTGTGTTTCTTCTTTTTTTTTTTCCTTTTAAATACTATTTCCAGTCCACAACTCATGTATGTGTCCTTTTCACCACTTGTTTATTAACGATATTGCAGTTGATGATTTAATTATGACTGATCATGCCTAACTAATGCTGCTTTAATCAGTCTTAGGTCTATACAAATATTTTGAGATTGATATGACCTTATAGGTTTGTCATACCTCAATATCTTAGGTTATTGCATCTGTTTCTTTTGGAAAATTTCTTATTCATCTGCTTTGTGTAGAACCAGATAATCTTGATGTTGGCCCTACTTCTGCCACTCAAAGTTTGGGGACTGAATCAAAATCACAAGATTCTCGGATGAGTGTGACTAAGAACGATAGAGGTCAACAGATAGAGAAGACCCCGCTGTCTACTGCCTATAAAAAGCGACATAGAGGTTGTTCGTATTGCATTCTGGACATCGAAAATGTTCCAATTCCAGAGTTCCCATCCAATGAAGAGGTTGTTGGTGTAATTACTATGGAGGATGTCATTGAAGAACTTCTTCAGGTAATCTTTTCTTCATTATAAAGTCATCGCTGGGTAAACATAAAGATTGGATCCATGTACTTGGGTCAAATCATCTTCTGGTCCTTACGATTGTCATAGTCATATTTCCTATCATGATCATGCTGATGACTATTATAAGGAGTGTGGCATGGACCCATTCTTTTCCATTTTCTGTACTAAGAGTGAATATGGGTTACGTTTGACCTCAATTCTCGAGGATGGGTTAGGTTAATTGAAAAAATATATTGGTCATAAGCCAGCTGAAACTCCCCTATTGAAAAGCCCCTCTTAAATGGTGGAGTATTCTTTTTGAATTTTGTGATATATGGTTATCTCAGTTCAAATGTCTTCTCATGTCAGGAGGAAATATTGGATGAAACCGACGAGTATGTCAACATACACAACAGGTAAACAATAACCGTTACTTGCCTTATTTGGTTCTGTTGCTTGCATATATATATATATATATCATGGTAAGGTCAAGAGACTATGCTTCTCAGAAAATTGAAGAACACCTTGGTTCCTTGATTTTCCATATAGTGAGCAGTGTTTGAACTAATACAAAATTGAAACTGACATCATTGTTTGTGAATGCAGGATAAAGGTCAACATGCATGCGTCTAAGGAAATGGCTATGGAGTTGAACTCACCAGAGCCCTCCCCCATGGATTCATCTGTCACTAGCACTTCTCCAATTCCTAAACCTTCTTAGCATCTGCAGGTCTGAACATATCTACCACTATTTCAATGACAGTCTCACCTGCCACAACACATCAAATTTCTTAAGCCTGAGACGTCTAAGGGATTGGTTCCTCTTATGAATATTAAACGTAGATTCAGTTAGAAACCCTTAATGCTGGGGATAAGTTAGTTAGCAAAAGAATATATGCTTACACGACTTAAAAACTTATATAGATTGCCTGGAATTGAATTGTGTGCTGTAATTATATAGAAAGCAGTGCTCTCCTTTTGACGTTCTGCAATTTATCACATGTTCTACTCAAGTTGATGATGGCATTTTCAGCAACCATAGAGACAAGATAAAACCTCAAGGCCGGACGGGTGCACTTTATATTTTTGCACCCACCAACAAAAATGTGCCACGTAGGAGTTGCAAAAACTCCTTTTCTACACCTGCATGCAGGAAAACCTTTCCACACTCATCAGCAACAATTCCTCTCCCTCTTGCTCTCGCAGCACCGATTTCTTCTCCCTCTCCCTCCCCCATCTGAAATACCTCGACAAACGCCCAACGTCCCTGCTTCAGCCAGAAAAAAAAAAAAAAAAAAGCCGCGAAAACATAACCCAAACAACATGTTCGTTCAATAGCACTATCGATACAGAAATGCTCAAAATGTTCATTCTGATTTTCTCTCTTTTTAATGTTCAAAAATGGAAATTATTATTTATTTTCTTTTAGAGAAAATTTGTATATGCATTGCTTGCTCACGATAACAATGGAGGGTGTTTCTGTATCAGAACTGGGAAGAAACTCCAATAATTAAAAAAGAAAAAAAAAAGAAAAAAAAGAAAAGAAAGAGAGAACTTGGAACTGGGAAGAAACAAAAGGAAGAACTAATGTACAAAGAATTTATAAAATCCTAAAAGCCCTTTCCATTTCATCGAAAATATATAAAGAACAACTAGTAAGTAATTTCATTAACAACGAAACCCCTAAACACTATTTTATTATTGAATTTAACATGCACACAGTTCATCTTGAGCCCATGACCTCCTTTTCGTCCAAAAGTTACCAGGGAAGGAGCTGATATTTGAGCAAAAGTTGAATATCAAAATTCGAAACCAAATTAAAAGGGAGATCGATTGAGGGGAGAGGGAGAGCACCTGTGGGGTGAGAGGGAGAGCACCTGTGGAGAGGGAGTGAGAGAGAGAGAGAGAGAGAGAGAGAGGCGACTGAGGTGAAGAAACAAAAATGGGGCGGGGAAGGATCTGAAAGTTACAGGATTTAATTGTCTATAATCAAATCTATTTTTCATTCACTACAAAACCATACGTGTCATGTGTTTATTGAATGGTGTAAATCTACCATTCTCACCCGTCCGGCTCCAAGCTTTAACAGACAACTCCTTTTACAACTATTTTTTACTCTTTCAAATTGAGGATATTTTTATACAATAGAGTTGTAAGAGTATCATTAATTTATAAAAATATCCTCCATTTTAAACAGAGTTATAAAAGGAGTTGTGTTTCTATCATTGTCCTGGCTTTTTGCATGCGAAGTCAAAACCGAAGGTAGAACCAATCCCTCTCTCAAAGAACGTATGCCGGTTGAGATGCGGTACCATAGAAAATAAAACGATGGATATGATAAATTAAAGATCAATCATGAATTAATGCATAAATTAGACCTAAAAAAAATTACAATTCGTAAAATGATAACAATATTAGTCTAAAGATTATTATTTATTTTTATGAATTATTGTAGAAAATAAGATGAACATAATTGCAATTTTTTTCCCAAATAAATTGAGAATAACAATAATTATATAAGAATAACAATAATTTTCAAATCTAAAAAAATTGAGAATTATTATGCATACAGTGCTTGCAACCCAGGGCGAGCGCCTGGAAGAGTAATATTGCTTGCCTTAGTGACGTGTTGGTCTGCTTGGTTACCCCGAGCTTGTGTTTTGCCTGGATTGACCTCAATCCATGATCACAACCAAGGGTTGTTGGGTTGCTCTGCTCGGTTATCTTGAGTAACATTTCAACTAGACTAGCATTGCTGGGCTATTTTGAGCAACGGTTATTCTCTAGCTCTGCTCAGTAATCTAGAGCAAGGCTTGTTGTCTCACTCTTCTCGAAAATTCTGAGCAAGCGTTATTGTGTTGCTTTGCTCTGTTATCCCAAGTAGTGTTTTGACCGAACTGGCATTGCTTGGTCATCTCGAGCAACGATTATTCAATCTTTGGTCTGATTACTAGAAGAACCTCGAGGCGAGCACTTGTTGCTAGATGAACCTCAGGGCAAGCTTCATTGCTTGGGAAGAAACTTCAAGGCTAGCACTTGTTGCTCAGTCCATGCAAGATGTTGTTGCTACAATAATTTGTAAGAATACACAATTATTTGTTGGAATAACATTGTTATCATTTTACAAGTGCAATTCTTAGTTTTAGGTTCCAATTTATGCATTGATTCATGATTAGTATTTAATATATCATATCTATGGTTTTATTTTCTACGGTAATGCATGCTCGCCTTAAGCATGATTTGTCTTTCTCATGGTCGAGCACTTTTCCCTTACTCTTTGCTTGCACAAGGTAGGACCTTCAAACTTCTCCTATTGTGCTCACCCTAAAGGCAAGCACTGTTACTCTTCATGGTGCTCATCTCGGCTTCGAAGCAATCTTTACTCTCCCAACCTTTAGTGTAGGGCAACATAAGTAATGGCATGGATGTTGCTCGAGGACGAGTCTTAGTTCTCATTCATCATAATCCCGCTACAATAGTTGTTCGGGGTGAGCAACACCATCTTGCACCAAGTGAGAGAAGAGTGCTGGCAATATTGGCTGAGCATCCTAAAGAGCAATAGTACTAACCTCAAAGTGAGCATTTGTCAAACACACATGTTGTGCAAACCATCACATCCCACAACTTCCCAATCCACTCGTCCCGCTAGGGGGTTGGCGGGCAACCCACCCACCAATATAATATATATATAAACATCTATATAAACCTAAAAACCCTAATCTCTCTCTCTCTCTCTCCTCTCTCGCATTTTCCTCTCTCGGCGCCCACCTCTCTTCTCTCCCCCTTCTCTTCTCTTCTTCTCCTTCCTTTCACATTGACACCTTTCTCTTTCCTCTCACGTCGACGCCCTTCTCATCTTGTCCTCCTCTTATTCTCTTCTTCTTTTTCTCCTACTCTCAATCCTCTTCTTCTCTGGAATCTCCACGCCCACAGGCAAGTCGTGATCGTGGGTTATGGGTAATCACCACGTTGGGTCCAACTGCCAGTCGCGACCATGGGTTTTTGCACAGATCCACGGTGCAACTATGGTTCTTTGTGCATTTCTTTGGCTTAATATGGTTTTTTTTTTGTTGGATCTACATTTTATTTTGTTTGTTTAGTGTATTTGGGGTCGAAATCTATCCATTGACTTGGAGGTTGGGTCTATTGATTTGAAGGTTAGATCTATTGATTTGAAGTTTGAAAATATGTTTGGTTTTTGTTTGGCGAATTTCAGACGGCCTACAGATCTACCTGCCTAGTGACCATACAGGGGTACCTACATATGCAGCCAGTGTTGGGGAACTAGTCTGGCAAGTGTCCCCCCGACCAGACGGAGGCAGGGAGCGAATTGGGCAATTGTTCACCTTGGGTAGGTAGGCACTACCCTTTAATACATCCTATACCATCATAAAATTCATGGACAAAAATGTAATGTAGTCATAAAAGACAAATTTGTGATAGACGTTTTGATTAATAGAACAGTGGTGCTAAGGGTGTAAATTTTGACTGAAAAACAATGGCACTGGTCCAGTCCGGAACCGGTTTCTAAAATTTCAAAACTGGCCATCCGATTCCAGTTCTATGATTTTTAAGACCGGACCGGTTCACTATAATATATATTTAAATTAATTTTTTTAATATTATATATAATAATGTAAATTATAATTATATATAAGATATTATATAATTATCACTATGACCATATATTGTTATATAGTATTAGTAATAATTTAGTATCAATGTATTATTATATAATATATAACATATAGTATTAGTATCACTATATCATTATAATATATATATATATATATATATATATATATATAGTATCACTATATGTAGTAGTAACACTATAATAGTATAATATGTAGTATTAGTATATATTAATATATTATAAGAGTTATAGCATAATATATGTATAATAGTGTAGTTAACTTAATATGTTAGTATTAATATCATTATAACTATAAATAGTATTAATATCACTATTAGTATAGTATATTGTATTAGTAATAATTTAGTATCAATTTATAGGCCTATAGCAATTAGTTTTTTTCTTTTTTTTTTATTATTAATTTTTACAACAGATTTTTTGTTTCAGTTGTTGTTTAATAGCAATTTTTTTTAGCAAAATCTTTTTACATAGCAAGTTTTTTTATAAAGCAGATTTTTTTTAGCAGATTTCTTTTTGAGAAAATCTATTCATCCTTCGGTTCTCTATCACACACCACACACCAAGCCCAGTCCTAGACATGTCACGGTTCGTTAAGCAAACCATACCCCCCGGCCCCCTCCCATGCTTCTTTCTCACCCCGATGCTTCTCTCTTCTTATCCATCTTCTCTGCCTAACTATAATGAAATCAGACCCAAACCTCTTTCTTCTCAAAAGATGGCTAAACATCACCATCATCGAGAATCCATTGCAGTAGATTTGTTCTTTATTGCTAAGAGCATTTGGAAGAAGAAGTCAGAGAGGGAAATACCTGTGTTTCTTTTTCTCAGATTCGTTCATCAATGTGGGTGTCTTTGAATTTTTTAGGATGCCATTGCAGTTTATTGCTCGCACATAGAGAGAGAGAGAGAGAGAGAAGAGTTATTAAATTTGAGATATTTTTAGGAATGTGTAAATATACAAATCTACAGGGTAGAACTAGGAGCAGGTTGGGATTTTAAAGGAGAGGCCATAGAAGACAACTAAGGTATAGATAAGGAGAGGATTGCGGTCTGAGACTCGTTTCTTGGGAGAGAAAAGGGCTGATTTGGATGTTTTGAAAAAAAAAGAAAAAAACCTATGTCAGCAAGGTGTGCGGTGTGCATGGCTGTTGAGTAGCAGTGCTCTTTTTTTACATAACAGGCTTTTCTTTTAAAGCAGACTTTTGTAAATAGTAACAGATTTTTAATAAAATAGATTTTTTTTATTTTTTTTAATTTTATAAATAGATTTTTTTATGACAAATTTTCATTTTATTAAAACTGAAAAATCAGATTGAACCAGACCGAAAATCGGTACCGGTTTAGGAGGATAAACTGTGCATAATCGGTTTTGAAAAATACAAAACCGGTGCATACCGGTTTGGTCATAAATTTTGTCAAAAACTGGACTGGACTGGACCGGACCGGACCAGTTACACCCCTAAGTGGTGCTACACAAAAGCCTTTAAGTTAAACACACTGCACGAAAAATGTTGACTTGGATTAAAAAAGAAAAAAAAATCAACTCCAAATTCTCCCTCATTTCTCTCGTATAGAACCCCCCAACAAAAAAATCGTTTCTTCTCTTCTTCTCCCAGGATTTCCTTGCTCAGCATCCATTGCTCAACATTCCTCCCTCACTCAATGCAGAACATTCAGGGTAATCACCTCTCTCTCTATCTATATCTTCATGATTTGTGTACCTGCACTGATCAATATTTAGACAATATTTTAGAACTACCAACATTTTTCTTGACAATTACAATTAAGTGAACACGATCAAAATATGCATTTATGTTTCAATAGATGAGTTAAACTCTTTAACCCCAAATGGTAAAAGAAAAAAGCATAGTCAATATTTCAATAATAGTACCTTCTATATAAATATATTATAGTAACTTTCATGTTTAGCCATTAACCTTCCTCATCCTCTTTTCATGTTATTTACCTTTTCATGAGAAACATAACCAAGGAAAATCACAAAAGGGATACTTCAGTAACCTTCAATTTCAAAAGTTCCAACATTACAAAAGAGGATTTGCTATTTAATTTTCTAAATTATAATGCCACATAGTTGTATAGGTTGACAAGTTCTTGCACAAAGGCATTGTTTCTTACATTGATTCATTTTTTTTCCCTTTGAATCAAATCCCAAAAATTGATTATGTTGCTCCAAAATTAGAAATTTAATGGATAGTGACATACAACTCCCCAGCTTGAGAAACATGATTAGATGATTACTTAATGTATACATAAATTTTCACAAAGTCCATCTACACCCATTGATCTTAAAAAACAAAGTACAGAAGAGACAATATCAATTGACACGAAATGAACATGGAACTAGGAGAAGTTTGTGCATAAAAGCTCTATTTTTTTTTTTATAAGAAATGAATTTCATTAAAAAGTGAAAAGGTGCAATCTAGGTACACGTGATGCATATGAGAGAATTGCATGCATCCCACTAAATTTTGCAATTATTATCTATTTTTTTTATCTTGGAGAGTGGGAGGTCAGGTAATTGGTAGATCATAGATACCATTATTTATTTTTTATCTTGTTAGTTCTCTGATTGTATGAAATAAACGACGATAGTAGTGTATGATGTTTTTTAGCTTGAAGCTCGTTGGGCAAAGAGGAAGATAAAGCACAGGGTTATAATGACCCGGCAAACATATCCTTGATGGATTGTTCAAACTCTATGGAGGTTATGACTTTGTTTATATATTTTTTTGGTCAACCTTGTTCTTATTATTTTGGAAAATTGAAACTAATACTATTGATTTTGCTTTTTATCTAGGCTTATGTTGCCATGTTAAAAACATATGTTGTTGGGTTAGAACTTCTATATGCTCCTCCAACCCCAAATGCCCATCCAAATCCATAACCTGCACCAAGTCCCTATCCTTCAAACCCATATGGTCCAACTCTATATGCTAATCAAAATTTATACATGCAACCAAATCCCTATGCTCCGCCTCCAAACTCATGCGCTACTACAAATCATAATGCTCCATCTTCAAGCACCAATGCTCCTTCAACTTGTTATCCCTATATATGGGGCTGTTTAGGTGAATATAAAAACTTCTTTGAGTAATTGATTATACGTGATATTATTAATCAAATTTTAACTTTATTTGATGGGTTCGTTAAAGTTAATCAACTGATTAGCTTTTAACCACTTTGTAGTCCTCGGTTATCCAACCATTTGGCTCATATAGCATGGATATATCAAGAAAAGATGAGGAATTTGCTAAAAGTAGGCATGTCAATACTTCACAAACAATTAATTAGAGTGTGAAGAAGGAGCTCCCTGCAAGTAAAGAAGGTACAAGTTTCCACTCAAGCAAGCATGATATTGAACAAGTGGATTATACTATTCAAATTGGTGAGTCAATTGTAAGACTTCAGATTTTATAAATTCCTTATTGAATTTTTGGTTGTTTAATTATATATGCTTGTTATGAAATGTCATAAGAAGATTGTGAGATGGATGCCGAGAGGGGTATTGATGAGGATGGTAGTGCGAGAAATCAGAAATCCTGAACCTACACTTGTTGACAAACTCTTATCTGGGATGCCTTTCAAAGATGAAGTTGCGCAAAGTACATATTACAAGCATTATGCAAAACAAGATGGATTTGGGGTAAGGACACAAAGGACTAAAAGAGTCAAATGGGATAGTGAAATATATCACACTTGGTTGTTCAAGGGGTGGAAAACATATAAATAGTAGTAGTAATGTATCGAAGCCATGTCCCATAACAAAGACAAAATGTAAGGCCAAAATCAATGTCGGTTTATTAATGGTGAGTGTTGTTTAACTGATGTAGAACTTTCCCACAATCATGGATTGAGCCCACACAAATCTAGATACTTTAGATGCCATCGAAAAATAAACTCACTTGCTAAATAGAAGCTATAATTGAATGACAGAGCTGAGATAAGAATGAATAAGAGCTTTAATGCATTTGTTGTTGAAGCGGGAGGCTTTGAGAACCCTGAGTTCACAAAAAAGGATTGTCAAAATTTCATTGTGAAGGCAAGACACCTTCACCTTGGCAAAGGAGGTGGTGTGGCACTCTTGGAATATCTTGAGAGGATGCGTGATATGAATCTTGATTTTCACGCCACTATGGACTTGGATGAATAAAATAAATTAAGAAATGTATTTTGGGTTGATGTACGAAGTAGGACATCGCACCTATACTTTGGAATGTTGTAATATTTGATACAATTTATTTGACTAATAAGTACGGGAGGCTATTTGCACCATTTGTCGGTGTAAATCATCATGGTCAATCCATACTTCTAAGTGCAAGGTTGATATCTAGTAAAAATACAGAGACGTTTGTATGGTTGTTTCAAGCATGGCTGAAGTGTATGGATGGCCAAGCCTAGTTGCAATCATAACAAATTAGGACTGTGCAATGAAGAATGTAATTGCAATTGTCTTTCCAGAAACTAGGCATAGATACTGTCTATGGCACATATTGAAAAAACTCTCAGAAAAGCTTGGCTCACATTCTATGTACAATTATGGTCTAAAATCCTCCATTATGGGGTATGTGTATGATTCTCAAACATGTGTTGAATTTGAGGAAAGTTGGGGAAGTCTGCTGGATGCATACAACCTTCATGATAATGCATGGCTGATTGGGTTATACGAGGAGCGTTTATTTTGGGTGCTAGTTTATTTGAATGATGTATTTTGGATTGTTATGAGCACCACTCAGCGAAGCGAAAACATGAACTCTTTCTTTGATGGGTTTGTAAATTCAGGTACCACACTTAAAGAGTTTGTTTATCAATTTGACAATGCCCTCAAGAAAAAAACTTGAGAATGAGCAATATGTTGACTTTAACTCCTTCAATGCTACAATACCATGTATTTCAATTTGCAAAATAGAGAAGCAGTTCCAAAGTGTGTATACCAATGAGAAATTCAAGGAGGTGCAACGAGAGATAATGAAAAATGATTTACTGTAACTGCTTACTTATATGGAATGAGGGTGCAATTTCAACCTATGAGATATCTAATACTATGCAAGTTGAGAATGTCACCAAAGACGTAAAGGTTTGTGTTTATTTCAATATCGAGGAATTCGAGCTGAAGTGTACTTGTGCTTTATTTAAGACTCGGAGCATTTTTTGTAGGCATGCCTTTTTTGTGCTTAGAGCCTAATGTTGTGACATTTCATCACCATTTAAGTATATCTGAGACCATTGGAGGAGGATTTGACGAGCAACTACACACTTATGGTGAGGTTGTATGATGAGGTAACACCACTTATCGTGAGAGATGAGGAGCAGTACAATAACATCGTGAACCATTTACTCGATGTAAAAGCCTAATATCGTGCCGCAATATGTGAACCAAGGCCTTCAAAATAAAGAGACACCACTGGTGAGATTGCAGAGAAGAGAAGAAATGTCTTCTGTCTGAGTGTTGTGAGACGTAAAGGGAGGCCACCAACATGGTGCAAAGTGGGCATAGTTTAGAGGATTGTTAAAAAGAACAAAAATACAACAAGAAACAAAAGGCGACTGTATTTTTTTATATGGTTTTAAATTTACTGTCGTAAGATTTTGTTATATTAACACTCACCTTTAATTTCCACCCAGCCCCTCAATGTAAGTGAATCAAATGATATGCTACCAACCCCTCCAACTCAATTAACCACAATTTATACAATATGCCTTTTTGTACTTTTCTATGCATTTAAATTCCTCACTAAGACAAAGTCTCTCTTCTCTCTCTCTCTCTAAATGCTCTCCCTTCTCTCTAAACCTCCCAAACTTCAGAATCGGCTAGAGGGAGGTGGGAGCTTAGGCTCCTTCCCCCCTCACTCACTCCCTCCCCCTCTCAGTTTTCATTTTGAGTAGTGTTTAGGTTTTATTTTTGTATTTTTTCAGGCGAAATAAAGGGATAATTGATGTTCAAGCAGTTCCGACTCCCATTAGCCAACACGCGCCCCACCAGGAGTTTGCCCAGCCGCCGATCGGTACAACCACCAAATGTGGCCTCAATCGGAGCGGCGCATAGTCCGCACGCGCGGATCGAAGAATTCAGAGCTCGACGGAGCGTGGCCATCATGCGCCACCAAGGAGTCCTCTGCCGCTACAACGCATGACTGTTCCTAAACCAGAGACCCTGGATCTCCCAAGATCAAACGTCGGTTTCCTCTTTGCAACGTTTTCGTGCTCCATTTTTTCTGTTTTTACAATGTTTCACAATATAATTTATTTATGTTCTGTCTTTATTTTTCAGAAAATAAAAAATCACAAAAATATAGTACATTCGGTCCTTAGTCCGAATGAAGTTTGTCCCCCCCTCCGCTTAGGAGGTGCTTTTGGTGGGGTTGGTACTCCATACTCCGATTATTCGAGTATGGGGCCTTGGTAACTCTGTCTTAGATAGAGTTGTGCTGTCTGGACTAAACCATGTCAGTCACGACAATGTACTGTGAAGCTATTAACGTTTATAACTGATTTTTTAAGTCAACTTTGTATGTCCTCTTTTATGAATGGAATGGAATGTGGTCCGTTATTATTCAAAAAAAAAAAGAAAAATTCCTCACTACTATTTTTTTTTCTTCATCTCAACAGGAAGAATGTACAATATCCACCAGAGTCTAATGCGTCCTTTAATGGCTGCCATGAGACTATTGTTTTGCTTTGAACAACATTTTGTTTAGCATTGATTGCTGCCAAATGTTTAGCTTTGATGGCTCCAATGGCTGCGAAGAGAAGAGACAATTGTTAACTTTGTACTCCATTTTCTTTAGTTTTGATGGCTGCAAGTTGTTTAGCCTTGATGAAAAGCGTAATAACAGTTATGAACAATATGATTTTTTTTTAACTTACTGGAATTGAAAGCATAGGGTTTGAACATGGTTGTTTTATTTAAAAAAAAAAAAAAAAAAAAGGAAGAAGAAGAAGAAGACCTCAATGGTGTACATTGGTGAGCAGCGCTTGAATCACCACAACATTGCACAGTCTCCAAAAGCGGATCTTTTATAAAGTTGCATTCAACATCTCATTCACAAAGTAGAAGGTAAAACACAGTCTTGCATTACACAACATCTCATTCACAAAATCTAAGAGTAGAATTTTACACAATATTTTACAAAAGTACACTATAAGCCTAATACAATATAATTGTAAATCCCTAGTGCTTTTTATAGCGATGGTAATGATTATGAAGAAAGGAATTTTTTATAGGACCACCAATTGCTCCAAAGTGGCTGAAAATGTGCAAGTTGATTATAGTGGATAATCCCCAATATGTGCACAAACATTGCCTTGCACACCTATTTTTCAGCATTTCTCTTCGAAGACCATCAAACTTATTTTCAAAATCATCCGTCATCTGTTTGAGTTTATCCTATTGTTTCAAATTTCTAGTTCTCTCTTCAACACTTCATCCTCCATTTTCTGAACTTAAAATTCTCTGTTTTCAAGTTCTAACTCGCTGGCGTTAGTATCATTTACCCACCTAAAAAACTTGCATGTTGGAAGCCCCTGAAAGCAACAATTTAGTATAACAGTCAGAACCTTCATAGTTATGATATATAATTACATATCAACTCAAAAACCTTATTATATATTGATTTGCATAATTACCATGTTGTATTTCAAGCAAGCAAAGAATTGTTACGTGGATTTTTTTTTTTTACGATGTTTGGAGTGGTGCTCTCAAACCGCACCAGAATAAGGGCAGGTCTAGTCACGAACCGTCAATTATAGTAGATGACTATGAAGATGCCATAATTAGCAATCACCAAACCTCTGCATGTATATCATAAAACAACTATACAAATGTGAGATGGATGCCAGATTTGTATGGTTGAAAGTAAGCAAGCTACTTGGTCTATTCTACTATACAAATATAATTTGTGAAACAATACTCAATCTTATTAATTATGAAAGTTTGAAATTTTGCCGTCTTTTTAATTGTAGTTTAATTTGTTTGGTTTGAAATGTAGAGGCTACACCAAAGGGTGTGTTGAAGCTGATGAATGTTAAAGCTCCAACCATCTATCATGTGAAAGGCCACTTATAGGTACTTACATTTATATACAACTGCTAAATTAGATGAAATGTAGACTAAGCCACTATTCCTATTGAGCCTATACTGTTATATATATGTCATTTCTATGTTGTATATTTGTTGAAATAGATCATCGTGTAATTTCTTCACTCTGTTACTTTAAAATTGCATAGACATCAAAGCTCAAAACCAACCACTTTATGGAGGCTTACTGCAACATGAGGTTGGCCACACAATGATTTCAAACAAAATATGGGGCAATATTTAGAACAAGCTTAGTTGGAAAAAAGGTGGTAGTTTCCACGGATCCTGAAGTCAACACTTATATTTTCCAACATAAAAATAGATTTGTCTTATTATGGTACACAAAGAGTTTCATGAAAGTTCTTAAAAAAAAAAAGTTTTCTTACTCATCATAGGGTGATGAGCAAATACTTCAAGAACTTGATTCTACACCTTGTTGGCCCAGCAACCCTCAAGGCAAATGTAATGCACGAATTGGATGCACTAATTTGGAGGCATCTGCATACTTGGGCTAGACATGGAACTATAGACTTGAAAGTAGTAACCTCAAACGTAATAATATTTTTAGAATTCATGCGATCTATTTTTACTCGAACAAAGTTGGGTTCTCATCAATGGGCAAAACAATCACAGAAAAATACGAGAAATACCAAAATTTGTTGTCTAAAACCCTAATTGTTCACAATGAGAGAACCTAATATGATCTCGTTAATGTTCACAAGATATGAGAAATCAACTCGATGAAACAGAAAATCGAAAGAAAATCATCACCTGTCCGTTGCATCCCACAGTTGGGTGAGTCTTCCATCAGCTAGTGATTCGTCATTTTCCTCCCGTGTTCTTCCCTTCCTCCTAGGTGAGTGATTCGCCCTCTTCCTCCATGAATCGTCTGTGGGCAAGCTCTTCCTCCCAGCTCGTTGGATGATTTCATCTGATCTGAAAGGGATTGTCTTATACGAGGGTAAAATAGCTTTTCACAGTGTTGACATGGATTTTGTGCATTTCGTACCCTCCTCCAGTCGTGCTTTCTAGCATTTTTGTTTATATATATATATATATATAATTGGAAGTTCCACTTACAGTAAGTTTGCATCATTTTCATTTTTGGAGTTAATAGGATTCATTTAACACATTTTGACTTATCAATAGAAATAATCTTAACTAGCAAAAGTTTGCAAGACAATGGAACCTTGTGTAAAGTATTCAGTAACTATCTGGAGATATGACAAATGCTATATAATCCAAGGTTTGATTTCTATACTCATTATTCACTTATCACCACTCTGGGTCACAAGGCCTAGAACTGAAAGTGAAATGCTAGATTATCCAACTGTTTGAACTAGTTAATTTGGAAAGGAATTTCTGTCTGAGAAACTCACAACCTTAATTAGGCAATGTCCCAATATTTGTAACTTATCATGGTACCAGTATGATGAACAGGAATAATTAAGTAATATAAAAATGTTTTACATAATTAAGATAATAAATATAGCCTCTAAGAGATTTCTAATAAATACTTTCAAAATATAGATGATATGGTATTTCATTGTATCACATAATGTTAAGTTATTAAAAATAATTACGAAAACATGATGGAATAAAGATTATAAAAAAAATAATCATCCATAGTTAAAAAATATAGAAAAATCAAAATTTTATTATGTTTTTATAATAATTTAAGAACCTCAAATGAGAGAAGTAGATATATGAAAGTAGACTTACATCATTTATTCAATATTTTATAATACCCAAAAATTACATTAATAAAAAATAAATATCAAGAGACAGTTAATATATAAAAAATGCTAACTATAAATTTATAGAAACTTAGTTATCCTCGTGTCAGTTATTGATATGATGAAAATTATGAAATTAAATAAAATTGACAAAATAAATATTATACATAAAATTAAAAAAAATGCTAACTATATTTAAAAAAAAAAAAACCTTATAAAAATTTACTTCTTATCAGTTATTAATATAATAATCATGAAATTAAATAAAATTAATAAAATAATTTTATAAATAAAATTATAAATGCATATAACACTGCATATCGATCTCACTTTTTTAAAACCTTAAAAGTTTGGACAATAAGAGATTTTTTATTTTTAATTATTACTCAAAATAGTTATCTGGAACATTTGAACTTTTCGTAAGTTGCGAGTTAAAGACAGACAAAACATTTGGGCGTGTTCCTTTCCGTTGATGGCGCTCTCCATCCACGCTGCCGATACTCCGGGGTGACATACAGTCTTCTCCTGTACAATGTAATTTCAAAGAGTTCTCGAACTTTTCCAATACGAACTCGATCACCTTCCACTCACTTTTGTTACTGTCCATTCTTTATCACTCTCCCGTCTTGAAAGAGACATCTCTCCAAACGCTAGAGGCTGAATTCGGTTGTTGATATCACTGGAAGAAAGATCCAGGAGAAGTTCATCATCTATAATGCCTTCCAATCTTGGGTAATTCTGATCTACTTGTTCAGTCGTTTGTTCTCAGCAAAATCTTGATGGGACGTTCTTAAATTTCATTTTTTATAATGGGCGCCCTCAGTTTCTCTTGCTCTAGTTGAAACCAAACCAGAACTTTATTTTATACTTGTCATTTCTTGGTTTCTTGTCGGTTATCTTACTAACGTGATGGAAATCTGTTACCTCTTTAGTATGTTGAAATGTTGAGAGATATATATCCTTGGAGATTTTAATTTGGAAGTTGCTTGGTTGTGCTACTCCATTGGAGTACTCAGTTTTTCTTGATTTAGTCGAAAATTTCAGTCGATCCTTCTTTTATATATGATTCTTGAATTTTTTGCTCGTGATCTTGCTTTGAATCGAATCTTTGAATCTCTGCTCTCTCTTTATGAAGGATTTTCATAGTTGAGTATAGATTTCCTTGTTTCATTTACTTACTTCAAAGTAGTATTTATTGGGGATTAGCGAGAGATGGCAATAGCTCGGTTTGTCCGCCAAGCAAAACGCCCGCATGGGTTCTGTGTGAAGATGACTGCAGTGGCAATATTGGGTCTCTGCTTTATCTTTGTGTGGTCTATGTTTTCTTCTCCCTCCTCTTCTTTAGTCAGTCAAAGGGAAAGTTTTGATGGCATCGTGGAACCGGTGTCAACAAAGACACAGGCAAGCAGTTCTGGGACCCAGTCCAACAAGAAGGAAGTGGCAAAGCATGGATTAAGCAAAAAAGATAAGAAGGCGAAAGTTGAGTCTGATTTGAATAGGAAGCATGAAAAGAAGGTTAATGGGTCGTTGGCTTTGGATGTTAGTGAGCACAAGTCTGGGAAAAGGGATGAGAAAGAAGTAACTAAAGAGAAAAACGCAAAACAAATAAAGGGAGTGACTGAAGATAATGATGGGTCAAAGAACTCTGAGGGTGAAGATTCACCAGAAGAAAAGGAAGAGCAAGAAGAAGAGGAAGTATTAGATGGGAAGGAAGAAGGGCCGGAAGGTGAAGGTGAAGAAAATGGGGATATAGAACGAGACAGTGATTTAGTTGAACCAGTGGATACGGAATCTGACGAGAAGTTGGAAGATGGAAGTGCTGAGTCAAGGAACAGTGGGAGGAAGAAAAAGATAAGAGGTCCTTTGTTCGATCCTAAAGCACATTACACTTGGAAATTATGTAACGCAAAGAGCAAGCACAATTATATTCCTTGTATTGATATTGAAAGTGGCAAGCTGCAGAGCTATCGACATAGGGAGAGGAGTTGCCCAAGAACACCTCTGATGTGTCTTGTTCCTCTAACTCATGGTGGTTATGGGTCGCCAGTGCGCTGGCCTGAGAGCAAAATGAAGGTATATCATATATGCAGGGTATTAATCTGTTGCATTATATGAGTCTCAATACATAAGAGATAACGGTTTGCATGATTGTTTCTCATAGTGATGCTCTTCTGTTAGTGCAGATACTGTATAAGAATGTGGCACATCCAAAACTTGCTGCATTTGTTAAGAAACATAGTTGGGTGGCTGAGTCTGGAGAATATCTTACATTTCCTCAAGACCAGTCTGAGTTCAAAGGTGGAATTCTTCACTACCTTGAATCCATTGAAGAGGTAAGTTTTTCCGGCTCCAAGGGTCTTGACTCTTGAGCATATTAACAATTTTGTTGATATATAAAAGGCAATCGATAGATATTCCCCATCTATCCACTAGTGTTACTACTAGTGCAATACAGCCCTTGATTGTGGTTTTTTTCCCATTGCTGCTCTTGCCACCCTACCTTGTCTAGGCCCACCTCCGGTACGCCAATCACAGATACCCACCACTCAATTTCTTATGATGTTGCCTTGATAAAAACTCCAGTATTTGCTATTTACAACGGACAATTTAAGAACACTTTTCTGTTTGCAACACTTATCTACTTATGAATGAGATTATATTTGTGTCAGCTTGCTGGAACCTTCAGGTCATGATAATTTTTCTTCTCAGTTGTTCTCTGATCTTTTTAAGGAAATGGTGAAACCATAATTTTGTACTTAACGCATTTAGCTATTTGAAATTCAATTGGATATGATAGATGGTTCCAGACATTGAATGGGGAAAGAATATCCGTGTGGTATTGGACATCGGATGTACAGATTCAAGCTTTTCAGCTTCTCTTCTTGATAAGGAGGTACTAACATTGTCACTAGGCTTAAAGGATGACCTAGTAGACCTGGCCCAGATTGCCCTTGAGCGTGGTTTTCCTGCAGTTGTTAGCCCCCTTGGAAATAGAAGGCTTTCTTTTCCTAGTGGTGTATTTGATGCTATTCATTGTGGCAGATGTGGCTTGTCTTGGCATTCGAATGGTTGGTCTTTACTCTTTTGCTCTTTCCTTCCTATTTTTTGTCTTTTTCTTTTCCTTCTCTTAATACGAACTTGTATTTCTAAAGTTAATAGTTGAACTTATTATATCTTTTCTCATTTTCAGGTGGTAAGCTTCTTCTAGAGATGAATCGGATTTTACGGCCTGGTGGATACTTTATTTTGTCTTCTAAACATGACAGCATTGAAGAAGAAGAAGGTTGGCCTCTAAGAGAAGTGTTCTTGGTTGCTTATAGAAGTTTGTTTTATGATATTTTTGTTTCAATTTTTTTATAAGTAAGAAAATAATATTTTGGTTTCAACTTAAAATGTGCCTTTCCTTAGATTTTAGTTTCGTCTGCATCACCTTTTGAAATTGATTTTATTCCTAGGTTAACTTAGGCTAATTCAAAAAACTTTATCCTTCCCTTCACATTCATATGGTAACCCTACTTATATTGAGTTTAGCCCAGAAGTCAACAGGCTGCATGCATCTCTAACTTTTGTCTTCTTTATCATATTTCCTTATTGGTGGCAATCAAGTTTTCCTTCTACAATAGTGCATAGTGCATGTCAGTCACCACATCAAAATTTATACCGCAATAGGTTTTATTTGCTAGTCACCTTCTGCTTGTGAAGGAGGTAAAATGATTTACAAGCCATGTCCTTAAAAGAAGTTGCCAGATGCGCATGCTTCTTGTTTCATGATGGTGGGATGACTAAATGAATTTAACATGTTAAGTGAGAATATAGGGTGTTGAACTTCATGGAAGTCTTATCGTGCTAGTTTGGGGTCAGCTTATGGATCATATACCAAATTAATGCCTACCAAGCTGCACTAAAGTTTGTTCTTTCTACATGTGCGGAAGAACTGTTTATGTTTACACATTACTAATGAAAAAAAAAATGAAAAGAAAAAACTTGTTGTATTTACTAACACTTCCTCTCTTTCCAGCCCTGACCAGATTAACAGCATCGATCTGCTGGAATATTCTGGCTCATAAAACTGACGAAGTCGGTGAAGTTGGTGTTAAAATATACCAGAAGCCTGAATCAAATGATATTTATGAATTGAGGAGAAAGAAAAATCCACCTCTATGCAAGGAAAATGAAAATCCAGATGCAGCCTGGTATGCCAAGATGAGCTTGTTTTGTCATTATCTTCCTATTTGGTTCTGTTAATTTGAACTGTGGATTTAAGAATAGTGAAATCTATTTTCAGTGTGGAAGTCTACTTTACTCTTTTAGAAATCAAAGGGAAAAATCCTCATTCTGATTTGAACAACGATGGATGCACCTTTTTACTCGATGTATGCACTTTTTTTTTAATGGATGCTCCTTTTAATTAAACGTTTGCATTACATGGCCAAAAGGTTGAATGATACTTCCGCATTGGTTTGAGTTGGCCATCTGTCACCAAGTTACTGACTCTATCTAATAATAGTGCTGATCAGTTCAAGCTTCTTCTGTGAAGATCATCAATGGCATGATCATGCCTAATGACCTCCTACCAAGAACTTTATAAATAGACTGTCAGACTCCACTAGAATTAAATATAAATGAACCAGTTTTCTCCTGGTTCAACATCATAACCTGCCTTACAATGTTTTCAAGTAGTGAAAAACTAACTATTTTCCCTTTGGTGTGAGTATCCTCCCATACCTAACTGGCATTCTCGGCTTATGGTTATCCTTAAACCATTTTCCCTATCTATTGTTCTCAATGTCTAATTTGGTTGAACTAGATATATATATATATATATTATAATTATTAAGAGTAATCAAAGTCCAATGAAACTATCACATATGACTTTAATGCAAGATTTGTACTTGCTATCGTTTTTTTCCCTCATTTCTGGTACTTTCTTACCATTTTCTTTTTCTTTTTCTTTTTTTCTTTTTTTCTCATCAATTTCAGTTTTATGCCCATTTACTTGGTGGCTGCTGCATATATTTTTTGAACAGGTATATTTCTATAAAGACTTGCTTGGACACCATTCCATCAGCAATTGAACAGCATGGAGCAGAGTGGCCTGAGGAATGGCCCAAAAGGCTTGAAACTTATCCTGAATGGTTGAATGACAAAGAAAAATTGATTGCAGACACCAACCACTGGAAAGCTATTGTTGACAAGTCCTATCTCACTGGAATCGGTATTGACTGGTCAAATATACGGAATGTGCTTGACATGAAAGCCATCTACGGAGGGTATGCAACCAAAAGAATGGAAGAATCAATTTTATTTGATATTTTTACTGCTTTTTTTTTTTTTTATATTCAACAAGGTATCAAATGGCTACAAAATGTATGCCTTTGCTCTCCACTTAAACACTGAGGTCCTGCCCCCATCTGATTACATGGCTGCATTTTTCATTAACTTCATATAACCATGCCAGGAAGTAGAGTAATATGTGCATTTACGATACAGATTTGCTGCAGCTCTCTCTCAACAGAAGGTTTGGGTGATGAATGTAGTCCCCGTCCATGCACCAGACACTCTTCCTTTCATTTTTGAGCGTGGGCTTCTTGGTATTTACCATGATTGGTGCGAGTCTTTTGGTACTTACCCAAGATCATATGATCTTTTGCATGCTGATCACCTCTTCTCGCGGCTCAAGAACAGGTTAAGAAGAGCTCTCTAGTTACTCTTTTTTAATTACTATGTGCGACTAAATCTGAGGATTGCAACTTACTGATCAAAAAAAAACCGAGGATTGAAACTTAATTTTTATTTGTATTATCAGTAAGGTTAGAGGTTAGTGGGTTATCATGAAGACAGGATTTGAAAATAAATTTTACTTTTCATTTTAATTTTTGTTGCAGTTTTAGTTGCATGCTAAAAGACATCTGTCCAAAGCGCCCTACCCTCTCAATGGCTAGTGCCTTGGGATATTGCCTCTTGGATGTGCAGGATCCATTTTATGTTTGGACTTCTAACCATTTGGTTCAGAATCTCTCATGCAATGGAATTTAGGGTGTATATGTTTGCTGTGAATTTGAATAGGCTTGCTTCAAGGTACATTTTCCCAAATGTTGATGACCTAGAGTTTTCATTCTTGGGGAGAATGAAATGAGCAGCCTTTTGAATGAAATGAACTTCCTTTCAGATTAGAGGGTGAAGTATCTGAGGTGACATGTGCATTCCGTAAGTTTCATCTTCCTGTGGTACTTTTGATGTTAAAGAATGACTTAAGATCAAAATTACGGCAAGGACTTTCCTAAGTTGCTTGAGCACATTATATTGACCCACTTCCTGCCTCTTTATTTGAAACATATATGTAATGCCACTTTGCGAGCAACCTTCTCTCTCCTACCTCTTCTTGTTATAGCATTATGAATGCCAAGGTAATGCATATCCTAAGAGGAAGTGAAAGTCTCATATGATTTAAGTGACCTTCCTTGGGAAGTGGGAATAATTAGTGTGGATTTTCTTTCAAGGAAGAATCAATGTTTGGGAATAGTGATAGCATTTAAGCTGCATTGTAAAATTATATATTTCTTGTATAAAACCTCAGGTATATGGTCTAATCATGCCGGTAGTATTTAGTCATGGTGTTGGATCTCAACTTTATTGAATCTTTCTGTGTTACCAGGCTGCACCCTGGCAAGTATTTCTTGGTATGGCTAGTTATATAATTCCAGACCTAGATGTTATACTCATTCACAAACTTCCGATGTTCTTTAGTTTACCTAGGACCACTTTTCCTTCCCTGAAAATTGCTTTAGTAGGAATCTAATATTTACTAAAATTCTAGATGTGCCTTGGTGTTAGAAACCCCATTTGGATTGGTGCATGTATTGATGTGGTTGGGGGGAAGACAATGGGGAACATAAATCAATTTTAAATAAGTGACAGGATTCAAATTAGATGCATATGCATGCCCACTAGCAAAATAATCAAGAAAGGTAGACATTTTAGCCCTGCTCTGTTCATCAGGAACAGCCTTTCGGTAGTAATTTAGCATTTGGATCTGTTATCTGATAAAATTATAGCTATCATTGCAGTACTACGTATAAAATATCTAAATCAACAATTGATTTTGAGAAATACTTATATATTTTTAGAAAAAAAATCCTTAACTGTAATATCATTATTAGCCTAAGGGATTGAAATTTCTTCTCATCATCATGGAGTAAATTTTATCTTCTTTGTGGCGTTTTTTAGATATCATTTTACCATAATATCCCTTCTCTTTTGGTTGTTTTTGCTGTCATAAGATGTTCCTTTAAACAGTGTAGTCTATTCTTCAGTTTTCCGATCTGGTACCTGACCTTTCTGTAAGTGTTGGAGTTCCATTTATGTAAAGCATACCATATCATTTTGTTAAGCGGCTATTTACTGTACCAGTGATGTTGATCTTCACATTTGCTTTTCTTTCAGATGTAAGCAGCCTGTATCAATTGTCATTGAGATGGATCGAATTCTGCGGCCTGGAGGTTGGGCTATCATACGGGAGAAGGTTGAGATATTAGACCCATTGGAAGGTATATTGAGAAGCTTGCACTGGGAGATCCGAATGACTTATGCTCAGGCTAAGGAGGGTATCATATGCGCACAAAAGACCCAGTGGCGGCCTTAAGATCTCAATCTTTCACCCTAAACTCTACTTGAGATCTGATCGTTCCTCTTTGACCAGAGCACAAGGTGAAAGTTTTCTGGCTTCCTTTGTAACAAACAATGAATACCAATTCTTCTTCTTGGTATGAACTAACTATACTGATTTTGTGTGTTAAAAAGGAGACTACTTGAATCTAACCGTCAGATTTTCCCAGCTGTTCTATTTTAGCCCCCACAGTGCAAATAGAAAAAAAATTGGGAAGGAGAGGAGGGGGGAGGGATTTATCTGTCTTCTTTTTGGGACAGAACTCATTGATTTGAAAAAGTTGATCATTTATATCTTGACACTCAAATTTGTCGATGATTCCAGTGCCTTTTTGTAATGTATTTCATTTTGTTTGTTAAAGAATCCAATTTATAGCGTTTAACTTGTTTCCCATTTATGTAAACACACCCAAAAATATGCACTTATTCGTGGTAGGGAAGAAAAAGCAATGAAAACCATGCCTGTGTATTTGGAGATATGATTTCATTGGGGTTTGAAGTGGTAGGATTCAAAGAAAATGAATTTTGTAAGAAAATTTATGTGATTTATTTTTAATTTTTTGTCATTAAAACCAACGCAAATGGTTAGATGAAAAATTATATGCATCCCCCTGAAGTCCATCTTTCTCGAGTGTGCTCTCATATGTCATTCCATTTATCCACTTGTGTTTTAATGGTCTTACAAGACAAGCCAACTAGTGATGGTTCTTTCACTAAAATGTGAATCAGAATTCCTTGGAAGTTGTAAATACATTTTTTTTCTATGCAAGCAAATTATCATTCAGATAATGGAAAACAAGATATATAAGGAGGGGGTGGGATTCTCCAACAAACACCCAATTACAATAACCATAGCGCAAAAGTGAAGGAAAAACAAAAATTGAGTCTTAGAACTAGATACTTGGTCTCCACCCATGTCCTGTAAAGAGGGTGTTGTCTTAAAAGACCATTTTTTACAGTTCGCACAGCTATGTGAACTGTGGAGCCACCACTGGAGGTGGTGGAAGCTGAAGGTGCACTTGTCATCTTGAGATGTTTCCTAGAGAGACCTATATTCCCTTCCTTAAGATCATTAATTATGGAAAATGAAAACATAGTAGGAAGAACGGTATCGGATGGAATGGATTGTGGCAGGCCAATTTTCTTCACGCGCACCTGTGGTGGCACGTGTAGACCAAGTATTGGTGATTGTGAGATGGGGTGGGGTAGATATTGAAAGAACTTGAGGTGGGGAATTTACTGGTGCAATGTGTGTAGCCGACGGACTCATCAGGGCATGGCGGGAACAAGCCGCTCATGAGGGTCACGCGTCGAGAATTTTTTCGTGGTTATGCTTCATCCCCTGTAAATTGGCTATTGGAGAGTTGCATGGTGGGGCGTGTCGAACGGCGGTTGCCGAAGTGTGGTAAATTTGACCAAAATTGAACCGGTGGAAAGGAGAGGGAAAAAAAACACCACCATGAAAGCGTATACATAGAGCAATAGTAGAAAAGGAACGGAGCCTCCAGTGGAAACACTCAAGAAAGATTGAGTTTTTATGGAGAGAAGGAGAAGCTTCTCTTTCTAGAAACCAAACGGGTTTGTGAATTAGTAATTCCGGTTGTTATTAACTTTTAAATACATTTACATGTGAGAAAAAACTTTAATCCAGACTACTTTTTTATAAACTTTGATGAAATGTCACATCAATATTGATCTTTTTTACAAATAATGGAAATTAGGATTTAAAATTTTAATTCTAATAGTTGTGAATGCCAACTATTTAATTTGACATTATTGAGAATCCTTATTCAAAATCTTGGAAAAGATCAATAGGTTGTATTTTTCATAAATCTTATAAATTACTTGAACATTAATTTACCTTAACATGACACTTTAGCAAATCAACAAAGAGTGAGGGAAACACAAGTAAAAAATGGTTTGAGTGAAAATAATATGGTCAGTTTGATTAAAATATTTAATGTTAAGTACAAAATAATGTGAATCATTACCATTATTCAATGTATCGGTTCGGTTATCAAAATTTAAATGAAAATATTCCATTGTGACTTGAATCAATGCATATCTCTTGGGGATGGAAAGCTTAACCGCTTGCCAACCAAACACAGGGTTGTAACATTTGGTGAATTAGAAACATTTTCAATGTATTCTCTAATATTTGGGAAGTTGTGATATCTTACAAATGCTCATTTATTTTAATTGTGACTTTTCACAAATACCCTTTCATTTATATAAGTTGTGACTTTTTACAAGTACCATTTCATTTATATAAGTTGTGACTTTTCACAAGTATCATTTCACTCTAGTTGTGACTTTTTACAAGTATCTTTTTATTCTCTATAAATAGGGAACCACACCCACAAGATTATTCACTCCAAATTCTCTGCAAAAATTATAGAAATACTTCCTCCTTCTTTTTGTCTTTATTTCTTTGGGTTTTGGCTATTTTGTATAGGGTTCGAGGATCTCCTTTTGTGTGCACTTACAGGAGATTAACGGAAACTGACGTTATTGTATTTTGGGAGTTGTAACTTTTCACAAGTGTCCTTTTATTCTCTATAAATAGGGAACCACACCTACAAGATTATTCACTCCAAATTCTCTACAAAAATTAGAGAAACATTTCTTCCTTCTTTTTGTCTTTTTTTCTTTGGGCTTTGGCTATTTTATATCGGATTCGAGGATCTCATTTTGTGTGCACCGACAAGAGATTAACGAGAACTGACATTGTTGTATTTTGGGAGTTGTGACTTCACAAGTTCCCTTTCATTCCCCATAAATAGGAAACCACACCCACAAAATTATTCCTTCCAAATTCTCTATAAAAATTAGAAAAATATTTTCTCCTTCTTTTTGTCTTTCTTTCTTTGGGATTTGGCTATTTTATATCAGGTTCAAGGATCTCCTTTTGTGTGCACCGACATGAGATTAAAGGGAACCAACGTTGTTGTATTTTGGGAGTTGTGACTTTTCACAAGTGTCATTTCATTCTCTATAAATAGGGAACCACATCCACAAAATTATTCACTCCAAATTCTCTATAAAAATTAGAGAAATACTTCTTCTTTCTTTGAGTTTTGGCTATTTTATATCGGGTTTGAGGATCTCCTTTTGTGTGCACCGACGGGAGATTAACAAGAGTCGGCATTATTGTATTTTGGGAGTAGACTATCAAAAAGCCTAGTGCATGTTTAAATTTAGAGGCGGTAGAATCTACTCTAAAGAAAGTGTCCATCACAACGTGCCTCAACATTGGGTTCTATCTTTTTAATTTATTCTTGTTATTTTACATATTCTCTACTTTACAAAGCGTTTGCACATAAATCATTTATTATTCAAAATATTCCCAACAATCTTAGAGTATAAATTCTCTTTGTTAAAATAGAGGTATGTTTTAATTGATTGGTTGCTACCATAATTTCAAATGGACCTATTGCACCTAAAAAAATTGGAGGAATTAATTTTAAGCGTGAAAAGAAAATATGAAAATCTTTCTTACAATATTTGGATTATCTTTTATTATTGAAAATAATCCTCCTTGTGATGATTTATATAAGCCCGCACGTACTGCATTGCAAACATATACAGAAAAAGATAATTTGTGTAGATGTAGATTTTAAATCATTCAAATGAAACACTTTTTGATGTTTACCTACACATTAAATCTGCCAAAGATATTTGGAATGCTCTTGATAAGAAATATAGTGTACAAGATGTCGAAATGAATAAGTACACCGCAAGCCAATTTCTTGGCTTTAAGATGAATTATTCCAAATTTGTGGTAAAATAAGCCCATGAGTTAAATATCATTTACCATGAATTGGGCCAACAAGAAATGGGTATTACTGGGCGCCTCCAAGTTGCTTGTACAATAGACAAGTTGTCTCATTTATGAAAGAATTTTAGCATATCTCTTAAACATAAGATTGAAGATATAAACATGGAAACCTTGATCTTTGCCATCAGGATTCAAGAACAACACTTGGAAAATGATCATGTCCTACCATTGGTTTCTGATTTTTAGTCTAAAGTAAATATCGTAGAAGGCCATAGAACATATAAGAACCCATTACACTAGAAGTCCAAATTCAATAGGGGTAAAACTAGTCATGGGAACAATTTGAAACCAAAGCCCTTTGTCAACAAAGATGATAAGAGACCCATTTGTTTTAACTGTAACAAACCAGGTCACTTGGCCAAAAAATGTTGCTATAAAAAGAGGAAAAACCAAAGCAACGAACAACCAAAATCACCTAACCTACAGGCTCATATGGTGCTTTCTGGGATCGACTCTGTTGTAACCGATGAACGGATACAAGCGGCATGAAAGTGACGATGGATAACTTCACCTTTGCACTAGTATTTAGAGTAAGAAGAATTGAAACCAAACTAACATAAAAAAAATACTCTTCCATTAGAATAAGTGTTTTCCGTGCCAAAGGCGAGGAGGAACCTAATTAGTAGATGTTTACTTAGTGGGGCAGGCTACTCATTGTTATTTCAATCCAATAAAGTCATTGTAACCAAATATAGGTCATTTGTGGGAAAAGGTTATGTGAGTGATGATTTGTTTGTAATAAATGTTCAAACAATGTAGTAGACAAATTTGATTGTAATAATAAATTTACATTATCTACATGTTCATCTTCAATATGGCATGTTAGATTAGGCCATGTTAATTATCATAATGTTAAAAGAATGATGGATTTAGATATTATTCCTAAAGTTCTATTGATTTGGATGAAAAATATTTAATATGTATTCAATCGAAATAGCCTAGAAAGCCATTTAAATATGTTGTAAGAAATCTGTCACTACTTAAATTAATTCATAGTGATGATTGTTATTTAAATAGTGTCTCTTCTAAAGGTGGTTGTAAAACTCGTCCTTGTAGTGAGACTTTTTATAAAATGATTTTAGAAAAGACGACGGGAATTACCGTTCGATTTAAAACTTGTTATTTCCATATCCAGGGTGCACAACTCTACGTTATAAAATAAAACATGCTTTGAGAATAAAAGAGGTTTACAATGAAAAACATTAAACTTAAAATAAAAAGGCTTCTCATACAGTTAAAACTCTCATGTCTAGACTTTCGTGCTCTTCCCATTGAGTCGTGTCCATCCTAATGTGTTCTACTCATTTAGTTCCTGAGGGAGGAGGGGTATACATAAAAATTAAAATGAGTCGAATACTTAATAAGCATTACTTCATACCGTAAAGATATAGTAACATAGGATTTCAGTCATGCATTCATCACTCATACGTACATACATACAAGACAACATGCATACATTCATTTTGAAAACGTCACTAGGTGGAGATTTTATAAAAATGGACGATTTTCCTTTCGTAAAACATTTCTCTCGCCAAAGCCTTCATTTCTTAAAGAGTCTAAAGAGTCGTGCATTCTCTTATCACTTTCCATCGACCGTTACACACTATTACTCCCCATGTGCTGGGGTTAGTGGATCTACCTTTGGACCTTGAACCCATGGTCGTGGGTTGGGAATCCTTTGATCTGGGGGTAGTACTGAGTGCACTACTAGCACTATTTACCTAGCATTGCAATCTGCTCATTCATTGGTACCCTCATGCAGTCGTTCATTCATCATGGTCGTTATGTATTTTCATACATCATAGCATTCATTCAATCAGTCATTTCTTCCATTATTTTATTAGTCAATTCAATTATGGAAAAAATCATTAAAAAGCATAAGTATAAACTTAAACATCACATCATTGAGGCATCATTGGAACCTTCAGCCCATGGCATCCATAAAACACCAGTTCATAGGGACATTTTAAAACACTTTCTTCACATCACTTAAAGCATTAGTACATAAAAGCATGATGCATAAGTCTCACATTTTCATTTTAAAAATGCTACATCTAATATCTACTATGTATAGTCATCTATCACATGCATACAAAAGGGCTGCCAAGAATGGTCATTATGTACATATACTTGAAAACTTATACTTAGCATGTTTTCATAAAACGGCGTTTGTTTTGTAAAGTATCGTAAAGAGAAACATTTTCTTTTTATTTTGTCCGTATCATTAGAAAACTCTAGAAGCAAATGAACATAATACTTACTTGGTCTCCATGCTATTCTCATACCATGCAGTCCATTCACATGCATGTCAGATGGCAACCAATCTACATGCATTGACATAACCTTAGGGTCATTCTCTATCTAGCACGTAAGCAACTAAACTATAAATAAAACTACACTTCACTTGGAACATTTTCCTTCTATCCCTGAGCTCTTACGTGTCCATTACTATGCTAAAACTTTCGAGAATCCACTCATGATCACAAATTCTTCACTTACGATTACATGTGTCTAACCACATTACACATGTACCTTACTCCCATTTTATCACTTAAAAGAAACATATAATCCATTGACATCTACTTGTATAAACGAGCTCCATACTCCGATACATGTGTAAGGTACATGTGGGATTTTTTGGAAGAGTTGTTAAAGGTTATTCGAGGTTTTACTCACACGGTTTCGCATCAATTTAGAAAAGGGAATAAGGTGGCAAATTTTTTGGCGAGGCAAGGGGAGGAGGGGATAAATTTTACATACGATGGTTTCGATGACTTACCTTGCTGAGTGCGTGGTTTACTCCTTTTGGATTTTCTTGGTTTACCTAGTATTCGGTTTTAATGATAGTTCATAGTTATTTTATTTTGTTTCAAGAAATAGGCATGTTTAGCATTATTTATTCTGATTATTTAATTTATTGCTTTATTTGTGTAGATTATTGTATAGGTTGGTTTTTTATTATTATTATTAAGTTGTTTTTATGCTTGGGATGGTTTTTATTGAATATGTGTAGGTCCCAAGTGTCATACTTGTTACCACGGTATTCCTCTGTCATAAGCAAGGGTAATCAATAAAATTGGAGTATTGTCCTCTTCTCTAAAAAAAAAGATTATTTGACTTTCAAGGATGTCATAATTTTCATTGATTATGCTTTCTGGAAATAAGCGGTAAATAATGAGATGAAATCTCTACTAATAGCACTTGGAACTTATGTGATCTTCTTCCTGAATGTAAAACCATTGGATGTAAGTGGATTTTTAAAAAGGAGACCTGATGGTACTATTGATAAATTTAAAGCTAGACTGGTAGCAAATGGCTTTACACAAAGAGAGTGTATCGATTATTTTGATACGTATTCTCCTATTACTAGAATAACTACAATTCGTGTTCTAATTGCTCTAGCAACGATATACAAACTTGAGGTTTACCAAATGGATGTAAAGACCGTATTTCTTAATGGTGATCTAAAAGAAGAGATATACATGAAGCAATTAGAGGGATTTGTGGTTTCAAGATAGGAAACAAAAGTTTGTAAACTTATTAAATCTCTCTAATGTTTAAAGCAAGCCCCTAAATAATAGCACCAAAAGTTTGATAAAATAATTTATCTTATGGTTTCAACATAAATGAATTTGATAAGTGTTTATACACTAAAATAGTTGATGGTGCATGCATAATGCTACGTCTTTACGTTGATAATATTCTCATCTTTAGTACCAATATAGATATTGTTCTTGATATTAAAAACTTTCTATCTAAAACTTTTGACATTAAAGACATGGGAGAGGCACAGGTAATTCTTGGTATTAAGTTAATGAGATCTCGTGATGGTAGTAGCATAAATCAATTTCATTATATTGAAAATATTCTTAGAAAGTTTGAGAGATTCGAATGCAAACCTGTTAATACTGCTATTAATCCTTGTTTGCATTTAAGTAAGAATTTTAGATATCTTGTATCACGACTAAGATATTCCCAGATTATTGGTACGTTACTGTATATTACTAATTCTACTAGATCTGATATTTCATATGTTGTGAGTAGACTTAGCAAATATACTAGTAGGCCTAATGATTCTCATTGGAAGGCATTGGACAGAATTCCTAAATATTTGAGAGGAACTATGACATATGGTATTCATTATTCTGGGTATCGCACTGTATTATAAGCATATAGTGATGCTAGTTGGATAGCTTATAAGGTAAATCGTAAGGGAACAAGTGGATATATTTTCACTCTCAGTAGAGAGCTATAACTTGGAGATCTTCCAAGCAAACTGTGATTTCACGATCTATTATGGAGGCTGAATTAATAGCCTTAGATACTACCGGACATGAGATAGAGTGGCTTAAGAATTTATTATCAGAAATTTCACTAGTTAAAAAGTCAATGCCAGCTATTCATGTTCTTTGTGACAATCAGGCTATGATAAGTGTTTCTATTATAAACACTTTAATCATAAGAGGAGACATTTGAGTATCAAGCATTCTACGATAAGATACGTGATAAAGAATGGATACCTGATTTTGAAAAATGTAAAGTCAAAAGATAACCTAGCGAATCCATTAACGAAAGGACTGGCAAAGTCGAAAGTTATACATAAGTCAAGGGGATGGGACTAAAGCTCATTAATTAGGTCACTAGTAACGGCAACCTAACCTTCCTGACAAGAGATCCCAAGAAGAAGGTTCAATGAGAATAACAAACTACTTGAGTAACTGGATAACACTATTAAAATGGTTCATCCTTAGGATGTAAGTGCTACAAATACAATGGAAAATGAAAAGTGAAATGCTATGAATGAGTCAAAGACTAAGGCGAGGTATTGAATTGCATGTACTCTTGAAGGACTCACCTATGTGACTATGACTGGGAGGCCGCAGTCTATGATAATTAGATTATTCCTTAAAGCACTCATGAATCCAAGATACAGTGCATGACCTTTATGCACCACCTCGAAAGGAATCTGATATATGCCGTACGTATGTGGTGTGGAGAAGCCTAAGTTAAAATATTCTAGTTCAAGACTTGGTTCACCATAGATCTTTCAGATGGAAACATGCTAACACTAAGCAGACATTCAAAGTCGCAAGCTACCTCTATTGATGAATAGTACTTAGCTCAAAGAAAATTTTATTCAATTTTGTCTTTTAAAATATTTTAATCAGGAGAGGGATTGTTGGTTTTTAGACTTAAAAATTATTAAAATATTTAATTTTAAGTAAAAAAGAATGTAAACCATTACTATTGTTCAATATATCGGTTCGGTTGTCAACATTTAAAAGACAAGGTTATATGGTGACTTGAATCAATGCATGCTTCTTAAGGATATGAGCCTTAACTGTTTACCAACCAAACAAAAAGTTGTACCCTTAAGTGAATTAGAAACATTTTCAATGTATTCTCTAATATTTGAGAAGCTATGATTTGTCACAAGTACTCATTTTTTTAGTTGTGACTTTTCACAAATACCCTTTCATTTATATAAGTTATGATTTTTCACAAGTACCATTTCATTCATATGTTGTGACATTTCACAAGTATTATTTCATTTATATAAGTTGTGACTTTTCACAAGTGTTATTTTATTCTAGTTGTGACTTTTTACAACTGTCATTTCATTCTCTATAAATAGAAAACCACACCCACAAAATTATTCACTCTAAATTCAAAATTAGAGAAACACTTCCTCCTTCTTTTTATCTTTTTTTCTTTGGGCTTTGGCTATTTTATATCGGGTTCGAGGATCTCCTTTTGTATGCACCAACAATGAGATTAATCGGAACTGATATTGTTGTATCTTGGGAGTAGACTATCAAAAAGCCTAGTACATGTTTAAATTTGGAGGCAGTAGAATCTACTATAAAGAAAGCGTCCATCATAACATGCATCAACACCGGATTCTATCTTTCTAATTTGTTCTTATTATTTTACATATTATCTACTTTACAAAGTGTTTGCACATAGAACATTTATTATTCAAAATATTCCCAACAAAATTCTTGTATCGTTCCTTCTAGCATTTCTCTTCTTGTCACTTGGCATCAATCCCAACCTTGGACAGTTGGACCATTATGATCAATTATCTATCCTTAACCAACAATACTTTTATCTTGAATTTATTATTTTGAGCATGTAAATTGGGTGTAATGTTACGAAAACAGAAAATTTCATAAAAATGCAATTTGCTGTAAAATTCAAAGAACCAATCTTGAGATCATATGATATAAAGAAAACTGATCTCTCAAAGATTGCTTTCATTATAAAATCATATAAATAATAACTTTATTAGGTATGACCATAAAATTAAAAAACAGTTTCCCATCCTCAAGAAGTCCCACTAATTTAAAATATAAAAAATCTACACAACATCCTACTATTCACACAACCTCCACACACTACACTTTTTTTAATTTTTATTATTTTTTTCTTTTATCAAATATTTAATATATGAATAATGAATAGAAAGATTAAAATAGTTTAAAAAGAATAAATTTCAAAAAAAATTAAAAATAAGTGATGTGTGGAGGTTGAGGAGATTATATAGCAAAACTCGTAATGTTACGTATAGTCGTAGAGTGTGTAAATGTTGCACAATCATTATGAAAAAAAAGTGGAGTCCACTATTAAAGCCATGCATAGTCATGGATCTCGAGTTTACTCACTTTTTCTAAAGCGGTTGTGCGGCGATTGCTCACTCCATAATTGCAAATATCATTTCTCATTTAAAATAGTAACTTCAAACCAATTGTAACTAAATTCTACTGAAACTCTAAAATAAAACGAATTCTAGAATTTTTGCTCAATCTAGTGTATCGTGCATCTAGGCATCTAATGAACTAGAGTTGCAAGTATCGATCGAGCCTCAAGTAAATATCTCATGAATGCTTGTTTGATGGTTCACTTAGAGCACTAGCAATGGCTTAGCCATTGCCAAATCTAAATTTTGACTAGAATTTGAGGCTTTGGCTATAGTCAAAACTTTTGGAGAAGTTAATATATATTAGACTAGTTATCCTAAAGTCAAAATAATATTATAATATAATATATTTTAATAATATTTTAAAAAAATTAATATTTTGTGAATACACTTGTATTAATATTAAAATTTCATATTTTATAAATACACTTGTATTTAATATTTAATTTTTCGTATTAATATTAAAATTTAATATTAAAAAAGAGAGGTAGTTGGATGGAAAAATCATAAAAAATTGATTTGGTCTTTCGATAGTGACTCTCCAAATATGACTAGGAGGCTTAAATTACTCTAACTCAAAGTTCTACAAATATCCCTTTGAGTAGCTAGTCCAATGTAAGAGTTTTAACTAAAAAAAAAGACTAAAATTTGGACTTGAACTTGGCAATGGCTTGATGCTCTTAATTCATTCTTTGAACCATCAAACAAGCCTTCGCTAGATATTCACTCAATCGAGAATGAAGTAGAAGTCAAGTGATCGCCGAAGGTTTGGCTATTCTTGTACAATTTTATACTTTTTTTGAAGTATTTTATTGCGATTTTCTTTCCTTTTTAAGTCATTGTCCTTCAATTCACAAGCCATGTCAAATACAGTCGGCATTAGATGTTCTTCCTAATATCCATGTCATCTCGAGGGGGAGTATTTGCAAGACGGTAGTTTTCAACTGCTTTTCAAGTGATTTAACTTAGTTGCCAATATAGTAGGCAACTAAACTGTTATATGTTCTAATTAGTCAATAACTTTTCATATGGTTAGAGTTAATTTTTTAATCTATGCATCTAATTTATGAGCACATATTCTTAAAGGATTTTGTTATATATTGGCCACTATCCACTCCCACACCTCACACCTGACAGTTTTTTTTTCATAGAGTATTGTATTTTTCACAGGATATGAGATGTGGGGTAGTAAATAATCGCTGATAAGAAGAATTATTCATTCTTAAAATGTAATGAAGTTTTGATGTCATTGCTTTTACATAGCGTCTTCTATTTTTTGTGTTTTAGTCACAATTAGTATTTTGTAGTGGGGATTTGCTACACAACCTCCTACTATTCACCTACACTCCACACTCCATACTTTTTAATATTTTTTTAAAATTTTTTTTTGAATTTATTTTTTTTAAATATTTCAAATTTTTTATTCACTATTCATATAAAAAATATTTAATAAAAAAAATTAAAAAAAAAATGAAGTGTGGAGTGTGGTAAATAGTAGGAGGTTGGAAAGATTATTTCCCTAGAATATACAAATACTATACTCACTTTGAATAAAATAGGCATATTTATAAATATTAGTGAAAATAATATTATATAATAATAATAATAAGTTTGAAAATATTTGACAAAAAATTATATTTTCAAACACATCATAAAACATCATCTAGGGTTAGTCATTTTAATACAAGCAAAACCAAAAGTCCCATATAAAATAAATAAAAAAATAAAAAACAGAGAAAAAATAAAGGTTTCCTTCCTTCGAAATTGGGTCCCCTTGGTTGACTGGACGTGTCCTTCTCACTGCGCAACTTCGGCGTACGGCAACGCTATAGGGTCCCACGGATAAGGCGCGTGAGAGCATGAGAACTCTGGATAGAGTAGTTGCTATTTTCTTCCTTTCTTCTGTCATGACAGCCTTCCTCCCAGAACTTCAGCAATTGGCTGTCCTTCCCAAACTACAACAACTACCCTCTCTCTCTCTCTCTCTCTCTCTCTCTCTCTCTCTCTGGTTTCTGCTCATCTTTGAATTCTTTACGTTTTTTTCCTACAACCTTTTTTGACTTCGTTCAATTTACGCACAAATGAAAAGACCCATTATGATTTCTGGGTGTCACTACAGACAGTCTGCGCTGGGTCCCTCCTTCACGCGCCAACAAAATGGCATGGATTCAAGTCAAAATCCATGGCTCAAGCCATTGGTTTGCTGGGGCGAGGCGGATAATTGTAGATAGAGTGTCACGTGTTTTAGGCATTAAGGATTGAGCTGGCATCAATTGCCGTCTCTGGGCAATATTATTACAGCACAAGAACTGGCGGCAGGCCTGCTGGCACTGCTTGCAACTCGTTCTCTGCATAGTAATTTCTGTTCAGTTTTCATCTCCCCACCCCCCCCGCCCCCAATTTTTCGGATCAGATTGCAATCAACCAGTTTTTCCCCAACTCATTCTTTGAGGTTTTTTTGTTTTCATATTTACTTTTCGTCTCCTTACTCGTTCAATATCCTCCACCATAAGGAATGGAAAATTAAACAGTATCTACCATTTCGCAGATAATAATAATAATAACGTTATTTTATATCTGATCGTGTGGGAAGACCTTGAGCTTGTTTGCTTGTATGGAAAGTGATGTTTACAGACAAAAAACCCAAAGGAAACCAAACTGCAGAAATGATTTTTGATTGTCAAAAAAGAAGATGATGACGATAAGCAGAATTACTACAAGCAATCAATATAAAAAAGCTATGCCCTTTTTCTCTCTTTTTAGAACAATTTATATGGGACAAGAGGGAAGCGAGAAATGAAGAATCTTTTCGATTTATATTCCTTAATTTGCTGGAGATAATAATAAAGAAAAGTGTGGGCTTTATTACTACTCGCAGAGCTCGATGATCAGCTGCTTTTTCTGGGTCTGCCTTTCCGCCTAGCTCTGCTTCTCTTCTCGGACAAGCCTTCTCCCTTTAGCTGATGCTGCTGCTGCTGCTGCTGATGCTGATGCTGATGCTCAGGCTGTTGTTCTTTCTGTTCTTCATCTCCCGTTTTGACTTTCTTGGATTGACTCTCTGAAGTAGTCTCCTCCTCGGCCTCTCCTGATGCTGGTTTTTCTTCTTTTTCATCTTGGGTTTCAGGTTTCTCGATGATCTTGCGCGGTCTTCCTCTCTTTCTAGGGGTCTGAGGCTGAGGCTGAGGCTGAGGCTTTTGCTGGGTTTCATCTCCTGCAGATGAAGCTTCTGCTATTGCTACTGAAAGCGCCTTCGTTTTTTGAGGCTTCTTCCTGCCCATCGATCTTTCGTAATCAATAATAGAGCCACTTGTACAAAGTTCTCTGATATTATATACCACAGACACACACAAACAAAAAAAAAAAAAAAACAATATTTAAAAAATTTTAAAAATATATAAACTCATTGCTATTTTATCCACCAATACATTATAAAAGCAAATCTTTTATGAACCCTGTTGTTCAAATTTATTATTTTTTCTTTCTGTTGAATCCCCATTGACCATAGTAATTGGAAGTGCTATGTAATAGTTTTGAAAGAGGATAAGTTTATTATTAAAAAATTAAATTTTTTTTATTTGAGTTATATATTTACTTATTTTTTTTTTAAAAAATTGTGCGACATTTGCTCACTCTTTTAAAAAAATTAATTTTTTTAATAGTAAACTATATTTTGTTTTCAAAAAGATTACACGTTACTTGTGTACTCCACGACTATATATAGCATTACTCTTTCTATTTATAGTTTAGTACCTTATTCTAAAGAAAAAATTTACACAACTTCTTACTATTCACATAATCTCCACACACCATACTTTTTTTTTTCATCAAATATTTAATATATAAATAATGAATAGAAGAATACGCTACACTTCAATTGAAAAAACTAGCAAGGCTAAGTTTAAAGATTTTGAGTTAGAGTTTGGGTGATTAGAAGGAAAGAGTGAGATCAAGATCCTCTCAAATTTTTATCTGAATTTGAGTGTCTTAAAGGAGGAGAAAAAAAGATACATGAAGTGAGTCATACCGTTTTTATTATTCGTTTAATGCGGTCCGAAATATTTATATGACCGACAATAAATATTGTAAGGGTGTGTTTGGTTGTTGAAATGAGTTGAGTTGAGTTGAGTTTAGATAATAAAATATTATTAAAATATTATTTTTAAATATTTTTATTGTTTTGAGATTTGAAAAAGTTGAATTGTTTATTATATTTTGTATTGAAATTTGAAAAAGTTGTAATAATGAGTGAGATGAGTTGAGTTTGGTTGGGGTAACCAAACAAACCCTAAGGTTATGCTTAGGAGATGAGACAAGATGAGAATTTTTAAAAATTTTGTGGATAGTATTAAAATGAAAGTTTAAAATATTATTTTTTAATATTATTATTGTTTTGAGATTTGAAAAAGTTAAATTAGAATTTGAAAAAGTTGAATTATTTATTATATTTTGTATGGGGATTTGAAAAAAATGTAATTATGAGATGAGATAGAGATGAGATGAGATTTCTCATCTTTGTTTCCAAACATAATCTAAGTCTACTTCGCATGTCTTAATTTCTCTCTACTTTTTATACACGAGGCCCTAAGTTGGGTAAGAAATATTTTTCCAATCTAGTGAGTCAAGGGGTATTTAAAGCTACATGGACAACATAAAATGCTGAAAAATTGATAAAGGAACTCAGAGATCATTGCAGTAAGTAGAAAACATCTCAATACACATTAATTAGAACAACTAATTTGCTAGCTGTAGAGTGAATGTTTCAATATTTAGCATTGATTATTTCGTGTTTGAAGTCTCTTTTGGTCATATATCTGAAATATTTCTCTTGTATCCTTAAATTATTTTTCATTGGTTATATATTTTGTAGTTGTAGCCTTTGATTCGAAGGATCATTGTCTATTAGGGATATTTTAAGGGTTTAGTCATTTGTTTTTACAAGTCTTTTCAACTTATCGCGTCTAATCATTACAATTTTTCTAAATTTTTACGCGAAATAAAATAAATAATTTAATTTTTTTAAATTTTAAAATAAAAATAATATTAAAAAAATATATTCTAATAATATTTTATTCAACTTTTAACTTTAATATCAACTCATCTTATATCATCTACGAAAACAATCGAGGTTGAAGCACAACATTGTCCGAAGCCTAGCATTGGCCCTTTTCGTTGTGTGATGGCCCCTTTCTTGGGTCACCCTACTCATCAAGATACTATTTTGAAATGGAAAATGTTAAATTACAATACATTTTACTGTAAATATTTTATAAAAACAATGAGTTGGGAAGGTTTAGAATATGTAAGTCGCATGCAAATCTTAAAAAAAAGTGAGATTTATAAATAAAAAAAAGAAATTAACTTTTAATATTGAATCTTATTTTTTTAAAAGAAATTACACGATGCAGTATTACTCATTTTATAAATATTGGTTTGACTTGCTTCTTTCTTATTTTAACTTTTAATTCGTGACACGTCATATTATATAAGTCTACTTGGTAAAACTTGTAGTACCTCTCTTTTGTAATTGTCACGGATTAGCCTATGTCGTGGCGAATAGAGCCTTCGTGCCAATGATCAGATCATCTCAACAAGAAACATTTTGTAAGGCTATATTCAAGATGTTGATCGAACAAGTTTACCTTAATAAAGAGATTGACTGGTTTTTTTTATTATTGAAAAACTTAGCAGCTATACACCACACACATCACATATATTTTTATTTTTTATCCTTTTTTTTTTTAACATGTATGTGGTGTAAAGCTGATAAATAGAAGTGCTTAGAGTTTTGACAGGCGTGCATGGACCTGCCCGGCCGGTGGCATGGAAAAACCACAATCCAGGGTGGACCTGGTCAATACTGTACGAGGTAGTTTTCTGATCAATCTGAGTACTCATAGGAACAGTTAAATCAGACAAAATAATAAGGTTGATTCCAAACATGGACAGCCTATCTAATATGTGTTAATTATTCACTACTGCAAGATTATCTTATGCACTGAATGACATGTCATGTTACCTATGTAAGTGGCATTTGTGGTTGGGTTGGTTGATCAGTAAAGTTTAGATAGTGAGTTGAGATAAAAATTAAAAATTAAATAAAATATTATTAAAATATTATTTTTTAATAATAATATTATTTTAGAATTTAAAAAAAGTTTAATTGTTTATAATCTTTTATGTGAGAATTTAAAAAAATTATAATGATGAGATAACACTCCTTATATCCAAACAAATCATCTTGGTCCATGATATGTTCTATGCGGTAAAGAACAAGAAAAAAAGGGGAAGAAATTAGGAGTGCCCACTATGTAAGATCTTGTCTCAAATCAATCATATTCCAACTATCGAATATTTAATGAAATCAAGATAAAGTGTGAAAACAAAGTCTGAATTTAAAAGAGTTGGTTTGGATATACAGTGAGATGAGATGAGATGAGATAATTTTAGATGTGTAAAATAAAATATTATTATAATATTATTTTTTAATATTATTATTGTTTTAAGATTTAAAAAAATTAAATTATTTATTATATTTTATGTAAAAATTTAAGAAAATTGTAATTATGATATGAGATGAAATGAGATGGTTTCTGTATGGCCGACAATTTCCAGGAAAATTCAAAATCTTACTAGCTTGATTCATTCAGGTAACTTGGGAGAGATGTAAATTATTTATCTATTCTAAAAGAGAAATGATATTTGTACTGTTAGGGTATATAAGCTACGCGCACTTCTTTTAAAAAGAAAAGAGAATTTAAAACTCATATAAAAATAATAATTTTTTAATAATTAATCTCACTTTTTTCAAATGGAATATACAAAACTTACATATTTTATAACTGTATCTATGATAACTCGTTCTAAAATTGTCACTTAACATTGAGTGATTTGGAGGAAATCTCCGTGGCTTTTGGATGCTACAATTTTTGTTGCTAATCTCATCCATGAATAAAGTGAACTTGAGACCTACTATGAAGGATTGTATAATTATTTCGGTGTCGTTTGAATAGTGAGTTAAGATGAGATAAGTTGAGAAAAAAATTGAAAGTTGAATTAGAATATTATTTTTTAATATTATTATTATTATTATTTTATTTGAAAAAATTGAATTGTTTATTATATTTTGTGTGAAAACTTAAAAAATTTATAATGATGAGATGAAATAAAACACTTATTGTATCTAAACTGAACGAATAAATGCCTCTCTTATCTATTGAATATATATCAAGTAATTCTACTCTTAACCTCTTGTGTGTTCTCACTGCAGGCTTAGGCATGGGGCTGCAGCTGTTTTTGTAAGAGCTGGTTATGGTGTGGATGAGCCATGCAATGCTAGAGCAGCTAAAATTGACATTCTATAGTCGAAAGATGCCCCAATAGATGCACTATGTGTTTCTTTGTATATATCAGGCCATGCCTTGTATCAATCTACACTCCAGTGTTTTGATTTGGGCTGATTTTGTGGAAATAGACGTGGATTAGACGTGGAATTGTGAAAAGCTGTTGTGAATTGTGGAATTTTTTGTGATGGATATTATTATTATAATTTTGGCTAATCGATGGAAATGTATTTTGAGTGGAATATAGTTAAATGTAAAATTATGTGATATTATGTAAATTATGACTTTACATTTACATAATCTAATGTCAATGTTGTTAGATGAAATTGTTAAAGATTTGAGATAAAATGAGATGAGAGAATTTTGATACCCAAACCATACTTATACGGCCATCATCCATTTTGAATTCTAGGTTCAAACCGTTTAAAGATCCTTCATCGTTCAATACGAGAATAGCAAGATGGACGGAAAAATTCCAAGTGGCTTTTAAGTTCTTAACGTTTATAGTGCTTTATGGGTATTTACCATGGCCATTCGGTTGTCTAAAACATCCACTATTCATTATATATATATATATATATATATATACATATTTCTTTTCAATTGCCGTTTGGGTTCAATTGGGAAGTGTGGTGTTCTTTCTTTATTTGTACGAAAGGGAGTGTGAAACTTTTTAGAGAGAGAAAAAAAAAAGTGTAGGCAGATATTTTTTAGAGTTTTTTTTTTGAGAAATGCTACACAACCTCCTACTATTCACCCACACTCCACATTCCATACTTTTTAATATTTTTTAATATTTTTTTAAAATTTTTTTTTGAATTTATTTTTTTTTAAATATTTCAAATTTTTTATTCACTATTCATATAAAAAATATTTGATAAAAAAAAATTAAAAAAAAAAGGTGGAGTGTGGAGTGTGGTGAATAGTAGGAGGTTGGGAAGATTATTTGTATTTTTTTTTAGATAAAAGATATGTGTTCTTAACTTCTTTTATTGGAGCTTTAAGCTCAATCACTTGTGTAGAATTGATTCGAATTATAGAACAATCAGTTGAGCTTATATATTGGAGGAGATAAGTGAAAAGGAGATTTGCTACAATGGTTCATTTGAAATTTTGTAAATCAAAAATTAAAGAATTCACAGTAGATAATCAATCACCTTTATTTATTTGGGTTGTATATTTTGGATATTGTTATTCATTTGGGTAAACTACCCTGTCACTACAGGTGGATGTTGGTAGTCCATAAATTTATTTATTTAGCTGATAGTTAGGAGTGTAACTGGTCCGGTTTAATTTTAGATAAAATTTAAGACCAAACCGGTATATACCGGTTTTACATTTTACAAAATCGATTACGAACTGGTTACCCTTCTAAACCAGTACTTCCGGTTCTACCGATTTTTTGTCCGATTTGGTCAGGTTTTCCGGTTTTAATAAAATGCATATTTCTCATATATATATATATATAATATATATATATAACTGTTTTAAAAAAAATCTGTTTTATTAAAAATCTATTACTATTTATAAAAATATGCTATGTAAAAAAAAATATGTTATAAAAAAATGCTATTATACAAATATTATGCTATAACTCTTATAATATATTAAAATATACTAATACTATATATTATACCGTTATAGACTTATAGGGTAACTACTACATATAGTATATATATATATATATATATGTTATACATTATTGAATATATATTAGATATTATAAAATAATCCATTGATACTAAATTATTACTAATACTATATACCATACTAATAGTGATATTAATACTATACAATAATATATGGTCATAGTGATATAAATACTATATATTAGTTATAATGAATCAGTGATTAGTATAAATATATAATAGTATTAGTATTAGTTATACTAATTTAGTATAACTATATTAGTATTAGTATAAATAATAGTTAAAGTTATAGTGATCAAATAATATATATATTTTATGTTTAAAGCATATGATCAAATAATTTTTCTTTATGTTATAAATTATAATTACATTATCTTATATATAATTATAATTTATATTATTATATATAAAAAATATATATAATATAAAAAGTTTTATATATAATATTTAAAAAAAAATTAATATATAATAAATAGAACCGGACCGGTTCCGGCCAGTTTTGACATTTTAGAAACCAATTCCGGACAAGACCGATCCAAAATCGGGTTCAATTTGGACTAATTTTTTGATTTTTCAGTTAAAATTTACATCCTTACTAATAGTTACTCAAACATTGGTAGTCCATAAATTGTATTTGTATAGGTGGAAATTCGTGATATGCTTTTGGATTTGGCGAAATTGGATGTTATTTTGTATGTTCAATTGTGATGTTGGTGACACAAATACGTGCACAAGATAGGTTTGCCTATGTGGCTGTCGTTTACTCCTCCATAGACTATTCCTAAAGTCAAGATATAAGAGGAATGTATAAACCAATGTTTCCACAGATTCGATTGTGGTTTACAATTATAACTTCTATACCTATTTATTCTGGATCGTCTCCCAAATAACTAAAAAGAAAGAGTCAAAGAAAAGGCAGCAATTAAAATCAAGATTTATCTGGTATCCTATTTATGTTAAATCACAAGAATAAAGGTAAAAAGTAAGAAATCAATCTTATATCAGACTACTTGTCTTCTTGTAGTCAGATCCCAAGTTTTTGGAATGCTCCAAATTCTACTTGAGCATCTAAATCTGGGTCAATACCCAAAAAAAACATCTTAGAACAAGGTTCTAGCACCATGCCAAATATGTCCACAAAAAAAGAGTAGAGCAAATGAAGCATGTCCAAAAGTAAACCAACGCCTTGGACTACTACGAAAAACACCATCGAATTTCAAAGTAACACGATCTAATTAAAAATTTCTCTCAATTGAGCATGTCTAGCATATTTTTCATTTTTGACGCGAAGACTATATATAATTTTGATAGAGTTCCTTGGTGATCTTGGCAACCAAAGGACCAGAGGTTTCTCCTGCCTCAAAGTTGAACAAGGTAGGGGTACCTCGCAGATGAGGCGGAGTCTCCCAAGGGATGGCCTTGGGGGGAGGAGGAACCCCCGACTCACAGGGAACCTTGAAGAATACTTTAGACGAGTGCCTAGATTTCTCGCCCCTGCCCTCACCTACCAAATTGGAGGGAGCAACGTTAATATCCTCGCATTTGGCAGAGGCACAATGCTCATCAGAGCTAGTACCTAACCCTAAGAGGACATCTTCCATTGGCAGTGCTATCTCTCCCTCGAAAGTGGCCGAGGGAACACGAGGCTCGGCACCCTTAGTCAATTCCTATTAGGGGTGTAACCGGTCCGGTTCGGTTCAATTTTAGACATACTTTAAAACCAAACCGGTATATACCAGTTTTGAGAATTGAAAAATCGATATTGCACTGGTTACACCCCTAAATTGGTTAGTCCAACTTTACTAGTTCTAGTCTGGTTCGATTTGGAATATTATATAGTGTATATATATTATAGTATATAATAATATAGTGATAATATATTGTAGCATATTATAATATATATTATAATTGTATTATAAACTATAGTTATTTATATAGTATTTTAAAATTTAATATTATATTAATTAGAAATTTATCATATAATACAAAATCATATATAATATAAAAAATATTTTATACAATATAAAAAATTAAAACATATATATATAAATCGGTCCAGCCCGGTGTTAGAAAAAGGAAAACTAGAACCGTACCGGACTAAACCCGGTATTGGATCAAACCCACCAGTTAGGTCCGGTCTGGTCTAGTTTACTGATTCACAAGTTATTTTTTACCCCTAATTCCTATCACCTCAATGGAATCGCTAGAGGCAGGAGATGAAGAGGCCGACAGAGAGAATCTCCTCTTTAGTAAATAATTCATAAGTGAGTTCAGGAGTGAATCAGAAATTCAATCGAAGAAAGATGGATATTGAATCGACTCCAGATCTTGGGCATACGCAATGACATCCTTCAGGCAATCAACGTTTAGTGGAGGTGGTTGGTGGACCACCCTTCTGATCTCAGGGACGACAGGAATAGCAGTAGATGAGGAATGCCTCACTGAGGGGGCAACATCATTCCAGTCAATGTGAGTAGAGGATCATTGAGCGAGTGGCCCATTGTGCTATCTCTCGCCCTCAGCACAAGGTTTCTTGCCTTTAGGGTTTGAAGGGGTAGGACCAACGCTTTTGCAGAGCTGAAAGGGCCTAGGGAAAACAAAACTCTAGACTTTGAAACGCAAGACATGAAAGCAATCTAGCATGACCAAGAAATGGTTGATATTCTACCGAGTGAGGACCACTTACAAACTCAACGAATCTAGATTTTCCTTTATCTAGGTGTAAATCTTATCCAAGCGTGACAATTGCCCCCCTAGTGGGAGCTACCTTGAAGGAGCGCCCATCGGGAACAAGACTCTAGGTGTACCAAACAAGGAACTCATGGCAGGAAACCCCCTAGTGGGAAACTCCCAACCATCTCCAAACACAAAGAAAAACTTCTAGTCTCAATTTTTCACATGGGAGAATCGAGATTCTAGGTGAATCACTCGATAGCTGGTATGAGAACAGAAACTGCATTAACTACCCTCGAAAGTTACAGGATGGGCAGAGTCCACCCCAACGACAAGTTGAGGACCATGCCCAAGTGCATTCTCAGAAGTGCCATCCAGAGACCAACACAAACAAGAAGGCCGAAAGGTGTTTCTAGAAAGATTTTTGGGCGCCATAGAAAATGTGAGACGAGGGATCGAGAAAATAAGGGTAGACAGAGAATAAGAAGAATGTAGAGCACACAAAGCAAAAAAGAGAAATAAGGGCAAAGAAGAAGAAGAAGAAGAAAAAAAGGACAAAGGAAGATGGTCGATTGTTATGGCGAGATGAAACGACAAGACATGGGAGAGTCTCAACCAATGGGGAAGTGCCACGTGGATAAATGAAGGAAGGCACGCCGAATAGAATCTAAAGATTCGCATTGCATGAAATGACGCTTGAAAGTGTGTCAAGGGAACTGTTGATGCGCACTATGAAAAGCACGCGTGTTTTGGAAAGAGGATAATGATAAGAATTCAAAAAAATAAAATTCTCACCATCACATGTGTGGCAAGAATTTATGAGATAACTATTAGGTCAAAGTGTAAGCTGGGGGTGAGAAAATGTCAATAGGTGACCAAAGAGACGTATACGAGAAGTCCACATGACAAAAGGAGAGGGAGGGTTGTATTAAGTAAAATGCATTATTTGGGAGATCTGGTGATGACAAAAGAGTTGTCGTGGTTGACAAAGAGTCATAGTCGATAGGGCTTATCTTGTGAAAGACTCATCTTGATGAAACAAGTCTCGCAGAGACACCTTCCCCGATGAGACATCGTCACCTTCTATGTCATACTCAAGCAGGGGTGAAAAAATGAACCAGACGTTAGGTACCGGTTTTATTTTTTTCAAAACTAGTCAAAATTGATCCGGTTCTGATTTTTCTTTTTCTAACACCGGAGAACCGAACCGAACCAAACCAATTCATATATATATATATATATATATAATTTTTTATATTATATAAAAAAAGTATATGATTTTTATATTATATATAATTTTTATATATAATTTATATAATTATATGTAAAATAATTTTATATTATATGCTAAATTGTTAATTAATATAACATTAAATTTTAAAATCCTATTATTCATGTATAATAATAATCTAATAACATAAGATTAATGATGGGAACTAAGGTGGGTTTAGCCTTAAAGATCATTTGCAAGTTCCAGATGAACCAATTATAAAATCAAGAGCCAAGAAGATCATGGAAGCAATACAAAAATTGGTGCAATCCACTTGGGAAGAGTTTAGTAAGAGTCGAATATTCAAGATGGGCTTGAGAGAAAGAGATTCAGTGATCATCCACGTGATACAAGCTATGGAAGAGTGCAACATAAATTAGGGCATATTATTATGGTTATGTGATTGAAGGCATTGGACTTGTTTAATTAATTAAATGAGCTTATTTTATTAGTTATAGAAATTAGTCTAGAATAATTAGACTTGAAGATGTTTGGCCCACATATGTCTTATTTTTATGAACTAGGGTTTTTGGGAAGGCCTTATATTTTGGCCAATGGCGTATTTGAAAAGTTATTTTTTAGAAACTAGGGTTTCAAGCATTTACTGTAATTGAATACTGTAGCGACACTGTAGCAGACGCGGCACTGTTCATGCAGGGGTATTTTGGGGAGAAAGAGCTTTATTTTGTCTAGGATTTTAATTAGATTTTGCTTTAAATACTCTTTGTAACCTCATTTTAATCAGTTTATGAAATTTGATGAATTATTCATTGTGAGTTGAGTTTTACTCCTCATGTTCTTGATTGAACTTTTGAACTTATCAATGGTAAATCACAACTTTTGTAGCGTTCCTCCTTGTAATCTGGGTTCTTGAGATAGATTCTTCCACGAATCTAGATTTTAATATAATCTAGGTTCTTGAAACGAGTTCTCATCCGATCTAGATTCTCCAGCCATTGACTTGAGTTTGGCTTTTTTGGGTGAGTTTTCAATTTGATTGTGGGTTCAACGGATTCATTTCCCATGGATTCATATCATTTGGTATTCAGAACTCGGTTTTCAATCAGGTCTGATTCTATCTTTTATTTATTGCATCTTTAATTCTAGGATTTCATTGTTCTAGGGTTACCAAAAAAAAAAAGGAAACAAAAAGTACACTGCCGAAATTTTAGGGTTTTGGGTTTGGCTGAAATTTGCATCACCTAGGGTTTCAAAATTCTAGAGTTTCTTGCATCTCTAAGTTTGTCAATTGCTTGGAGTGTCGTTCCATTGATTATCTTCTATTTTATTGTCAATTCTTATGTGTTTGAATTCAATTGCTTGATTTTCAATTAAATATTGTTGTTTGTGATTGAATTAGAGAAAAGAAAGGAAAGGAAAAGAAAAAAAAAATTCAAAAAAAAAATTTCAAAAAAAAAAAAAAAGGTATCATACTCATAGGTTGCTACATAGTTACAACAAAGAGAAAAAAAAACATTTGTTGATTGAGTTTTATCATTAAAGGGGGCTGAAAACATTTTTCTAGTGGGTATCTTGTTTTATCATTACTCTTTTCCTCGTATAAATTCCTTAAGTCTCGTGTCATTTTATTCCTTCCTTATTTTTTGTTCTTGTTTTTTGAATCTATATTATTGGTTGGAATAAAATAAGGTTGTATTGTTTTGATTGAGTTTAATTAGTTCTTAAAGAACTTGAGTGGGGAAACTCTTGAGGTAAAAGGTAAGAGTGTGTGAGACTATTACCGGGAAAAAAGTCAATTAAGAGTGAAACACGAGTGGAGTGCTATTATTCAAATGTAAACACGTAAGGGAGTGTGTGAAGTTTTGCACTAACATTCTTTTTGTGCAGCATATTACGATATCTCATAAGAGTGACTCATTACCAAAGGAGATGATATATAACTCATCATTTGTGTTGCAAGCTATGCAACAACAGTTTGAGCGGTTGAACTTGGTGTTGGGTGAAGTGAGGAATAGAATGGATCATCAAGAAAGGGTAATTAGAAATCTACAGGGTAGGAGAGATAGAAGGAGGCATGAGGTTAGTATTGCACATGAGTACAAGAATGAAGAGTATAGTGAGTCTCTTGTTGCCAAGAGTGCTCTCAATACACAAGTTACGATGGATGATACAGAGCAGCGGAGAGAGAACAATTTTCATACTAGATGCCACATCAAAAACAAGGTATGTAGTATGATCATTAATGTGAGGAGTTGTATTAATTTGGCTAGCACTACTTTAATTGAGAAATTGCGTTTATCTACCTTGAAACACCCTAAACCATACAAGTTACAGTGGTTGAGTGATTGTGGGGAGGTTAGGATAAATAAGCAAGTGCTAGTTTCTTTTTCAATTGGAAAATACTAGGATATGGTGCTTTGTGATATAGTGCCTATGCATGCTAGGCATATTTTGTTGGGGAGGCCATGGCAATATAATAGGAAGGTGATCCATGATGAGTTAAGGAACATGTACAGTTTTAAAAAGGATGGAAAAACAATCAAACTTGCTCCTTTAACTCCAACACAGGTCCATGGGGACCAACTGAAACTGAAAAGTGAGGTTGCTCAAAAAAGAAAGAGTGAAAGTGAGAGTGATCTAAAAAGCAAGAGTGAAAGTGAGATTGAGCTAAATAGCAAAAGTGAAGGTGAAATTGAGAAAAAAAGAAATAGTGAAACCTCAAGAAAAAGAGAGAATGAGTTGAAAAACAATTGTGAGGCCACCTCAAGAAAAAGAGAGAATGAGTTAAAAAACAATTGTGAGGCCGAGAGTTCAAAAAAAGAGGAAAGTGAAAGAAAAAAAAGAGAGTGAAAAGAAAAAAGAGAGTGAGAGGAAAAAGAGAATGAGATCGAAACATCAAAAGAAAGAGAGAGTGAAAAAGAAAATAGAGATGTGGCTGAGAGTCATGAAAAAAGAGTTGAACCACGAGAGGAAAAAGAAAGAGAGATTGTAGAGAGAAACGGGAAAATAAAAGTGAGATTTAAGTTAATGCAAGATTTTATACTAACGAATTTAACGACTATTTGCCTAGTGTTGTTGTTTCTTTGTTGCAGGGATTTGAAGTCATGATTCCTAGCAGTGTGTCTAGTAGATTGCCATCTATTAGAGATATAGAACTTTACATTAATTTTGTGTTAGGTGTGACAATCCCTACTCGACCTCTCTTTGAAGAACATGAGTCATTGACCCACTTGAAGGGACAAGGTAAGTTGAATAGAATACATGCTAAGTGGAGGACTGTATTGAGACTTTTCCTCATGTAATCAAATACACACAAGATAAGGAAAATTTTGTGGTTAATGCTTTAGCAAGAAGGTATGTCCTTGTCTTTATTTTAGATGCAAAGTTATTGAGATTTGAATATGATAAGGAATTGCATGCTAATGATAATGATTTTGCTAGTATATATGGAGGGTGTGAGAAGGTATCATTTGGTAAGTCCTATAGACTAGATTGGTATTTATTTAAAAAAAATAAACTTTGTGAGCCTACTAGTCTTATGCGTGAGTTGCTTGTGCATGGATTTGGTTTGATGGATCATTTTGATGTAAAGAAGATTTTAGACATGTTGCATGAACGTTTATGGAAGTATCATTTGTCATTCATTGACTTGTTGCATGAACGTTTGTGGGAGTATCATTTGTCTTTCATTGAGTTTGCATATAATTCAAGTAGTCATTTTGGGGTAAAGAAGATTTTAGATATGTTGCATAAACATTTGTGTGAGTATCATTTTTCATTTATTGACTTATTGCATGAACGTTTGCAGAAGTATCATTTGCCATTCATTTAGTTTGCATATCATTGGAGTGGTCATTTTGATGCAAAGAAAACTTTAGACGTGTTGCTTGAATGTTTGTGGGAGTATCATTTGCCATTTATTGACGTGTTGCATGAATGTTTGTGGGAGTATTGCTTGACATTTATTGAGTTCACATATAATTGGAGTAATCATTTTGAAATAAAGAAAACTTTAGATGCGTTTCATGAACATTTGAGGGAGTTTTGTTTGCCATTTATTGAGTTTACATATAATTGGAGTGTTTATGCTATTACTAAAGTTTCACCTTTTGAAATTGTTTATAGACTTAATCCATTTATTTCTTTAGATTTAATACATCTACCTGTTGATGACAGGAGTAGCTTGGATGGATTTTTCCAAATTCTTGAACAAATTAATGATAATGCATATCAAGTAGACCTTCCAGGTAAGTATAATATTTCTATTATTTTCAATATTACTAACCTTTTTTCCCTTTGATGCAGGTGGGGATTCGAGGTCGAATCTTTTTTAGGAGAGGGGGAATGATGGGAACCAAGGTGGGCCTAGCCTTAAAGATCCTTTGCAAGTTCCAGATGGACCAATTACAAGATCAAGAGCCAAAAAGATCATGAAAGCAATGCAAAGATTGGTGTAATCCACTTGGGAAGAGTCTAGCAAGAGCCGAATATTCAAGATGGGCTTGGGAGAAGGAGATTCAGTGATCATCCACGTGATACAAGCTATGGAAGAGTGCTACATAAATTAGGGCCAATTATTATGGTTATGTGATTGAAGGCCTTTGACTTATTTAATTAATTAAATGAGTTTATTTTATTAGTTATAGGAATTAGTCTAGAATAATTGGATTTGAAGATGTTTGGCCCACATATTTCTTATTTTTATAAACTATGATTTTTGGGAAGACCTTGTATTTTGGCCAAGGGCGTATTTGGAAAGTTACTTTTTAGAAACTAGGGTTTCAAGCATTTACTATAGCCGAGTACTGTAGCGACATTGTAGCAGTCGTGGCACTGTTCATGCAAAGGTATTGTTCGGAGAAAGGGCTTTATTTTGTCTAGAATTTTAATTAGGTTTTGTTTTAAATACTCTTTGTAACCTCATTTTAATCAGTTTATGAAATTTGATGATTTATTCATTGTGAGTTGAGTTTTACTCCTCATGTTCTTGATTGAGTTTTTAAACTTATCAAAAGTAAATCATAACTTTTGTGGCGTTCCTCCTTATAATCTGAGTTCTTGAGACGGGTTCTTCAACAGGTCTAGGTTTTAATCTAATCTAGGTTCTTGAAACGAGTTCTCATCGAGTCTAAATTCTCCATCCATTGACTTGAGTTTGGTTTTCTTGGGTGAGTTTTCAATTTAATTGTGGATTCAATGGATTCCTTTCTCGTGGGTTCATATCAATTAATATAACTTAAAATTAATCTTATAAATCTTAATATAACATTTTATTTATATAACATTATCATTAAAAGTTTTAATTTTATAACATAAAATTAATATATAACATAAATCTCAATCTTATAAATAAACACTTGATCATATGTTTTTAATAGAAAATATATATATATTAAGGATAAATACATTTTATAGCATAAAAAATTATAATTTATATTTTTTTTGATAAATACATTTCTATACATTTGATTATATGCACTCATATAAAAAGTATATAACCATCATATTATCACTAACATATATAATCAAATATATAAATAAGTTAGACACTAGCATATTATCACTAGCATATTATCACTACCATACATAATCAAATACTATATCACTATATGATACAATTATATATATATATATATACACACACTAATAATAACACTAATACTATTAGTAATCCATTATATATAAATAACTATATAAATCACTATAGTATTAGTTGTACTAATACTATATCACTATATAATCCACTATATATCACTATAGTATAGTTATACTAATTATATAATCCACTAATACTATAATAAAACAAAAAAATGGATCGAATTGGGCTAGAACAGATAAAACAGGAAGTACCGGTTTAAGAGTGTAACCAATACAGCATCAGTTCTTCAAATCTTAAAATTAGTGTATACTAATTCGGTTTTAAAATATATCCAAAATCGGACCAAACAAGACCCGTTACACCCATATATTCAAGGGGGATGGTTCCTCCATATGTGCACCTCAAACCCTATAAATATATCTCTAAGCATGCATTACATCTATCTAGATTCATTCAGAGACCCCGGATTCGTTGACTTAACTTTATCATAGGAGCCTCTCAACAATCCTCATCCATATATTTTGGCATTTGGCAGCACAAACCGCCGGAAAGGAATTATTGTAATTGATCCATTGCTATGCATATAACAACTAGCCACTTTCTATTCCATGTTTTTTGTTCCTTAAAGAATATATTTATATAGCAGTGAATCGCCCCTAAGCTTTTGCCCACTTAAACCAAAATAAAGGAAAATGGTGTGGATCTTACATTAGAATCCCATATTTAAATATAATTATTTTTTTTCTAGAGGTTGGTTACAATTGAAGGCTTACTCCCTTGATTGGTTGGTCATTAGATTATCAAAACCAAAGGGGGTTTAAAACGACCCAAAAGGCCTAATGCTCCTAATTGACCCCTTATCAATTGATCGAGTCAAAATCAATCCCCATGGACCATTGGAAATGTTAACAAAAAGAAATATTTGGTCTATATAAAGATTTTACAAAAGTAACATCCTACAAATTGACGTGACTCTCTATGTGAAATATTATATTGTAAAATAAATTTTGTTGTAAAATAAATTCCCGTCAATGTGAAAATTTATTTTTAAAATATTTCTGTATAAATGTAGCAATTCTCCTCAAAATTTTGTACTTTAGATCATTGAATATCATAATTGATACATTTCACTATCCAACTACCAAAAAGCTACGGCATGCACATTTTATTAAGATTTAATCGTCAGAATTATGTTATTGTAATGTCTTAGTCCGACTAATTTAGGATCTAAAATGTAAAACTAGATCAACTTGAGAGGATGAAACTAAGGCCTGGTTTGTTTTCAGAAAACTCTCATCTCATCTCATCTCATCTCAATTTCATCATTACACTTTTCTCAATTCCAATACAAAATAAAATAAACAATTCAACTTTTTCAAATTCATCTCATCTTCTCTCACCTAATCATTACAACTTTTTCAAATTTCAATACAAAATAAAATAAACAATTCATCTCATCTCAAAAGTTTTCATCTCATCTCATCTCATCTCCGAAAACAAACGAGGCCAGTGAATTTTTCTAAAGAGTTTTGCTATTCATTATTTTCATACACTGTACATCACATTTTTTATTTTTTTTTATTTTTTATTTTAGTTTTTAATTTTATTCTTTTTAAATTAATTAAAATTTTCTATTTATTATTTACATATCACACATTTAATAAGAAAAATATATATAATATGTGGTACTAAAAAGTGATGAATAAAATTTCTCTTTCCCAAATAATAAAACAATGACCGATTATCATGTGCTCAACTTTAGAGCCGTTATGTAGCCTATAAACCTTCGCATCCCTTTCAAAACGCACCGGCCTCCTCGTGAACGCAAATTCTTGCCCCACAATCGGATAAGATCGTAACATTCGGGTCAGAGACGCCCATTTCCTTACAACATAATATACCCCGAGGTTGAATGCCATATAAAATGCCCCCATCAAATTCAGATCCCTTCACCACACCATTCATTTCACACTTGGAAGTTGGGAGACGTACGAATACCTTTTTAGAGATATTGAGATTTCTCCCACCTCGATAATTTCCTCGAAATATCTCTCTGACAGAAAGAAAAATAAAACATCAAAAAGATGAAAAGATTCCAAAATAAAATAGCTGGTGGATTGTTGAAGACTGGGGTCGTCCTTGAATTGCCTCTTGGCCACGAGTTTTGCTTAACGGGAATCGAAAGCTCCAACCTTGACGTCCCGAAAGCGATTTGAGAACTCACTTGCTTTAAGAATCCGATCGTATGGGTGTCAGCTTAGTACTTCAAATTTAGCTTGTGGATGAAAGATTTTCTGGGTATGTTTTATTTCCGGTGAAAAGTACGTAATTGTTTGTGGTTCTGCATCATTCTAGAGAGCCAGATAGAGAGATATTTGGCGGCGTGTGTGACGTGATACGTACGTTTTATATGATAATAGTCGGCAGTTTTGTTTGCATGCTTTGAAACTATTCCTCTCTTCTTCTTTTTTCTGTCTCTGTATATCGGATGGCTCTTCAATCTCTTGTTTTTTAAAACGAAGATAGAGAAGTGAAATCTCTTTTGGGTGGGCTGTAGATCCCTGGGGTTACTGGTGGGTACCCTTTTTCTTTCATTTTATAAATCCAAATAATTTGATTTCCTGTTCTGTGGTATATTCCTGATATGCTAAAATTCTAAATTTGTTTCATGCTACCTTCTTATTTATCATTTAAACATTTTCGGAGCTTCTTCCTTCCGTCAGTTTCTGCTGATAATAAGATCGATTATGAATCGGAATTTCGCTCAGATCCATCTTCTTCTCCATTTTTCTAAAGATAAAGCAAATAACGTTTTATTCGTCTGGACCTGAGCAGTGTTTTCCTCACTCATTTATCTTCTTTGATTTGTGTCGGAGGTTGCTTCTTTTTCAGCCACTCAGCCTGCATCCCTTGCAGTTTGTGATTTGGTCTTCATTTTTCCCATATTCTAAGGGTTTCCTATAGTTGGGGTTCCCGCTTTTTCGCTGTGATCATTGGCATAGCAAAGACGAACTTTATTTAGCTTTATTCTGTTTTTAGTAGATACTGACACCTGTTGTTTTTTTTTCTTCCTACTTTCATCTTTTTAATCGGACCTTGAGAGAGAGAGAGAGAGAGAGCGCTAAGTTTTTTTCTTTTTGTTTCCTGTGTTCTTATCTGAATAACAGAATTTTCTGTTTATTTCTAAAATAGGTTTTTCACCGGCATTCTGATTCCAGCTTGTTTAGTTCCTGCATGTTATCCTCATTTTCTTAGTTAATAATATTGGAGAGATCATTAGTGAAGATCAAGCTTCTGAGCAATGGTGGGTCCTTGTGCAACAACATTGAGCAATGGTGAAGCGGCCAATCATAGCCTTCAAATTATTAGATACCAACCCTTTAACAAACTCTCATCGCCTTGGTTTGATTTGAGAGTCTTCTACGTGAGGATAAGCCATTTACATGTTGACGACTCAACCCCTGAGTTTTTCACTCTGAATCATATTCCTCTGAGCCCTGACACCCATTTGGAAGTCAATGGTACTAGAAGTAGCAGTTACTCTGATGGAGTCTCTTCTCTTCTTAGAAGGGATCGAGTAGATAGGAAATCAGAAGAAGCCACGTTTGTGGGCACAGATAGTATAAGGTTGACCGGAAGTGTGAAATTTGAGGTTTTTGATAAAGAAGATCTCATTCTCTCTGGAGTTTTGGAGATGTCTAATAGCAATGGCTTTATGGGGGAATCAAAAAGCAGTACCAAGCGGTGGAACATGAATTGTAAACCAGCTATCACTGCCGGTACCAGACTCTTAAAGGGGAAACAACTTGGTGGCCCTGAATTTCTGACACCAACAATTGAGGTTTATGTCGCAGGTTGCTTCTCTGGAACACCCATCATCTTAACCGAGACTTTACAGCTTAGTTTTCGAAAGAAACATAACAGGAAAGGCATGTTGGATGCAATTCCTGAACATGAGGCTGCTGAATCCCAGAAAAATGAGTCTCCTGAAGATCTGCAGGTAATTTTTGGGGAACATGTTTTATATTTGAATTCACATTTCAGAAGTTCCCTTTGTTTATCTGGTTTCAATTTGTTGGCGCTCATTCAGTGCTTTAGTACAGTGCTGGTATTTACATGTTTAGGGAGAGCCAACTCTTTTCCGGTTCTTTTAAGGTTTTCTAATCCATGGAGAGACTAAACAATCCTTTCATTGCGATGAACTGGTTGCTGTGATCCAAATCTACAGTGTGGTGTAGAAATTATGTTTTCTTGGTCCTTTGTGTCAATGCCACCCATATGCTTCTTGTGCTGAAGCATGTTTCATGTTACAAAAAGCCAATTTTTGTTGAACTTGATGTCTGGGACGGCAAAGAGAATCTTATCTTACAAGGTGTCAAGGGGGTATGGGCAGGGCACAAGTTTTTTAAGTGTGGGGTAGCATCCAATTACCTTTTTTCTTTTATGTTATATTGTTTTCCATACCCATCTCCTGACATGATCTAGTTTCCATGGGCCTCATCCCAAAGCCACATGGAGCATGGTCTGCACATGTGGGGCCCACTCCAATGATGGGTAGTTTTTCTGAGGCTCCATTGTATGTGCTTGAGCTTAAATGAGTTTATCATTTCTCTGTTTTGTTTCATAAGCATCTAAGGCTAGCCAATAATCTTGTTTTGTGTTTGGATGTCCTTGAGAGATAGCACATCTTGTATGTCATTGGCAGGTGTCTTTTTCTTATAAAAAAAAATTTATTCATTAATGCACACAGAATTAGTCAAGTCCTGGGATTTTGGACTCGGACTTTCCATAGTCTATATTGAGCAGAAACAAGGGAATACTCTTCAGCTGTCAGATGTATTGAATTTTTCTCGAACTTAATTAACCAGAGGATGGGTGAAGACTTTAGTATTTTTTTAATATTTAGATAGTTTTGTTTCTCTGCTTGCTATAATTAATTCTTTTCCTTCACCTCATTGTCCTGAAGTGAAGGAAAAAATGCCTCTCTGTGAGGAACTACTATGATATAGATATCTGCAACTTTTCTCCTAACATGAAAGAAATAATTTTATAGGTTTTATTGGGTAGCTGTCATGAGTTTATTATGTGCACTTTCAAGATTCTCTCCTTCATTCTGTTAGAATTTGCAGATCTTAGTGCACAGGTGGGCTGTGTGCATAGGGGGATGGGGGGCAAAGTTTATACTGAGTTAAGACAAATTTGACTTCAACGTTTTAGATTTATGTCAGTTTTGAAACACTTAGATTTTTATTCCGTTTTTTAAGAGTTATCTTTACTTGTTTTCGGTAAGAGTTTAACTTTGAACTGGTCTGGGCATAAAACTACCTTTATGCACACTGATTGGAAGCTGACACACAGATTTCCATTGATTTTTCAGAAAGCTAGAAGCACCCAATGCATCCCCAAAAAAAAATCACTGATTTACCTTGATTTTACAGTCCCCATTATCATCCTTGCCCCATCGCTCCATCTCCTGTCTGTTGCAATTCTCATTTCCTTTATCTTCCTTGTTCCCTTCATTTCAGCATTTAACTGTATAGCTCTCTCTCTATCTGAAATAAACTTTAATTGGCTGAATCTTTATATTGGACATCTGTCTCTTTAAGCCAAACTAAGAGAATTGGCAATATATGATATGTAAACTTGAATATTGATATCAGAATGCTTCAAAAGATGAAGTGTTTATTCCCCTTCAAGCACAAATTCATGACTAAAGAGGAAAGATTCGCTTCATGGCTGACAAACCTAGGCAAATCTGGTGAAGGGTTTCTTGTGAAAACCACAGAAAATTAGTTCTCGATGATTTTCAATTTCTAAAATTTGGGTGGATTAAGATCTCATTGTCATTGGGTTTTGATTTTCATTGTCGTTTGGTTTGGGATGCAGCAAGAAGCAGATTTTTTGAATTTTTTCAATCAATAACGTCTTGTATCTTGCAAATTACTTACTTTTTTCTTTTCATTTACCATTAACATCATATCTAAATTTTAGAGATATCTCTTGTACTCTCCTACACTCCCATAGTCCTCTCCATTTCCCTTAAACATGTAGTATCCATGAAGTGTAAGATAATGAAAGCTGTGGTCATTTAACTTATCAATCTAATCATTTTTAAAAATACAATGACGAAAATACCCAATGTTTAATACTAAATAATAACTATCCATCTTAAGTGAAATGGAGATACTGAAAAAAAAAATGAAATGGAGAATCGGAGATTATCTTATTCTGACTGAAATGCTTAAACCCTTGTCTTCTCTCTGTTTAAATTGTTCTCACTTAATTTCCATCGTAATATGAAATCTTTCATCTTGTACCTATACACTTTTTTTCTCCATAGTTATAATGCTTCGGAGCTTTGATGAAAACCTCGACAAAATTTTAGTTTGGATCCATCTTGAATCTCCTAAATACTTGAATCTCTTAGATACTTTTCTTTGGCAGCTGCATGAAATTTTCATGTTCTATTCAGGGGGTTACATCTCAAAAAATATATGCTTTTTTCCTTGGTCTTAAAGACTATATGTTTGCTTTTGAATATTAATATTCAGTGTAAGTCAATCCTTAGTATCATTATTGTGCTTGTAACTAATAATCCATTCCTGTAACTGTACTCTTGATGATGATATGGAGAATGCTTAAAAGACATGGTGGGTTTAATATTATGTGTCCTTACCACCTATGTTTTCTTTAATTGTTCCTTGTCTGGATTTACTGGGTTATTTTCATCATGGGATGTTAGTGCGATCAAGTAGACAAAAGATGGTTTATGAGCTATTATGAACATTTAAGTGTGTTTTCTTGTGTCCCATTATTTTTAAGAAATAGTTCCGATTACTTCTTGTGTTTCTGCATCGTGGATCATCACTATACTAAATCATCGTATTAATGACCCCATGAACTTTTTATGACTGGTGATAAGTAGGTGTAGAGTAGAATGTCTACTTGGGCGTAGTCCTACTGTTTTCTTCTGTCTATTGTTGCTTATATGACATATTTTAACAAGAAAAAGGCTAACCCATTTGGTGTAAACCGCCAATTAGGCCATTTTCATTTACGGTTCATAAAGCATTTTAGCTTTTGCTGGAGCACTAGGTTGTGGCTCACATAGAAATGAGAGATTTGCTTAACCCTTACCTGTTTACAGCAAACCCGTCTAGCTTCTAGGGCTTTCACGAAGGGATAAGCTTGTTATAATTTATATGCTTTTATACTTTATATGTGTACGCTTTCAGCCGGTAACTCAACTGCCATAACACCCATTATTGTTTTTTTCAATTGTAGATGGCAGAATACAGAAACTACAGACCAGAAAATGAAGATTACTACAGTAGTAACCCTTATTGGAGAACGGAGTACATAGATGGTGAAGATGGTGAACTGTCCTGGTTCAATGCAGGTGTGAGAGTTGGTGTTGGGATCGGGCTTGGTGTTTGCCTTGGAGTCGGTGTAGGAGTCGGGTTGCTAGTTCGCACTTACCAATCGACTACACGTAACTTCAAAAGGAGGCTCATCTGACCCCCCCGCCCCAAACCTTTCCCCTCAAAATCCAAAATGCAGCTAACTTTGTCATTTCACCAACGTGCAGGTCTGTTGATATGCATTTTTCATTGCAGCTTTTGACAAAGTCTTTCTATGTAGCTAGCTAACGGTGTTGATTTTGCCTCCATAAAAGTTTAGTGAAAAGTCTGTTTAGAAGGGTATGACAGATAACTAGTCCCTGAGAATCGGAAGAATGACTGTTTGTTGTGTGGTTCATAAGGCTATACATATTGAAGCTAATGTGACTTTTGTACCCTGTAAATAAATTTCTTTGGCATGGACATGGATACGGAGCATTTTCATGTTCTGAAAAGGGAAAATCTGGTATTAATGCCTCCTGAATTTCATGTTTTCACTGTTGAATTTGCTCTCTGCAGTGTGGATTTTATGCTCAATTTTCCAAAAAGAAAATAAAAGACTAAAGAGCAGCTTAAGATCATAATATGTAATTGAGTTGGGAGTTTGAACTTTGCGATGATGAACACAAAGCATTCACATTCATGTTCAAGCATATCCATGCGTCTGCATTTTTACATACAATCGATCATCTGTCTTTTTCCTAATCTAATTTACCATTTCCAAAGCTGCTAAGATTGTCTTTTATAGATGTTGAGTTTTAGTCTTTCCAACGTCACATTAAGATAGAAACATTTATATCCTTCTTGTCAAAAGAATTTCCTAGTTTTGCACCCCTATATGGTTTTGCAACAATTGAAACAACTTGGTAGGTTGTTCCATAATTCATTATTGTCGTCCATCGAAGAGAAATTACACGGCCAGTGGGCACCAATCGCTCGACCCATATGTTGATCTATACTAGACTTGAGTATGTGAAACAGATCTAGTTACCAATCTTTAAGATTCAGGTCTTGTTTGTTTTCACAATCATTTTCATCTCACCTAATACTCATCTCATCTACAAAAACAAACGAGGCATCAATGAAGAGAAATCAATTCTCTGCCAATTGTCAGCGTCCTTGGGTCCACATGAACTAACCCGAACATAATTTTTCTAGGTTCACCCAATGAATCATAATAATAGAAAAAGGAATTTCTTTGGCTACTTCGAGGGAGCCATGACCTCCAATTAAACTAATACTGCAATCAACAATCATCATTGCATAAGTTTGGAAGGGGGAGTTGTACTCTTATTCATTCATTCATGTTATCTGTTTTGAGATTTGAAAGAGTTGAATTATTTATTATATCTGTATGAAAATTTAAAAAAATTGTAATGAAGAGATAAAATGAGATGAGATAAAAAACTTTCACTGCTCAAACGGAACCTTAGGCTTATTTGTTTCTTTCAATATTGATCCATGATTAGATATTAAAATTTAATCCCATTTAAACCCGAACACTAAATCCTAAAAAATAACATAATTATTACAATGTCTTAAGGAGAGAGGAAATGGTGGTGCATCGGCGGCGTTCCTACTCAAACTCCAAGGCCTAGAATGGGAGAGAGGTAAGCATAAATTGTGGGCCCTTAAGCATTTATAGATATCTATTTCTCATTCGGCTAAGAGTAGTGGTTTCGACTTCTTCAAAAGCTAATACATCTTCAAACTTTGAAGAAATGTAAATAAAGTGATCTATATTGACTTCTTAAAAAGTAAAAACTTAAGCTATGAGCTACAGTAATTTTAAGTATATCTTCAAATTTAAAGATGTACTATTCATCTTCAAAAGTAATATTTCATTTTCCACGACTTTTACTTCTGCCGAACGCCCTTTTACTTTCATTTTTGTGTTAAGTTTTGAAATAGAAGAAAGAAATATTATTATTAATTAACATATAGTTAGTATAATTACAAAATATGAAAAAAATTTAAAAAAATTATTATTAAAAAAATAATATTATATTATTATTTTGACTAATCCAATGTTAGATTTTGGCTAGAAAGGTTTTTGATTTATGGAAAGAGAGATTTTATTTGCAGTCCTGAGTAGGGACTATGCGTCCAGTCTCATTGCTGAATAAAGGTAAAAGGGAAAAAAATATTATTTTAAAAAAGATATTATTGTAATTTTAAAAAAATAAATAAACATACATATATGGGCTTTGCATGAGCAATCCCCATTTGGAGACTATATGTAGACTAACTCTTATAGAAAACATTTACTTTTCATCAAATTTTGAATATAGCTTTGATGAAGCCAATGCTAATGTTTTGTGCTCAGTAAATGCTATAGAACCCACTTCATAAAGGGATGGGCAGCACATTGGCAAGCAGACTACCCCGCACCACCCATGTAGAGGCGGGGGGTGGGCTGACCCCAGTGGGGCCTCACCCCACCCCACCCCCCGCTCTGCACCCCTCCCCTATTTAATATAAAAAATTATAATTTTTAATATTTATATAAATATATTGACAATTTGTTAAAAACTTGAAATTGAATTCAAGTTAATGAATTGCCTAGTTAATGAATTGACTTGACCTCTTAGGCCAACCATTATATAGGAGGCCAAGACAATACAAAAGTCATACTTAAGCAATGTATGATTTAACAGTAAATCTCATATTAATTAAATATGACTATTGTATTGCATTGGCCTTCTATATAAAGATTGGCCTAGAAGGCCAAGCAATCCAAAATAACTCTAATGAGTTAATATTTTTTTTGAATGTGTAAATTTCAATTTATAATTTAAATTTTATTATAATTTTGGACCCAAAAACAATGTTGGACCTAATGTATTAGGGAGGCGGGGGGGCAGGGCGAGGAGGGGGTGCCCCTGCACCGTATGGTGCGGTTAGCACCCCTAACTTCATATGTCTAACTTTCCCACTCTAGCCCTAAAGTTCAGATAGGAACAACTCTTAAGGAATCCAAACCCATGGTTAATTTCAAATAGTATGCAACATAAAAGTTATTACAGGGGTAAATCAGAAAGAAACCCATCATCTGCCTGTTTTAGTTTCATATCTTTGTTTCAAGGAAATGTAAGAGGGTGATATCAGCATTAAGATAACGTATACATGGGCAAAATTCCCCCAGATATAAATAGTATGCAGTTGAGATTGTATCAGTTTACTTTAACATGGAACAACATTAATGGCTGCTCTGAGTTGAATAAAGACTATTCCTTTAAGTCAAGAATCATTCGGGCATAGATAGAATGTTTAAAACTCTATTACGAATACAGGGAGGCTAACTGGCTCATCCAGCCAGTGGTGCAAGACACACTGGCTCTGGAGCCACCTCTGCTCCCGAATATCCATTTCCAGCATGTTGAAGCTTGTTTTCAAATCCCCACAAGGCAGCCGATTTGGCATCATCCTGAGTCATTTGTCTTGAGAACTCCTCATGGTCATAATTTAGCATGGCTTTTCCCCCAAACTCGGAAGGAAGATTTTCCTCGTCAAAATACGACCTCATGAGCTCCACACTATCATTATTTTTAGGGTACACAAACTTCACTTTCTGGAATGTCTTGGCCTCCAAGAAGTACTTGACAATCTGAAAGCATGAAGCATGGAAGCATAGAAAGTTATGAATCAGAAACCATTCTCTTTAAAAAAAATGTTTATGTATCAGAAAAGCAGCTAAAATCAGGATCTTACATGGTTAAAAAACAGAAAGGTAACCAGAATTTAAGAAGTCTTGGTCAAAGTCTATCTAGTTGTTCTGCATGATTCCTGAAGCTTATCTCAGCAAGCTCTATCTTATGTTTTCAAACTTCAAAGGCTAAAGAGGAGCATAAGGGTGCTTCACGTATGGGTGGGTGGCAGGGAAGCGGCATGCAATAGAATGTTAACAAGGATATTTGGAACTTTTAGTGCATAGAAGCACATGTTTGTTTCTTCTTCTTTTTTCTTTTTTTTTATGTCGGGAAACCTCTCCCAAGGCAGGACCCTTCGGACCCACCTCTGCAAAGTAAACTCCGGTCCCATGCCCCACACCCTTAGAAGTTTCTATACACGAAACTAGTTAAATCGCTGACTTTTCACTAGGGGGTATGGCCCTAAAAGATTATTTGCACCCATGAGGTGTTGAACCTTAGACCTTGAAGGGAGTAATACCTCAAGACCAAGGTCTTCACCACTTGGGCTAACCCCTTAGGGTTGCATAGAAGCATATGTTTGTAGTGCATTCAAACTACGAAGCAATTGGTCTCAAAAGGGCATATGTTTAGCCAACAAATAACATTCATTCCCCACTATCTTCATATTCGAAGATGTGGTGAGTCGTCTTAAACCTAATTAAAAAATCAACACTCCAAGAAAATTGACCTGGGTTCAAGTCACCATGTCTGGTACGGAAACACCCCCTAGTTGTGGAGAAATTTTTAAATGCTTTAGTTTCGTAGTGCATAAAGCCATTTTAAATTGGTATCTACAATCGACATCAACTATATGGGCCTCTTCTGCACCAGGGATCACATCAAAATGGTCCGAATCTTCTTGCTTAGCATGTATTCATCTACGTAGTTTCAATTATAATCATCATTGTGCCATTCATTGATGAAGCAGAATGCACTCAGGGAAAGCAGAACACAAACCTTCCAAAATGCCTCAAAAATCCGTGGGGGATTGTAGAGAAATGCTAAGCCTAGCCTCTCAGGATAGTGGTTCTGCAAAATATTGACAGTATCTCGAGCAGATTTAATGGGCACAGAGTTGCTTATAGACCACCCAGTGAAGTCTATCAACCATGACATCTGTTCTTGACCCTCTGGAAGGTTAAGAATGGCGTTCTCTATGAGATAAACTAGATGTCGCATCTGATTGTCTAAAGATTTAGTGTTCTGCAATAGTTGTAGTAGCGTTAGTTTCTAAAACCTTTAAGCACAACAAAATATGCAGTGCTGAATAAATAAATACTCTTACCTGCATTCCAGGTCTCAAAATAAGAACGGACCTCCCATGTCGGTCATGAAAATTTGCTCTGTATACTTTTCCAGTCTCACCCTCCATTGCAACTTCATGCTGGCAACAAAATTGTAATATGAGTGTCACCTGTCATCAGTATTAATCTCCGACTTTGTGGAAAATTAAAACCAACATACCCACTGGATTTCCTCAGGTTTATAGGTTGATCTCCAATTGAGTGTCTCTTCCAACATTTTCTTTGATTTGTCTACATTCCAGTTCCGAGCTTCCAAATATCTTTTATAGCATGCAACAGTGCAATACTGTAAACTACGTCCAGATAGGGGTCCGATTGCAGTCTTAAGTTCATTGACCTGCATGTATAATAATCACATCATCTATATTGGCAAGTTAACCAAAAGATATTATTTGTGTGGAGCTGCAGAAGTACTTATCAATGATATGAAAAACAAATAAGCTCTACATAGATAAAGCTAAAACATGAAGAAAAATCCATATACTCCAAAAGTTTTCAGGATCAAGTAAAAACAGCAAGGACCTTAATATTGCCAAATGAACTTAATTTTTTTTTATAAGTATATAGCCAAATAAACTTAATATTGGCAAATGTATTCATAACTCCATAAAATCCAACTTACACTACCTTTAACTCAGGCTGCAGCTGATCATTCTCCTGATCATGATGAGAATTTTTCCAACGACCAAACATGGCTACTGGTAGTTCAATACCACAACTTTAAACCAAGATTAACCTACAAAATTAAACAACATTACATAAGACACTCAATTCTAAATCAGCTTTAAAGGAAACTGCCCACTCAACAGTCTGGTGAACAGAACAAAAAAGGCATGAGTCATAGGACCGATCTGTAAGATATTTATTATTGTTTATGAGTTAGGAACTCCATTGAGATATGTACAAGAGATCTTCTGTCTTCACTTTTAAGTAATTACCAGATCACATCAACTCAGGGGATGATAAAAAGTAAGTAATTATCATATGACTAGTAAAACATTATCACGCAAATTGTACCTTATATCAACTGATGAAGCATGAGTTTTTCCAGAATACTAATCGTTGCTGTTAATACAGTTATAATTTTTATTACAATAATGACACTGCCACTCAAATTTTATGGTGCATCAACAGATGAAGCATGATCCACACCCACCAACGTTTTCAAAAAAGAAAAAGAAAAAAGGGAAATCCGCGTGAACCCGTTCTCGTTCAAAGACGAAAAACTACAGTAGGTGTTTCTTTCTATGTTCAAAAAACTGAAGCCATATAAACGAAATCAAAGAGCACAGGATGATACTTTCCACTTAGAGAACTCTAAACTCAATGTAATAAAAAGAAAAAAAAAACATTTCTTTCCACTTATTTGAGGCCTCATGTTTCTGAGTTGATTATCAAGAGTTTTTCCTTGTTTTCTCAGAAACAACAGAGATTTAGAGGAAACTGTGACAAAAACTCGGAACAATAATAATACATACAAGATCTCCAAGTGAGCATAAAGAGCAGCTCCATCCACTAAGACCAACAAAAACCTGAAAAGAGAAAATCCACAGACATCACAAAGAACAAATATACAAGCGGATTTTTTTCATAGAAAATAGAAAAAAACCAGGCATATAAAAGCGCACACAAGGTGAAGAAAACTGGGCGTACCTCCTCCTCCTCCTCCACAAGAGAGAGATGGGTAAATTTCTTCACAGAAATTACATGGGATTTCAACGATGGAGTGTGGATCGGACCAGCGAGAAGATGGTGGAAAAGTCAAAGTAATCAGTCTGCAAGCGTGTCTTGGTCCTTGGAACTACTTTTGTTTTCTCCCTCTGTGGCTCTTTGTCTGTCTGTAGCAGCTGGCGCAAGATATTTCTTTTACTTTATTTATTTTCGTAGTTCTTTTTTTTTCCCTGTAACGTCCGTACGATGCGCAGACGATGCTAAAGACACCCGACTGTTATATATATATATATCTACAGTGACAGCCCCTCCCATCGACTGACATGTCTGACTCACGTGTGTGGAAAGAACATTATAAGAGGCAAAAAGTAGGGTTCGACTTTTCTGTCCAGTGTCCACTTTGTCAGTGCACGTGTTTGCCACTTTGAGTTACGTAAGCCAAACACCAACAGCCAACAGGTGTGTTTTTCTTTTTCTTTTTTTTTTTTCTTTTTTAAATGCAATTAATTCAATAATTCCAACTTCTTGTTATATTATTTTAATTAAAAACTAAGAATAGAATTTCTTTTTCAAGTGACAACTAGAACATCACTTTGTTTTTATTAAAAGAGAAAACATATTTGTTTATGTGAATTATACAATTATCGTTTTTAAAAAAATGATAAAATATGAGATTCATATAAAAGAAATTAATTTTTTAATAATAAACTTTATTCTTTTTCAAAACGATTATATAGTATTTACACACTTCACAGTTATATGTAAATTACTTTTATAAAAATATAATAGTAGATTTGGTCTTATTAGGAATAGATTCATCTGCAATTGATTTTAGTAATAATATTCGCATGAGCTATTTAGAAATATAATTATTGTTAAATTTTTCATCGTTAACGAAAAATACGTGGCCCAAATACAAATTATCACACATTAGAGCTTTAAATTTTGATGCATAAAGTACACTAAAAGCATTGAAAGGGGATATATATATATATATATATATATATATATATATATGTATTCCTAAAGAAATGGCATATTCAAGAATCATTACATCTCTTCTCTAAAAAAAAAAATCATTACATGTCAAGAAAAATTATGGATTGGAGAAATCACAAGTTGGGAGTCACCTCCATAAATGAGATATGTGATAAATTTGAGGTTTGCAGTATTTAGTTGTTGAAAGTAATATAAAATGAGAGAGAACAAAATGCAAACAGGAAAAAAAGAGAGAGAGAGAGAGAGAAAAGCTTTCTTGCAAAGAAAAAAATATCATAAAGACTCCACTCACAAAAGTATGAACATGATGACTTTTTCTCCAAAGTGATTATGTGAGTAATTATTGGGTATTATTAGGTATTTTTTTCAAAAGTGCCCAATTTGCAATAGATAAGAGTCCAAAGACACATAATGCCTCTTATTAGAGCACTCTCAATAACTTTTGTATTATATAAAAAATGTAAATTATCTAAAGAGTTTCATCGGATTATGTAAAAAAAATTATAAAATAAAATTAGCTACAAGTAACCCGCTATATGTAGTAGGTATTGTTCATCCTGTAAATTTTTTTTTATTATTGATATTTCATTTACTCCCTCATTTTCTTTTATTTTGATTTTTATCATGTCAGCAAATTCTTTTGATTGTTCATCATTTAAAATACATATATTTCATTCTCTTCTACAAAATATCTTGGAAATCTTTTTAAACCATTTTTTTAATATTTTGATTTTATTTTTTATTTTTATTTAGCTTATATATTTTTGTTTTACGCGTATAGGACTAAATTATTTTACATTGTACATAAAAACAAATTGCAAATATAAAAAATATATATGGATATTGTAAATTTATTGATAGAAATGAAATATTTAAAAAGAATAAAAAAAAAATATTTAAATTATATAGAGTAAAAATAGATAACCTAATAGATAACATCATAACATATTGTAAAAGTTAATATATAAAATAAAAAAAATGAGTTTTGGTGATATATTTTATAGGATAGGATAAAGAATTCATTAAGAGTACTTTAATGCAAGTGTATGTCTTTGACCTTATTGTATGTTTTATTTATATGTTATGTTTATTATTTTATGTAAATTTGGTTTTTCAGAAAACTCTCATCTCATCTCATCTCATCTCAATTTCATTATTACATTTTTTCCAATTCCAATACAAAATAAAATAAACAATTCAACTTTTTCAAATTCTAATACAAAATAAAATGAACAATTCATCTCATCTCAAAAGTTTTCATCTCATCTCATCTCATCTCCGAAAACAAACGAGGCAAATTATGGGTGGTGCGACGCCTCCCAATTATGGGTTTCGATTAGTGCAATTCCCTTTTTTTTATTTTTTTAATCCCCTTAAATATTTTTAAAAAAATTCACAAAATATTAAAAAAATACTTTCTTAGTTATTAAATAAAAAAAAAACCTGACTTTAGTATTTTCCAAATAATATATATATGTATATATATTCACGCGATATTCTTAAAGAGTAATAATTTATATAAACTCGAAATAGATAAATTTCATATAGTTCTTTTGTAAAAAATAAAAAATAAACCCCACCATGAAAAGTGTAAAAAAATCTATCCATTTTTAGTGGGACCCACTTTTTTATTAAGGCTCTATGCAATATTTGTTTATTTGGAGTTTGTATTTAGCATTTCTCTTTTAAATTATTAAAAGTGTTTATTATTTCATTTTTTTCCGAAAGAGTGGAGAGAGGTGGTTAGTGTAGCTTCTTCCTTTGAGTGTGACCATAAGGGCCGCCACTAATCACAGCATATTTGGATTAAACCATAACTACTTATCCCAATTGGAGCAACCCATCACTGCAACCATACCAAAGTGCCATCATGTAAAAGACCTCCAAGACTTTGATTCACAAGTTTTACTAAGACAAAACCTTGGACAAGGGAGGGAAAAAACCTTGGTGGTTGATACGATGTTTCATATTTCTCTATAAACTCTCATAAAAATAATCCAACCCACGCTACCGCAGGAGGAGAGGGAGGAGCCAAAAAAATATAGATCGTTATTTTCCATTTAGTATCTCCCTTCATTTATTTGGATATTACTAGATCGCAATTTTCATGCGCCTATGCATATTCCAACCATCACAAGCGTGGCATAATTTGTTATTTTCCCTAATCAAAGATCTAGAAAGAAAAGATACAAAGAATGTTTTCAACAACTCCAAAATAGATTATAGCATGCCATAAATATAGTTTTAGAGTGTAAAATTTGCACTCTTTCTTAAAAATATATATTTTTTTATGTGTATTTCACATTTATTCTTTCTTTTTTTTTTAAAAAAAATGTGAGACGTATATACCTTAAAATTGTATAAATCATTTTTCTTGTTACAGTGTCGAATGCAAATGATATCTGCATCCAATGAATCCATAAGTTGGATTACACAAGCGCTATTATATGAGAAAATTTCTCTTTTTATATAATGATTTCAGTGTAGAGAGTCAAGGGGACCGAAGCACAACTTTTGGATGTAGAGAACAGACGGCAATGCCAAACCCGAGTAAATTTATAGGAAAATGATGCATCCGATCAAAGCTATCGACTTTTTTTTTTTACTTAATTATTAAGAAAGTATTTTAAATGAGTTTATAAATTATTTCTTTCTTTTTAAAAAAATACAAGATAAAAAAAAAAATACATTTTGCACTTCCCAAATTTATATAGACTCGGTGAAAGGAAACCAACAGAATTGATGATTGGAAAAAGATAGATAAAAGACAAATAAAAAAAAAAAAAATGTGGTACAAAGTTAAGTGAAATGGAACCGAAGAAATAATATCCCCATTGAAATATCTCTTGTTATTTTTACAATTCTTTTACTCATCTTATTTTTATCTCATTATTATAACTTTCTTAAATTCTTACACAAAATAAAATATAAACAATTAGACTTTTCAAATCTCAAAACAAAAATAATATTAAAAAAATATATTCTAACAATATTTAATCTCAACTCATTTCATTTTATATGTTAAAAATATTTAATCTTAACTCATATTCTAACAATATTATTCTAAAAATATATTTTAACTTAAATCTCAACCTATCTCATTTTCACTCATCTCATATGTAAAAGCAAACGAGACATGCTTAATTTACATTGAGAAATACTATCAACCTATCACATCTCATCATTTTTTAAAAATTTAAATATAAAATATAATAAATAATTCAATTTTTTCAAATTATAAAACAATAATAATATTAAAAAATAATATTTTAACAATATTTTATCCATCTCACCTCAGTTTCTACCTACATAACCTTAAAATATCTAGAGATTCTACCTTCACTCTTTATGATGGAACCCACAACAAGAGAGACAACATTAATAATTATTCAATGAATTTCGTAGACATCATTAAATATGTGGCACACTAAGAGCATTAGTATTGGATTATGTAAATGTAAATGTAAAATTTGCATAATTTGACATGATTTTGCATTTGGCTATTCTAGTCAAAACTAATTCTCACATTAGATTATCTATCTATTAGTCAAAATAATAATAAAATATTATTAATTTATTATTTTTTTACCTAATTTATTTTTATCATATTTTGCAATTCTACAATTCATATCTTAATTAATAATCAAATTATAATTAAATGATGTCATATAATTGCCCCAATTCAAACAAAATACGAGTTTTGTTTTAAGAATCCGAAACAGAGCACCCTAACCGTTCTCTCCCAAACCGTGAAGCTCCACCCTACACGGCCGTCCAACACTAGTAAAACCACTGTATGTCAACTCTATAGTAAGGACTTCATAGCTACTTGACTTTAAAGGAAACTGATGAGCCAACCTTTCATCACTAGGAACACTAATCACCTCTTTTTTATCTCATCACTTCAACTTATGCAGAAATCAAAATCCAAGAACCAACCTTTAGACAGTGACACCCATTGTTGATGTTGCATTGTGCGAAGACTTGCTGCATTCCTAGGATTCTAACCATAATTTGCACCAAATGATACCCAAAAACTACCAACTACATCAGGATATGTTTGGAAGGTGAGATGAGAATTTTGTGTTTTGTTTTAAAATTTAAAATATTATTTTTTAGTTTGAAGATTTGAAAAAATTAAATTGGAATTTGAAAAAGTTGTATTGAGATTTGAAAAAGTTGAATTGTTTATTATATTTTATATAGGAATTTGAAAATGTTGTAATGATGAGATGAGATGAAAATTTTGAATAAGATGAAACATCCAAGCATAATCTTAATGTTCACACGTGAAATTTTCAAAACACCCGACATCAACACATCTGGCCCAACTCTTAGCATGAATGAATATTTGTTTTAAAGAGAAAATCCATCAATACGTTACCCTTATGTAACCAATAACCCATAACGAGCTAAACTCAAAGTGATTGATGAATTTTCAACCAAAACCATGTACTAAAAAAGAAAATGCAGATCTACATCAAGTTTCAATATAAAAATGGTCAAACAACAAGTTGCAACCTAACATAACAGATCCATCAGCAATTATTATGTCAGAAATGAAATTCCTTCAAAACCCAGAATTCATATTTGCCTAGAAATGAAATTCTTTCAAAACCCAGAATTCATATTTGCCTAAAAACCACAAATAGGCTGCAGAACTAATGAGATTACGAGATAGTAGGAAAAAAAAAAGAAAAAAGAAAGAAAAAAAGACCACGAATACTGAAAGCATATAGAAGGTTAAACAAAAGTAGTGATTGCATGCACCAACTCTTGATAAGCAGAGAGTATTAAAACAGAGGCGAAGAGAACTCTCCCAAGAAACGAAGCAAAAGCCATCGGAGAAAGAGAGGAAATCTAAGTAAAGGCTTGAAGTCTTCTCTGTCTCTCATGTAGCCACCGCATCCTGTCCGAAGAGAGACTCAAAAGAAAAAACTATAAACATCGAAGGAATTTTTATCATATTCTCTGTTCAAGATGTCCGTCGATTTCTTCTTTGAGAGACGGATGTGCAGAAATTGGAGATAAGTGGGAAAGAAATGGGGGATTGTGCAAAAATTAGAGAGAAACGGAGAGAAGTTGGAGAGAAAGAGAGAGGCTTGGTAATACGAGAGAGGGGGGAGTTGGAGTAACTGTATTTATTTTAATAAAATATTCATTTAATCTATCTACAGTGCTAATCCAAATATGACCGTGAGAGTAACTTACTGTAGCTCAAACTCATAATATTTATACATTTGAATAATTCAATGCAGATATTTTTAAGATAAATTATGCAAATTTTTGCAAATAATAGCATTTGAATAAACCGATACCATAGCTCTAGGAGGATATGATACGATTCATATCTGTTCCATTATTGCAGCGGTTTTTGGTTGGCTAAAAATTAGTGTAGTGGCACCATTTTTAGGACAGGTTAGATTTTGGAAAGTATAATGAAAATTTTTAATTTTTAAAAAAATTTGAAAATTAGATGAAAATTTAAATTATTTATTATATTTTATATAAAAATTTAAAAAAATTATATTTATAAAGATAAAAATTTTATATCTTATCTTCACACCAAACCTGCCCTTCATTTCTTCCAACTTTCATTGTAAATCCCCTAGGGAAAGAGAGACCCAGGTGGGCTCGAACCACCATCCTCCCAAACCAAAAAGGTTTGAGCGCTCTAACCATTTTTGAGCTTATGGATCTATTTAACTTCACCTTAGCATTAACGCAACCAACCAAAAAAGGACGTTGCTTCCACGACGCCTAATTACACCCACTTTTTATAGACTCTAATTTTAAGCATTTAAAGATATTGTAAAAAAATAAAACTGAGACAAATACGACAACTCATCTTCACGATAGCTCATATCAGCAAATTAAAATACGGAGAACAAATTTTCAAAAAATAATTCTATAAAAACAAGGATGTCATTAGATGACATTTTCTGAGAATTTTCGGGGTCATTGTAATATGGAATTGTGATGATCTGAAGACTAATTATAGTTGTATTAAAAAGATCACTCAATATCATGGGAAGCCGTCGTTAGAATCCATGCCTGATCAAACATCACACGTTTTAAAAACGGCAGCTAATTCTTTTTCTTGCAAACATTTTCTGAAAGTATACATAATATAAAAAATAAACTCATACCCTCATAAAAAATATTTTAAATATATTTTCTAAAGGTCAATTACTTAAACATTGGATAAAATGAAATGAAATAAAATACATGTGACGAAACCATGCATTCTATCAATTCATTTTCCTATCAAAATATATAAATATATCTGTATATAAATATATATATAAGTATATAAGTAAATACTTCTTCAAATATCCAACAGACAACACGTGGCAAAAGACAACAGCAGCAACAACTGTTGAACAAAAGCTTCAAGGCCCAAAACTACTACGCTCATAACAGTTGTGTTACGAGCCAATAATAGAGTTGGGAGGGATCTCGCCTCAACCAAGTCTTTAATCAGCCTAACAGATAAATATATACGTCTCATAGATATGCACCTGAGTGTTATGCAAAACTCGAGTCAATATGACGTTCAGTAAATACACAATTTCCAGCCAACGGGCCATTTCAGCCCCCAAGTAGTATTCGCTGATCTATATGAGCCAGCTCTACCATAAAACAAGACATGCCACCTGAGAAATCAAAAACTACGTTAGTTACCTCTTTTCGTAAGTAGAGACCAAACTTAGAGATCAATCCCGGCGTATTCAACCGACAAAGCAACAGCATCGGTGTTCTTAAAATACATTAGCTATATCAAAACAAACAAATCATAAATTACTTTCCGACAAACTTCAATCATCATGAATCTTATTTTACCTAGAGTATATACCCAGCAAAATAGTCCCACGTCCTGGCTTAGACAGCACCAACTCTTTCCACTTCACTTGAGTTGTAGTCACAAAGTCGGCACGAACTCTTCTGCACTCCACATGTAATATAGAACCAAAACATGAACGAACAGCAGTGACTCCGGTGCCGAGAAGCAGAACACGATTTCATGCCCTAAGAGCGCATTGCTCTATAGATGGAGGCTAATTATCATTATACACAACTAATTACAGAATGAAATATCGAGATTCACAACGCCCATACCCAACAATTTACAACCAGATCCACCTTAAAGTGACTTCCAACAATGAATCCACTTCAAAATAAATACCCTCAAGGCAAATAAACCGCATAAAATTCACTACTAACATTTCAAATTGAGACTTACAGATGAGCTTGTCAAAAAAGAATCCACTGCAAAATAAATACCAATATTCATGGCGAAAATTTGGATACCCAGTTTTGTAGACAAGGTTAGAACTCGTAGCTATATTGTAGATTAAACTGCTTGAATTTGATTCAATTTTAATAAAAAGATGCACCGATAGGAAATTTAATAGCTCTCAATCGATAACAGCAACTAAAAATTGTTAGCCCGTGCCAATTCAGGCGTATTTGCTGGTTACCCGCCATGTATTTTCTATCATTATATTCTTTCGAGTAATGTAATACACATTTGAAAAAGTAAAATTTTGGGGAAACAAAATGCACCATTTTACGCTTGAAGTTTAAATTGATAGATCCTTCAAATCCTAATGATTATCCTGCTTACTTTCATCATGTATCACTTAGGTAGAAGCATTTAAAAGACTAAGAAATAGATTGAACCAATCGAGATTAAATAGCAGATAGTACCTTTGGTATTAACTTGATATAACAGATTATAGTACCTTTGGGATGGAAATCTGGAACAGCAATCCGATCAGTGCATACCCAAATAGGGCAGCCACGTCTTTATCGCGTGTTTGCGTCAACGATGAAGCCACAGCCAACGAAGCATTTAGCGAACCAACAACGCTAAGTCGTGCAGAATGGGGGGTGTGTGTGTGTGAGAGAGAGAGAGAGAGATGCAGAGACAGAGACGCGCACACAGAGCGAGAGAGCACGCCCATGGAAGGAGACCGGCCCAAAATGAGGGAAAAAAACCAAGGGCCGTCTCCCCCCAAAACAAAAAGAAAGAGATTTTATTAAGAGTATTTGACCTGCCAAGCAAGCGCACCCGTCATGGCAAAGGTCGATACATGGCCACAATACCTTACAAGATAATTTCTGATGCTCATAAATCTCACACCATCCTTGCCTCTTAATAGATCGTATTTCTAAAATAACAAACAACAACATAATAATCAGGCAAGGAATATAAATATGACATGTAGTATCAAACCCAACTATAATCCTCACAAAGTCAACGGACCCAAGTGGCTTCTTCTTCGGGCGGGCAGTATCACCATCGTTTAGATCAACAGAATCCCGGTCCACCCACACAATCTGTCCCAGCCGATAATTAGTCGTTCAAGATTCTGAAATTCGATCAAGATCATCGAATGTAAGAGACCAAGAAGCTCAAGAATATAACCACGACAAAAAAGAAAAGAATACGAACAAAGCCATTCAGTTTGGTACCTCTTTCACATCACCAAACGGCAATATATCATCGGAGATAAAGACGCAACAGATCCAACGTCGTTCACTATTCCCAGCTGATGTATAATCGTTCAAGATTCTAAAATTAGAGAGACCATTGAATATAAGAGATCGAAAATATAACCACGATAGAAAAGAAAAGAATACGAAAAAGGCCATTCAGTTTGGTACCTCTTCCACTGGTCCAAACGAAAATAGATCATCGAAGATATGGACGCAAGAGATCCAGTTTAGTTCTCGATTTGCTGAGAGTAAAATACAACAGAAACCCGTCACAACTTCTAAGAATCCAAAATAACCAACACAACAGAAATGAAGATCTTTCTACAAAAGATATCTCCATACCCATCGCGGTCATCCAAATTTCATCGATCTAAAGCTAGAACGAATCAAAGTCTGTGATAGGAGAGCACAGTGATCAAAACCGGAATATAGCACTAAACGGTAAAAAATAACCATTGAAAAACAGGTAGAGAAACGATCTAATCGAATCTCTAGACGGAATTGAAAGAAAAGGCAAGATGAAGAGCAGATCTGGGAGAAAGAGGAGATAGGTATTATGCAGCGGAAAAACAGCTGCGGCAGATGAAGCGAAAGACAGAGAATGAAGATGAGAAAGGATACAAATTTATAGAGGAATCTAGGGTTGATCTAACGGCTATAATTGTTTGACATAAAGAAAGATAGACAGCTGGATTTTCTCGGAAAATAAGGCAAAGGATTAGGGTAAAGGCGTTCACAGCTCTGAATGTTCTCGAATCTCGATCAGGTTTGTTGGGTAGATAATATCAACACGTCTTTAAATACCAGCGGACGCTTTTGTTGATATTATCTCTTTCATTTGCGGTTGTTGTGAACTGTGTAAATGTGCATTCTAATGAATAAATATAATATAAAATTTATATTAAAAAAATAATTTTTTAATAATATAATTAATTTTTTTCAAAATAATTGTACTGTTTCTGTGCCGACTATATTTTACACTATTTATAAAAAAATTACTTAAAAATAATTTTTTTCAATGATAAATTTTAATTTTTTAAAATAATATGCACGGCTTATACACTATAAAGTTATAGTTAGTATTGTTCTTTATACATCACTTTAAAATAAAATAATTATTTTTTTCTCAGTTTAAATTTAATAAATCAAAATCAAAGTTAAAATAATCCGGTTTGATATAATAAGTGTTTTAAATATTATTGGATTTAAATAGCTTGGGGTGTGGTTTTTTTGATCGAAAATCGAATTGGACTGAAATGTTAACAAATAAATTTTTTAAATATTATATATAATAATTATATAAGTTAATTATGTAATTTTTATCTAATATATCACCATTGACCATATAAAATATAAAATAATATATAATATTAATTAACTAATATATCATATGATACTATATGTTATTATATGTAGATACATACTCTACATTTACACCTAATTAAAGCAATTAGATAATATTTTTTAAGATACTTAAATTGCAAGTAAGTATGAATAATCTATGGACAATGATTCATTAACCATATATAAAATGTTAGAATTTTAATATTGGTCATTATGAATACTAAAGTACTGTGTTAATAATTATTAACATTATAAATATAATTATAATTAATTTTTTTAATTAGTTAGTTATATAATCCACATTAAAGAATGCACTTAATTTTAATTTTATTAATTTAATTAATTTGTTGTATTAATTTATCTGAAAAAAAATAGAAGAAAAAAATGTTCATAGACCGATAACAAAAATGGTGAATCGAAATTTTCAATTCGTGACCCTCTGGACCGGACCGACTACACCTCTACATTTAGTTAAACAATTAAGTAGTACAGGAGAAAATGCAAAAGTGGATATTGCTAAGTCTATGTCTAACTATGGTGAAAGTAAACTAGGATGCAACATTGAAACCTGTTAACGGATAGATGGGTATGGGTGCAACATAAGAGAGATTAATACTTCTTATTCTTCTTGAATCATTTACAAGATCTGCCTCTATTTATATACATGTAAAAACAGGGCGGGAAAGTAACTAAGCGTAAGAAGAAAGCCTTGAATGAGAAAGAATGTTTGAGTTTAGGAATGATACTCTCTACCTGAGAAATAATTGAACTACATGCTACCTTCTGGCTTATGAAAGCTACAAAATCTACCACAGTATTTCTTTCAGACCTAATTTCCAAAGAAAAATCTTTAGTAACATGAGATAAAGGTTCTATCAACAAAAATTGCCCTCTCACATGGAAAAAAACATTCATTTAACCTCATCAGAAATTGTCTAATATACTTCATATCTTGATATTCCAAAAGAACTCGTATAGCCTCATAACTACAGCTTTGTAAAGCACCACAAGAATAGGTAGGCAATTGATTATATATATTTCATCCCATAAGTACTTGAATCTTGTATAATAGTCACATACCGATATATCTTCTTGTGTCAAAGCCGGTAACTCTTTCTGCAATTGAAAGATTCGTGGCCCATTTTATTATGTGAATCGATTCTTCAAATCATGACACTTGATGAATCGCCATTTTACAAGTGTTAGGAACTTGAAGAATCATCCATACTTAGAGAAATGGAAGCAAGAGAAGCCACAGTAGCAGACCCTAGCCTCTTTAAGGTATTCAGTTTGATACCATGCAACAAAAGAGAGAAATGAATACTTTCTATTCTTCTTTAATCATATTTACAAGGACTGGCTTTGTTTATAGATATGTAAAAACATGACAGGAGAGTAACTAACTAGCTACGTTTGGATGTTGAGATGAGTTAAGTTAATGATATACTCATTCAAAGATTTTCTGGTGAAATTATTCGATATTATAGCTTTAATGAAATAATAGATAAATCTGAACAAGGCATTATGGAGGATATTTTAAACACTTTAACTCCAACTGGACTTCCAACTAATGAATTGTTGTTTAAGAAAAATTGTCATATCATGTTACTTAGAAACATTAATCATTTAGAAGGATTGTGTAATGGAACACGTCTTATTTGCCGGAAGTTTGATCGCAACGTTATTGATGCAGAAATTTCTATTGGTCACCATAGTGGTAAACAAGTTTTTATACCAAGGATTCCGTTCTTGCAAAGTGCTAAAGAAAATAGTGAGTTTCCATTCAAGCGAACTCAATTCCCTATCAAACTATGCTTCACAATGACAATAAATAAATCTCAGGACCAAACATTAGATTTTGTCGGCATATATTTGCCTTAGCTAGTATTTTGTCACAGACAGCTATATGTGGCATTATCAAGAGCAAAAACTACTATTTCAATAAAAATTCTAATAAGGCCAGTCTCAAATGATGATTCTGAAGAAGGCTACACAGGAAATATTGTTTATAAAGAATTTTTAACACTTGCATATTCATGAGAGACTTAAATAGGTAATATAATTTCTTTATATGCCTTTTACTTTCTTAGAATTTTCTTTTATGTACCTTTTTAATATCATGAATTCATTTATTACACAAATCTCACAAATGTTATAAACTGCATTTTCTAATATTTTTACTTTCCTTGTATATGAGTAGCTTCCAAGATGCGTACCATTTACACAATGATCAAGGATGTCACTCCAAATACAAGAAACTGGAAAACGAAGATAATTGTGGCAGACAAATCACCCAAACGAAGTGGACAACATTCACCAATCAAATATCAAACTAACTTTAATTGATTCAGAGGTACTACACATATCATAATTCGTATTTATAAAATAAAAGTTTGTGTATTTCCTCTATTCTGTTCAATGATATAATCATTTAAAATTACATTTTCTACCAATTCTAATTTTCAGTTATTATGATTCTTATTACCCATGTCTAACTTAGTCAATAAACGGGGTTATTATCTTACACAAAAACTTGTCATATTTTACAGGGCAATAGATTACAAGCAACAATGTTTGATAAAGATATAGATTTGCGCCATGACACACTAAACATCTCTCAGTCATATTACATCAGTAATGCATATGTTAGACCATTAGATCCAAAACATAGAACTAAAACACATCAATACTAGTGGATTTTAAATTCAAGAACCATTTTTGAAGAGATTCTAGAAGACAAAGAACCACTAAAGCCATCAGAGTACAACATTGTGCCCTTTAATGAACTTGACACCTATAAAGACACAGTTGCATAGATAGGTAATTATCTCATCAAGACTTTCAACTTATTTCTCATGCAATAATTGATTGCTAATAAGTAAATATTTAAATTTAATTACTTAGACTTATTAGCAGTTGCAATTCACATTAAATCACCTCGAGACGTAAATACAACACATGGACCAACAGAAATCCAAGAAATACTTCTTATTGATCAGAGGTAAAATTCATTCTAAATTATTTGCATCTTATTATAAAATTTCAGATTTAATTTTTGTTCATGTTATTTGCTGAGAATGTTCTTGAATCTCAATCAAGTTTGTTGGGTAGATATTTCTCTCTGCCACACGTCTTTAAACACTAGCGGACACTTTTGTTGATATTACCTCTTCAAAATTTTTATATACAGTCAATTTTACATACTTTTTATATATTTTATTAATATGATTAGCTATATCACTTTTTCTAATATAAAATAACTCATTTGATCAATCACATTAATAGAATGTATAAGAAATACGCAAAATGATTATATATAGTAGAACTTTCATTTGCAATTGTGAATTGTGCAATCTCTTAAAAAAACAATAAATAAGGATTTATATTAAAACTAATTTTTTAATAATGAAAATAATTTTTTTAATGATTGTACAGTTTTTACACCCTCTACAACTATATTTAACATTATTTATAAAAAAAATACTTAAAAATAATTTTTTTAATAATGATTTTTTTTTTAAATATACACGGTCTATATACTATAAAGCTATATCTAGTTTTATTTTTTATACATCACTTTAATATAAAATAATATTTATTTCTCAATTTAAATCCAATAAATCAAATTCAGAAGTCAAAATAGTCTAATTTGGATACAAGAAATGTTACAAAAAATTTTGGATTTAAATAGCTTGGGGCGTGGTTTTTTTTACTGGACTGGACCGAATTGGACCAAAATGTTAACAAATAAGTTTTTTAAATATTATATATAGTAGTTGTATAAGTTAATTATGTAATTTTAATCTAATCTATCACTATTGACTATATAAAACATTAAATATTATATGCTATCAATTTACTAATAGATCATATGATAATATATGTTATTATATGTAGATACATACTCTACTATTTACATCTAATTAAAGTAATTAAGTATTTTTTTTTAAGATACCTAAGTTGCAAATAAGTATGAATAATTTATGTACAATTAAATTATTTAATATTTATTAACCATATATATAAAGTTACATATAAGTATGAAAAAATAATTAAAAAAGAGAAAAAAAATATCATAAAGACTCTACTCACAAAAGTATGAACATGATGACTTTTTCTCCAAAGTGATTATGTGAGTATTTATTGGTTATTATCAGGTATTTTTTTGAAAGTGCCCAATTTGCATACATAAGAGTCCAAAGACACCTTATGCCCCCTGTATGTCTTTGGGCAGTGCTCTGGCTCCCGATTTTGGGTCTTCTAATTCTCTTATTTTTTTTCTTTCTTTGTATGCATTTTTTTAATCCCCTTAAATATTTTTTAAAAAAATTCATAATATCATTAAAAAATAATTCCTTAATCATTAAATAAAAAAAAAAGATCTGGTGACTTTACTATTTTCCAAATAATAATTTGTATAAGCTCCAAATAGATAAATCTCACACAGTCATTTTGCAAAAAAATAAACCCCACCATAAAAAGTGTAAAAAAATCTATCTATTTGTAATAAGACTCACTTTTTTACAAAGGGTCTATGCAATATTTGTTTATTTGGAGTTTATACTTAACATTTCTCTTTTAAATTATTAAAAGTGTTTATTATTTCATTTTTTTTAGAAAGAGTAGGGAGAGGCGGCCAATGTAGCTTCTCCTTCTGGGTATGAACATAAGGGCCGCCACTAATCGCAGCATGTTTGGATTGAACTATAACTATTTATCCCGGATAGAGCAACCCATCACCGCAACTCTACTAAAGTGTCATCATGTAAAAAGCACCCAAGATGTTCACAAGTTTTACCAAGACAAACCCTTGGTTAAGGAAGGGAAGAACGATCCCCAAGTTTTTGTCAATTGGACTACCACCTTGGTGGTTGATATGATGTCTCATGAGAATAAGCATAATTTGTATTATACAAATATATATATATATATATATATATATATATATAAGCATTATTTGTAGGAAAAAGCTACTCTTCCCGCTAGTGGCTCTTTCTGAGATTTTTTATTTTTATTTTTTATTTTTACTTAGTGATTAAAGAAATATTTTTTAATAATATTGTGATTTCTTTTAAAAAAATATTTAAAAGTGTTAAAAAAATACATGTAAAAAAATAAAAAAAAATGCTAATATAACTAACGGTAGCTTCTAGCGGGACTGATATTTTTTTGTTCTTTTTACATGTAGTTTTTTAACACTTTTAAATATTTTTAACACTCTCTCAACTCTTATATTTTTTTGTTTAATTCTAAGACAAATTTACAAATAAAAAAAGTGCAAACTACTTTGCAACTATCTTTTGATTAAATTTGACTCTTTTTATTTATCGGGAAATTCATATATTTATAATATTTCAGATTAAGAATTGAGGTCATTTATATGAGAAAAATTCTCTTTTTATATAATGATTTTACAGTGTACAGAGACAAGGGGACCGAAGGACAACTTTTGGATGTAGAGAACAGACGGCAATGCCGAACTATCGAATTTTTTTTATTTAATTATTAAAAGTATTTTTAAATTGTTTATAAATTATTTCTTTCTTTTTTAAAATATGTTTGAAAAAAAATACAAAATAAAAAAAATATATTTTGTACTTTTCAAATTTGAATAGACTGAGTGAAAGGAAACCAACAAAATTAATGATTGGAAAAAGACAGATAAGTGAACAGAGCCACTTTTAAGCGGTCCGTCTGCTGTTCAAAGAAAAAAAAAACCCTCCAATAGGAGGGCGCCACCTCTAAAAATTACAATATAATGAAGTTACACTCATGTGCACGAGATTATTTTGCCAAAACACTGCAAAACTGAATCACTTCATTTACGGCGATTCTATGCACGACTTGAAGTCTCCATTCTAAGAGCATCTCTATTGGATTTTTCATAAAATTTTCTATAATTTAATTAAAAAGTATATTTTTTAAAACTTTTCTCTAAATTTTACTCATCTTTAAAAAACCTTCTACATCCCATTCCCTATCCCTATCTCTATTCTATTAAAATAATATTTCTCTATTATTTATTTATTACTTTTTTCTCACTTCTATTTACAAATTTAACTACTCAATATTTTTTCTTATATTTTGAACTATTACTCTAATGAATATTTTAGATAGAATTTAAATTATTTTTAATATTTTTAAAATATTTTTTTTATATTTTCGAAGTTATTTAAATTATTTTTAAAACTATTATTTAAAATTATAATAAATATGAATATGAGAGAAAATGTAGATGATTGGAATAAGAATTAATTTAATTGAAATGAATAAAATATTGATAAAAGTGATTTGGGGAATGAATAGTGATTCTCCAAATATGAGAAACTACTATTCATTCCCTAAACATTTCCCTTAAACTGGAGAACTGGATGGAGAGGGATTTTAGAGAAAACCCTATAATTATTCTCAAATTATAGGGATGGAGGAGGGATGAGGAACCGAATGGGGATGCTCTAAGCCGACATCCATCACCATGGTCTTCTCTATTTCCATTTTCTTTAACTTTGATTTCACAGTGAGTTTATTTTTATTGCTCTTTCTCAAGGTTTCCAAAACTCAATTTCATAATTTTGTTTTCACCGTCATTTTTTCTTGCTCAGGAGAAATTGAGACAAACCCAAATAACCTATACAACTGTTTTGAATAAACCCATATGAACTGGAAGAGGGGATGCCATTTCTAATATCATTTTTTATTCTCATCACAAATTAAAACACAAAAACCCAACCATCCAATAATAAATCCCAAGCAATCATCCACAACAAATCCATGAATTTCGTTTCTTTAGGCTTAATTTCTGTGGCGCCTCAAACTTTCATGTACGGACAAGCACGGAAATCGAGACATCCGGGATGATGACAACACGGTCACGCACCCTAACGACACGTGCCGAGTGTGTGAAATGCAACTGTGTACAACAATTGATACGCAGCGGAAAGGTTAAGTCAGATAACTAAGTACCAGAATTTAGTACAATACAAAAATAGTACTGAAATCCACAAGTCAACATAATACAATTTTGTTGTTCATAAAACGACATCAAATAAATTACAAATACCAAATAAAACATAGCCAAATGCCCCTACTCCTCAGGCGGAGCCGCATCCTCGGGCTCAACCTCCTCAAAACCTGCATCAAAATCTGCAGTACCAATAAATGGTACCACAAGTAAGTAAAACTCAAAAATACTCCAAAATAACAAATATATAAATACAACGACCATTATGCATGCACACGATGACCCAAGTGCAAAACCTGAGAAAAAACACAATTTCTCGAAAATCACAAGTTTTCCACGCACGCCAAAAATCACCATTTGGCACAATTAATAACCAGGAATAGTTACTTTTATTCCAATTTTAACCCGTATGCACCATAGCCTCCCCTAGGGAGCATCCACATACCCTGGCTCTCTTCGTCACCCCACAGGTAGCGACCATGCGAGTGATACAACACGAGTGATGCCCAGTTCCGCGCCCACCGCGTACATAACCAAGCATCCTCTGATCTCCACCAGCACGAGAGATCACGGAGTCGGATCGAGAGCGCTACCATCTCGTCCAAGTCCCGAGCAACAGCTCTAGGGGACGACACTCAGTATATTCCGCTCCCGAGTGCCCAGAGGAGCTCCACCGAGATAATAACCCATCTCGGCTTGGGAGTGATACACACACACCCGAAAAGCCTTTTCAAATTACACACCCACGCATGCGTGCACAATGCCATGAAACAGACCAAATACCAATAACCAACAGTTCTCAACAATTTTCCAATAACCAACACAGTTTATCATATAACCAATTCACAGTTTATAAAACAGGTTATTGCAAAAATATATTTAAATCTTAAAAGTCTTTTGGAGAAATACTTACAGCGCTTTAAAATAATTAAGGAGGATCACGGAGGAACTGGAAGCACCAAAACAGCAACTGTCACAGTGTAAAAACACTGTGGCCGAAACGCAGTGAAACTCAAATTTCACCCGGGGTCAAACGAAAACTTGGGAACGGTAGGGTAGGGCCTATAGGAGGTGGGGAATCTAATAGTGGTGATGGTTCGCCGTGGGTGGCGGCCGAAACGGCGGTGGGAGGTCTAGAAACTCGAATCGGAGATGGGGTTCGATAGGGCGGCTCTGGTGATGGATCGGAGCCAGGGTTTGGTCCAAATGGTTGCTTGAGGGCTGGTGGTGATGTGGTAGAGAGATGGTGGCCGGAGGTGGCCGGACGGCGGCGAAACGAGGAAGAGAAGCCGCGACTTGGCGGCGCGCGTGCGGGCTATTTCCGGCGAGGAACGGGCTGAAATCGGAGCTGTGGGGTCGCCGGCGAGAGGGAGACACAATGGGCTGGGTGGTGCCGGAAAATGGTGGCGCACGACGGTGCTGGGAGGGGTGATCGATTCGCACGGGGAGAGGAGGGAGAGAGAGGGTCGGGCTCGCACGCGGGGAAGAAAACCAGAGGAAAAAGGAAAAGAAGAAAAAAAAAGAAAAAGGAGAAAGAAAAAGAGAAGGAAGAAAAGAAGATCCAGATTTTTTCAACTTGGGTCCCGAAAAATTCAACGGAGATGAAATTAAAACCGAAAGCTAAATAAAATAATCCAAACACAGTGAAATATTCAAATAAAATAATAACTATTTTTAAAACAGTTAAAATAAATAAATCAATTTAACTCAAAATTAACTAACATAAAATATTAAATTCTGACAAAAACATCCTTTAAAATAAAGATGAATTAAATTGCAGATCACTAATTAAAATTAATCAAACGCAATGAAATGCTTTAATGAACAATAATAATTTTAAAACACATAAACAACCCAATTTAAATTAAAAATCAATTTAAATTCACCACAATAATTAACAATAAGAAAGCCCAGTAAAAATAATTTTTCACAATTTAAAATATTCTAAAATAATATTCCAAAACTCCAAAAATAATAATTAATAAAAATAAGAAAATCCAATAAAATAATAAAATAAAATCTCTAAAATATTAAAACAAGAAAATTACACAAAATAAATTAAATATATCATTTATTAAAAATACATTAAAATGTGAGAGGTTACAATTTCTCACAAAGTGAGAAGAGAGAGAGAGATCGACGCAGGGTCGAGTTGCCGAGATGCCGACGAGATGAGTACAGCTTCGAGTTCTGTCATGGGGTAAGTTCCATTTGGGAATGGGATGGAGGGGGAAGTAGAATAAGTGAGGGACGACTTCTTCTAGTCTCTCATCTGGTGTAGGCAAAACTCAAGGTAAGTAAAGTAAATCTCATACTTGGCACAATCTTATTGGAAGGCTGTTTATTAAAGAATATCAGTCTGATCGGTTATCAGGTATTCTCATAAGTGAAATGGAACAGAAGAAATAATATCCACACTGAAATATCCTCTCTTTCGTTTTTATAATTTCTCTAAACTCATCTCATTTCCATTACAACTTTTTAAAATTATCATACAAAATAAAATAAATCATTTAACTATTTCAAATCTTAAAACAAAAATAATATTAAAAAAATATATTCTAACAATATTTAATCTCAACTCATTTTATCTTATATTCTAAAAATATTTAACTTAACTCATGTTCTAACAATATTTAACAATATTATCCTAAACATTTATTCTAATTTTAATCTCAATTCATCTTAAAATTACTCTCTCAACATATCACATCTCATGATTTACAACTTTCACAAATTTACACAAATTTACATATGTAAAATATAATAAATAATTCAATTTTATTAAATTATAAAATAATAATAATATTAAAAACTAATATTTTAACTATTTTACGCATCCCATCCCTAGAGTTTCTACCTACATAACCTCAGCTATATCCAGAGTTTCTACCTTCATAAATGATAGAACCCACAAGAAGAGAGAGAACATTTATAATTAATCAATGAATTTCGTAGACGACATTTATACAATTCATATATATTTCATTATTGAATCGGTTTTGGGTTGCTAAAAATTAGTGTTGTAGCACCATTTAACTCCATTTTAAATCCCCAAGAGAATAGAGAGACCCAGGTGGGCTCGAACCACCATCCTCCCAAACCGAAAAGGTTTGAGCGCTCTTACCATTTTTGAGCTTATGGATCTATTTAACTTCACCTTACTTAAACATTAAGAGCATTCTCATTCCATTAGCCTATATCACTATCATTCCTAAATTATAAGAAAGAATTTAGAAAAAATTGAAAAGATCCCTCCCATCCCACATTCCATTCCCTATTTTAAAATTTTGATTTAAAAATAAACAGTAATTCTATATATGTATAAAATCACTGTTCATCCCATAAATCATCTTTTATCAATATTTTATTCTAATATATTTGTACTTTATTTCATACTCATATTTATTATAATTATATATAATAATTTTAAAAATAATTTAAATAATTACTAAAATGTAAAATATTTAATTTTAAAAATGTTATCATATCCATAAAAAATAATTTATATTTATATTTAAAATATTCACTAAAATAATGATTCAAAATATTTACTAAAATATTGAAATTAAATTTATAAATAAAAGTCTAAAAAAGTAAATAAAAAATTAAAAAACTATTATTTTAATAGAATAAAAATATGATAAGAAATAAAGATTTTTTTGAAATAAGAAAAATTTAAAACAAAATTATAACTAGGAATGCTCTAACGCAATCAACCGAAAAAGGACGCCGGATTACACTCAATTTTTGTTACTACTTTTTCTTTAAAATATATTTTGAACATTTTAAACTATTTTTAAAAAAATAAAACACAAAATACAACAGCTCATCTTCACTATAGCACATAAAACTCGCTCGAATTTAATTAAAAAAAGGGCTCATTTATCAAATTGTACGACAACTAGTAACATGTCAACAACAAACTAAAAACAAAAATGTCGGGGTCATTATGGGTTGTAATATATTTGTATTAAAAAAGATTAATAAAAAAGACTACATCTTGGGAAGCCGTCGTGAGTATCCCATTCCTGATCAGGCACCACGAATATTTTGATTATAAAAACGGCCGCTACTTCTTTTCTTTTTCTTGCAAAATATTTTTAAAAACAAAAAATTTTAAATATAAAATAAAATACATGAGACAAAACCACGCATTTTATTATAAATATCTGTATATAAATATCTGTATATAAATATATATAAAAAAACGTCTATACTTAATGAAATATCCGACAGACAACACGTGGCAAAAGACAACAACAGCAACAACTGTTGAACAAAAGCTTCAAGGCCCAAAACTTTTTCGTTCATAACAGTTATGTTAAGAGCCAATAATAGAGAGTTGGGAGGTATCTCGCCTAAACCAAGTCTTTAATCAGCCTAACAGATAAATATATACGTCTCATAGATATGCACCTGAGTGTATGCAAAACTCGAGTCAATATGACGATCAGTAAAAAACACAATTTCCAGCCAACGGGCTATTTCCGCCCCCACATATATATACGTCTCATATATATGCACCTGAGGAAACCAAAACCACGTTAGTTACTTATTTTCGTAAGTAGAGACCAAACTAAGAGATTAATCTCGGCGTATTCAACCGACAAATCAACAGCATCGGTGTTCTTAAAATACATTAGCTATATCAAAACAAACAAATCATAATTATAAATCTCCTTCCGACAAACTTCAATCATCACGAGTCTCATATTACCTCGAGTATATACCCAGCAAAATAGTCCCACGTCCTGGCTTGGACGGCACCAACTCCTTCCGCTTCACTTGAGTTGCAGTCACAAAGTCGGCACGAATTCTTCTGCATTCCACATGTAATATCACTGGCATTTTCTAGAACCAAAACATGAACGAACAGCAGGGACTCCGGTGCCACGAAGCAGAACACGATTTCATGCCCTAAGAGCGCATTGATGGAGGCTAATTATCTTTATCCACAACTAATTACAGAATGAAATATCGAGATTCACAACACCCATACCCAACAATTTACAAACAGATCCACCTTAAAGTGACTTCCGACAATGAATCCACTTCAAAATAAATACCCTCAAAGGCAAATAAACCGCATAAAACTCACTACTAACATTTCAAATTGAGAATGGCAGATGAGCTTGTCAAAAAAAAAATCCACCGCTAAACAAATAGAATTATTCATGGCGAAAATTTGGATACCCAGTTTTGGAGAACTCGTAGCTGTATTGTAGATTGAACTGCTTGTATTTCGATTGAATAGCTCTCAATCGAAAACAGCAACTAAAAATTGTTAGAACGTGCCAATTCAGGCATATTTGCTGGTTATCCACCATGTATTTTCTATCATTATATTCTTTCGCGTAATGTAATACACATCTGAAAAAGTCAATTTTGGGGAAACAAAATGCACCATTTTACGCTTACAGTTAAAAATTGATAGATTCTTCAAATCCTAATGATTATCATGCGTAATTTCATTATGCATCACTTAGGTAGAAGCATGTAGCATGTAAAAGACTAAGAAATAGATTGAACCAATCGAGATTAAATAGCAGATAGTACCTTAGGTATTAACTTGATATAACAGATTATAGTACCTTTGGGATGGAAATCTGGAACAGCAATCCGATCAGTGCATACCCAAATAGGGCAGCCTCGTCTTTATAGCGTGTTTGCGTCAACGATGAAGCCAAAGCCAACGAATCATTTAGCGAACCAACAACGCTAAGTCGTGCAGAAGGGGTATGTGTGAGAGAGAGAGAGAGAGAGAGACAGAGACAGAGACAGACAGAGGCAGATGCAGAGACAGAGACAGAGACACGCAACAGAGAGCGAGAGAGCACGCCCATGGAGGGAGACCGGCCCAAAATGAGGAATAAAACCCAAGGGCCGTCTCCCCCCAAAACAAAAAGAGAGATTTTATTAAAGTGTATTTGACCTGCCAAGCAAGCGCACCTGTCATGGCAAAGGTCGGTACATGGCCACAATACCTTACAAGATAATTCCTGATGCTCATAAATCCAACACCATCCTTGCCTCTTAATAGATCGTATTGCTAAAATAACAGACAACATAATAATCAGGCAAGGAATATAAATATGACACGTAGTATCAAACCCAACTATAATCCTCACAAAGTCAACGGACCCAAGAGGCTTCTTCTTCGGGCGGGCAGTATCACCATCGTTTAGATCAACAGAATCCCGGTCCACCCACATAATCCGTCCCAGCCGATAATTAGTCGTTCAAGATTCTGAAATTCGATCAAGATCGACGAATATAAGAGACCAAGAAACTCAAGAATATAACCACTACAGAAAAGAAAAGAATACGAACAAAGCCATTCAGTTTGGTACCTCTTTCACATCTCCAAACGGAAATATATCATCGGAAATAACAGAAACGAAGATCTTTCTACAAAAGATTGCTCCATACCCGTCGCGGTCATCCAAACTCCATCGATCTAAAGCGAGAACGAGTCAAAGTCTGTGATAGAGGATCACAGTGATCAAAACCGGAATATAGCACGAAACGGCAAAAAATTACCATTGAAACACAGGTACAGAAACGATCTAATCGAATCTCGAGCCGGAATTGCAAGAATAGGCAAGATGAAGAGCAGATCTGGGAGTAAGAGGGGATAGGAAGTATGCACAGCGGAAAGACAGCTGCGGCAGATGAAACGAAAGACAGAAAGAAGAAGAGAGAGGATAAAATTTATAGAGGAATCTAGGGTTGATCTAACGGTAATAATTGTTTGACATAAAGAAAGATAGACGGTTGGATTTGCTCGGAAAATAAGGCAAAAGATTAGGGTAAAGGCATTCACGGCTCTGAATGTTCTCGAATCTCGATCAAGTTTGTTGGGTAGATAATATCAACACGTCTTTAAATACCAGCGGACGCTTTTGTTGATATTATCTCTTTCATTTGCGGTTGTTGTGAACTGTGGAAATGTGCATTCAAATGAATAAATATTAAAAAAATAATTTTTTAATAATATAATTTTTTTTTTCAAAATGATCTTACTGTTTTTGTGCCGATTATATTTTTTAATTTTTTTAAAAAAATATGCATGATTTATACACTATAAAGTTATATCTAGTATTATTTTTTATATATCACTTTAAAATAAAATAATATTTTTTTCTTAGTTTAAATCCAAGTCTTTTTTTTTTATAGAAAAAAAAAATCAGAAGTCAAAATAGCTGGATTTGGATACCATATGTGTTTTAAATACTATTGGATTTAAATAGCCTAGGGTGTGGTTTTTTTTACTGGACTTGGACCGGACTGAATTGGACTGAAATATTAACAAATAAATTTTTTAAATATTATATATAGTAGTTTTATAAGTTAATTATATCATTTTTATATAATCTATCGCTATTGACCATATAAAATATAAAATAATATATGATATCAATTAACTAATATATCATAAGATAATATATGTTATTATATATAGATACATACTCTACTATTTACACATAATTAAAGTAATTAGGTAATATTTTTTAAGATACTTAAGTTGCAAGTAAGTATAAATAATTTATGGACAATAAAATTATTTTATATTCATTAACCATATATAAAATGTTAGACTTTTAATTTAGGCCATTATGAACATTAAAGTACTATGTTAATAACTATTAACATCATAAATATAAATATAAATAATTATTTTTTTAATGAATTAGTTACATAATTCACATTAAATAGTTTATTTAATTTTAATTTTACTAATTTAATTAATTAATTATATTAATTTGTCTGTCAAAAAAAAAAAAAGAGGAATAAAATGTTCATGGATCGATAGCAAATGATCAAGTCCGACAAAAAGGATGGATCAAAATTTTTAATTTGTGACCCCTCCGACCAAACTGATTATACCCCCTACATGTAATTAAACAATTAAATAGTTCAGGAGAAAATGCAAAAGCGGATATAGCCAAGTCTATGTCTGACAATGGTGAAAGTAAACTAGGATGGAACATTGAAACCTGTTAACGGATAGATGGCTATGGTGCAACATAAGAGAGAAATTAATACTTCTTACAATTAGAGCCAGTTATCGTAACTTCTCGTTTAGTTACGTAGTTTAAATGAAATGAGATAAAATATTTTATTAAAAATTAAATAAAATATTATTAAAATATAATTTTTATTTTTAAATTTTAAAAAATTGAATTGTTTATTATATTTTATGTAAAAATTTATAAAAATTATAATGATGAGATAGTTTTGTATATCCAAACAGGACCTTACAAGATCTACCTCTATTTATATACATGTAAAAACAGGGCGGGAAAGTAACCAAGTGCAAGAAGAAAGCATTGAATGAGAAAGAATGTTTGAGTCTAGCAAGCTGGCTTGTGAATTGATTAGCTGCTGTAAACTGTCCTATTTGTGGAATCCTGCTTGAATCTTGGAGGGATCTCGTGTATCTTTTAACATTTATCAACTATATGATTATTCATACCACCGTGAGTATAGAAAATCTTATGCTTTTGAGCTTGATGTTTTCTAGAATTAAATCTTGAACTATATGCTACCTTCTGGTTTATGGAAGCTACAAAATCTACCATAGTATTTCTTTCAGACCCAATTTCCAAAGAAAAATCTTTAGTAACATGAGATAAAGGTTCTATCAACAAAAATTGCCCTCTCACATGGAAAAAACATTCATTAACCTCATCAGAAATTGTCTAATATACTGCATATCTTGATATTCCAAGAGAACTCGTATAGCCCCATAACTACAGCTTTGTAAAGCACCACAAGAATAGATAGGCAATTGATTATATATATTCAAGTAATTCATCTCATAAGCACTTGAATCTTGTATAATAGTCACATACCGACATATGTTCTTGTGTCAAAGCTGGTAACTCTTTATGCAATTGAAAGATTTGTGACCCATTTCTTTGTGTGAATCAATAATTCAAATCATGACACTTGGTGAATCGCCATTTTACAAGTGATGGGAACTTGAAGAATCATCTATATTTAGAGAAAATGGAAGCTGGGGAAGCTATGGTAGCGGATCCTCTTTAGGGTATTCACTCTGATACGATGCAACAGAAGAGAGGAATGAATACTTCCTATTCTTCTTTAATTATTTACAAGGATTGACTTTGTTTATAGATATGTAAAAACATGACATGAGAGTAACTAACTATCTATGTTTGGATATTTAGATGAGTTGAGTTGTGAATATTAGTATTTTGTGAGTCCTATTGAAATGTATTTAACTTTTTTAAATTGAGATAAATTTAACTTTTTAGACTGTTAAAATGTATGGAGTAGATTAATATGAGCTTAACCTTTTTAAAAAAAATAGTAAGTTCTATTATTGATTGGTTTGAGATGAGTTGAGATAAGTTCAATAACTAAACACAACTTAAATGTATGTATCTGTACAAAACTACAACCAATGAGAAAATTACACATGTACATATTTATTCTGTAATAATAGGTTCCATAGTGAGAGATGAGATGGGGGAAGTTCTTGCTGCAATGAATGTTCCAATATCAAATATTACATGAAATCCCATTGTGGTAGAAGCTATTATATATAGGACATTGGAAAACTGTTGATTTTTGTAAGAGGAAGGCTCTTATTCTAATGTTAGAATTAGTATGAATCGAGAGCCATCCATCCGAGTGATCTAGATGACATTATTTATGCTTAATAAAATTGCAGTTTCAAATATATATATATATATATATATATATATATATATATTAGAATTTATGAAAATTTAAACTTTTCACAATTATAATAAATTCTTAAAAAGAGTTGCATAACTAATGTAAATCTATTAGAAAATATTTTTATAGTTATGAAAATTGGTAAAAAGATGAGTGACACAAATATTGAATGACCCCATGCAACTTGACTTATACATTTTGTTATATATTGGGATTAGGTTAGGATTGACAAATTGTTTACCCAAATCCGAATAACCTAACACGAACCCGATTAACTCGATATATATAATCTTAATATACCAATTGATAATTAAATTTAATAGAACTGAATAAAAATTGTTATTTTCCTTTATTTTTTCTCTTTAACTTTTAGTATTTTCTTAAATGGAAAATGACTTTTAACCAACTTTTTTTATAAGAAAATTGAAAACTTTGAAAATCTGAAAAGAAAAATTAAAAATAATCTTTATTTGTTTTTTTTAAAATGAAACTGTCATCATTCATTTATAAAAAAAATTTACATCCATGATTGGATACATTCTAAAATATCTCCACAATAAATATGACATTATAAATTAAAATAATACTTTTAGAGCTTCACCAGTACACTATTTCCTTTTGTGACTCGTCTAGTTTTTACTATTGTTGATACTTTCTTCAGACAAACATCCATGAGATAACATTCTCTGCTTAAACAAAGACTCAACATCCCATTTCATAGAAAGATAGGACCCAATCTCTATAGATAAATATTCGAGAGATTTTTTATTTATTTTAATTAATAATAAGGAAATAAAAAAGAAAAATAGTAAAATAGACGTGGGAAAAGAAATGAAAAAAATAATCTTTATTGATTGATTGAAATTTGGTTGCCAAACTTCATGATCTATGGAAAGATCATTGATAAATTTCTCATTCGTACAATAATTGGCTGATGTTAATCATTTACTGCAAGACTATGGCTTTACTTTGGTTAACTCATTTACCCACCACAAACAATGACACGTTTAAAAGTGAGAAGATAAAAATGATATGCAACTTGGATATGATTTTTTAAAAATAATATTCATTATCTATTTTATCATCTATTTTTCCAATATTATTTGACATAGTATTAAATTATTAATAAATAAATTAAACATAATAAATAGTTTTTCAAATTCTTAATGTGATATCATGTAACGATGAGGCTACTGAAAGAAAAAGGATAATGCCAATCATTTACTTTTATTTTTATTTTTAAAAAAGAAAATACAAGAGATGAGGGCGGGAGATCTCAACAAAAACTCCATTATAGAAATTGGAGTGCATACAAATACTACAGATAAAAATAAACAGCATTGAAACCAATAAATTATCTTTTTTCCACCTTAAATATAAACAATTATTTTATATATATATATATATATATATATATATATATATCTATATTTAATTTGTCATGTTCGTGATGAGTCATTTGAAAACAATGTTAGACCTAATTATCCAAAATTCTATCTGTTCGTACTTAAAAAAGACAACGGACAATCAATGAACACTCAACACTTGATGAATGAAAATTCTAAAACTATAATACAGATGTCTTTAAAAGTTTAATGGAATTTAAAAGGTTCGAAATCCTCATGATTTGTAATCTATAATTAACACATGACTGTAAATATAAATGAATAGAGTTGGTGCTCACTCAGACAACACCTGCATGGTAAGATGAGTTCCATAATGGTATCCATCGTACATTTTCGGGACTTTTTTTTCCCTTCTTCGGATTAAGATTCGCTAGAGTTTTTAAAATGATGTCTTTTCTCATTTTATTTCATTCATCAATGAGACTACACACGTAATTCTTCACTCAGAACTGTAAATAGAATTTCTCATCCAGTAATATTAGATACAATTATAGTTTGTGTAAACGCCGCACACTTCTTATAAAAAAGAATGAAGTTCATCGTTAGAAATTTTTTTTTTTTTTTTATGAGTTCTATATTTATTTTTTCAAAAAGAGTGTTTTGCACTTGCATGATTTATGACTTCAAATATAATTTCTCTTCACGTATTCATGTCTCTCCTGCTCTATGTTATCTAGTTTGAATAAATGAATTATGGTATATTTTACAAGTTTAGAGCATCCTCATTAGAGTCTCCATATTCCATATATCCCTATAATTTGGGAATAATTATAGGGTTTTCTCCAAAAGTTCTTCCTATTGGATTCCCCATTTTAGGGGAAATGTTTAGGAAATGAATAGTGATTCTTATTATAATTTTAAATAATAGTTTTAAAAATAATTTAAATAACTCCGAAAATAAATTTTTTTTTAAAGTATTAAAAATAATTTAAATTCTATTTAAAATATTCATTAGAGTAATAGTTCAAAACATAAAAAAAAATATTGAGTAGTTAAATTTGTAAATGGAAGTGAGAGAAAAAAGTAATAAAGAAATAATAATAGAGAAATATTATTTTAATAGAATAGAGATAGCGATGAGGAATAAGATGTTGAAAATTTTTGAAAAATGAGTAAAATTTAAGAAAATTTTTTAGAAAATATACTTTCTAACTAAATTATAAGAAATTTTATAGGAAATCTAATGTAGATGCTCTTAGATTGTAAAACGAATAGAAAATACTAGTGGAGCCCTTAAAGTTATAGATCAAAGTCATTGTTGGAATATTTTAATTTTTTTTTACTTAATAGATAAGAAAAGGGATTATTAGTAGAATTATGTCTTTTTATTTTTATTTTTTACTTAATGATTAAGAATGTTAAAAAAAATGGATTTTGCTATTCATCCTCCCCACACTCCACACTCCACACTTTTTAATATTTTTTAATATTTTTTTAAATTTTTTTTTGAATTTATTTTTTTTAAACTATTTATAATTTTTTATTCACTATTCATATAAAAATATATTTGATAAAAAAAATTTAAAAAAAAATTAAAAAAAAGATGGAGTGTGGAGTGTAGTGTGAATAGTAGGAGGTTGAGTAGAATTTTTGATTATCCAAACACGAATACTTCTTTTATGAAAACTAATCTATAAAGTTAAAAGTTTTTACATCAAGAATATGTTCAGAGGGTCAATAAATAGTCTTGCAAACAAATTTACTCGGAATAAAAGCTCTATCATCTAGTAAAGTTTCTAGAATTTATACAAATTGATTCATTCACGCAAAGAAGTGTTCTCTCTCTCTCTCCCTCTCTCTAACAAAGTCCACATCTCGTATGATGAATTTCCTGACAGGAACTTTGGAAGACATTCCACCAACTCCAAATTATACATCCCACCTTCATTGATGTGTGCCAATTTACAACGACCTTAGATTTCTTTCCAACAAATTAACTACATTTCTAATTCTCCTCAGAATCATCATGAAGTATGTAGTAGTGCGGCAACAAATGTGCATACCTTTCAGGAAAATAGCAAATAGTGATAAGTACATTCATAAAATATAGAAAAGAACAAAGTTGCTCACATAGAAGCTTGGCATACAAGCCCTTTGGCACCTCTGCCATTGCTTGGATTATAATACAAGCAAGGACACCCAGATGTGAGAGAGATCTAGCGTTCACGTCAACCTTTCAGGATAGATTTTCAAAGTGCTCTTGGATTGGCTTTGGACTGGACTTCCCCTCCCACCACCCAACTCTGAAAGTGTCCTTCCAACTAGAAAAACCAAAGAAACGCAACATTCCTCCCCTTGTCTGCAAAACAAATAGCCTGCAATGTACATACATTCTTCTATTTTTGCTGCCAATTGAGTGCTGCACTGAGACATCCAATTGCAATAGCAGTATGGCGAAGAGATCAGATTTTGCACAGAAGCTGCTGGATGATCTCCGGCTACGCAAGGAACGAATAGCTGCATCTCAAAGCTCAAATCGTTCAAAACCAAAGGCTATAGGTATGTATAGTGTTTGCATTAGACATAATCTTTATGCCCAGGCAAGTTTAGTCATTTAAATTGCTATGAAACACAATCTTCAAAGTACTGTCTTCTTTTTGAAGTTGTGAACAAAGTTCTTACATTCTTTATGGAGTATGATGCTACTAATAATTTGATGAAATAGAGCAATAACAAGAGCAGGTTTTACCAGTAGCTTATGAGAAGTTTAAAGTAGCATTCGAAACTAAAAATCAATATCAGATAAAGCACCTTGTAGATTCAGTAAGTAAGAAATAAACAAAATGATAAAGCAATATCTACTTACTTTACTCATCTATACACGATGACTTATGAAACGTTCCATAAAAAATTATTTACCGGCCACAAGAAGTAGTTCTTTTTCTTTCAGATGATTCTGATTGAAAGAATTATAGACAAGAAATATAAAATTATACAGACTAGTCATCCATTGGATACCATTAAGTTAAACCATGTACCCATGTGCAAAAAACTTTTATACTTCGTTTCAATTAACAAGAATTTTCATAAAATTGTGTGAAAACAGTGGAGATGTTTAAATATTGAAGTATCCTGACTATTTAACTACCTGGATGCTAATATTTGAAAACAAAGTAGATGTTTCAACTTAATGAATTGAAGACTTCAATAGTGGAGAAAGGGCATATCCATAGCGATTGACCATAGGATGAAAAATTCTCTGATTCCTCCCTCCATAATGAATCAGAGTTTTTCACCCTATGATATATTTTTCTAAGAGGAGAGAGGGGAGATTGCTTCTCTTTATTCAAACAGAACTGGGTGTAACAGTTTATTGCATGCACATGTGCACTATGAAGACGTTAGTCCTTCAACAGACACAGAAAATACTAGGGAAACTCCAATATCTAAAAAGAAAGAAAGACTTTCTACAGTTGAGATCCCCCCATTGCCAATAGTCATCAACACAATGCCGCTTAGAGTTCAGACACGGCTGGATAATCAGACTAGATTGCACAAATATACGAGCATTGGCTAGCCAATAGAACCTTGAGTTAATCAATCAAAGCTGAAAATTATACTCTATCTTGTGTATGTACAGATGCTTATGCTTACTCCAAGCAGACCCATAAAGGATCCAGGGACATGAAAACACTTGAAACTGTAAGTTATAATGGCTAACTTTGGTGCAATCTGTTTGTAATAATTGTAGCAGAGCGGGAACTTCCTTTAGTCAATTGTTGATTTTCTGCAGATTGGTGCCAGAGCAACAAACACACATAATAGATCTAGTGGAAGCAATAGATTTTCCATCATTGAAGAAGCTTCAAAACAGATTGTTCCTTATGCAAGAGGTCAGAGCTCAGAAAAAATAGGGGATCTATCCATGGCTCTCACTTTCGCCATTGAGAATGGAAGAATTCTACGTACAGATGCCTCTGGCAATAATCCCATGTTGGGTTTTCTGCACCAAATTGGTAGGAGATCCACAGACATTGGCAAGATTGAGAGAAGCAGTGCAGATAGGCAAAGGCCTTCCAGTAATTGCTTCCCTACTCTTTCTCACCTCCATATTGAAGAAATATCGAAAGGGGCACAGAAGCTAAACCAGATTCTAAGAGCCTGCTCTGGTGGCCTTAATTTTGATAGATATTCAATAGAAATTGGGAAGGAACTGTTAAAAGGGGCTATGGATTTGGAAGAGTCTTTGCGGATGCTAGTAAACTTGCAAGAAGCTTCCGAACACATGGTCAACCCAAACAGGAAAAATCGGATTGTATTGCTGGAGGAGGATGAAGACAATGAAGACAACATTAGCAGAGTAGCTGAGCAGAAGCAGCTTGACCGACCAAAGTTCTCCTTTGACAAGTCCTCAAGGCATTCTCCTAACATCCAAGAAGTCGAAAGGAATACTGTCAAGCAAAAGCTGAAAGCTCTGACTTACGCTACAGAAGCTACTAACTACAACCTTGAAAGTCAAGCAGTAATTACTTTTAAATCTGCTTCTCAAAAGCAATCAGCTAGCTATGGCGCTGATATAAAGATTCTTAGTGCATTCCCACAGCAGAAGAATCACTCAAGTTCATCTCAATCCAAACCAGAAAAGGGGAGGATTTCAAGTGTGATTGCAAAATTAATGGGGCTTGATGATATTCCACATCAAGGAGACACAAAAATCACCAGAAAAACAGATTCGACTCCCAAGCAAAAAACAGAAGGGGTGCCCTTACAGCACATGGCACGTGGAAGCACCAAGAATGCAATACTGAAGACCAAAGATACTACTAATCTTGAACCTCCCAAAGGACAAAAAGTAATAGACGCTAAAAGGAATCATGTGATGCTGGACCGAACCTTTGTGTCGAAAGGAGGGAAAAACCTGCCTACACGAAATTCCAGCATTGAGGTGATTATTCATAATGGGAACTCACTGCTGAAAGACTTGGAACAAATTCAACCAGGGACAAGCTCAGAGAAGGCCACCCTAAAAGCTGAAAAGCAGCAAAACAAGATAGCCCAGTTAAATCAGAATGCCCGAAGTCAAAAGAATATTCAGGACAAAGAGAGAAAACAGGATGACATAAAGAACAGGGAACAGAAAGGCACAGGAATGGGCAAAACCAAGGAACCAGTTTCAAGGCAAGAGATGCGGCAGATGGAAGCACAGGCACATAAAAGATCAGAAGCTGCAGTAATACTGCAAGGAAAAACTGGGTACAAAGAATCCACACTTCAACCAGAAAAGAGATATGTGAACAAGCTTCTTCTCTCAAACAACCAAGAAAAGTCTCAGAACAGTCCTGGATTACAACAACCGTATATTCTCCAGAAACCAGAGCAACAAGGAGAAAAGAATCAGGGAGAAGAGAGAGAACAGCAGAGTACAAACCAAAAATTGAAAATGAGTAAACAAAGAGGAAGAGGACTGATATTTAAGAGTTCAGCAAAACCCCCGTCTGATGTGACAAATTTGCAAAAGAAACACCAACATATGAACCAGGCCACATCAAGTAAGAAAGGCTCTACAGAAGCTATTCATGCAGCGCAGTCCGAAGGATTTCCAAATGGCAGGCACCATGAAGATCTGGTTGCCGAAGAAAGTTTGCCTGACTTAAACTTCCACATGAAAGCTTTAGAGAATAGGAACTCAGAAAAGAATTTTTCTCCAACAGACCCAGAATCTCAACTGGTAAAGGAAAAAGTTCGCATTCCACCATTTATGGAGGGAAAACCTGTTTACGTACCAGCCACACAGAAGGAAAAAAATACCAAAGCACATAAAAGTGAGACCCCAAGAAAGATTGATGAAGTAGCAACCAGGAGAAATGGAACACTACAAAACTTTGTAAGGTCATCAAAACATCAGAGCTCCATTTTGCAAGAAGTGAAACCAAGAAGGAATGACAAATTCAGTGATTATAAAGGAGCTGAACAAGTTAGAGCCAACATGACTAGAGAAGCAGAATCACATATTGTCAAATCCAACAAATTGGCATCAAGTATGCAACCCTTGAATGTGGCACAACTAATGAAAGAAGTTGAAAAGGCTTTCCCATTGTACAGCCCTCCAGAAGATGGATGCCAAAGCCTAGAAGAACCAGTTCTACCTCCAAAAGGAAGCGTAAGTGTTAATACATGATTAAGTTCCCAAACTTCAATTTCATGTAAACCACACATCTATCTATTATTCAAACTACAACCTACTTCTTTGCCTACAAAATTCATCACCTGTGAAATTCAGTAGCAAGCTCACATAAGTTTCATTGAGTCTTATGCAGAGTCAAAACATGGTCTCAAAAATTAGTTATGATCAGGAAGATCATGCACCTGTTTTTGATGGAGATGAAGGACTCAAGGGTTTCAAATTTACAACAAATTCAATTTCTGGTAAGTGGAATCTTACACTTTAATTAAGCATCGCCCTTTAAGAAGTAGAAATCTTTGCCCTTCATATCCACCCAGAGCAAAGTAAATAGTTAGCATAATGTTCATCACCTCTCCCCATTTTAATAATTTCTTGTTCATTCTCCAGCACAATTTTGCAATGTAGAGCCGCCAAATCTTTCTAATTTCCTTGTTAAGGTTTAACAAGAGATCAGCTCAGAGCAACATCAGCCATTATGTTTCTGGAACGCCGTACTCCACTCCACAAATAGAAAAGAAAAACACAGTTTCCATTGCATAAGCACATAAAGCATACATAATACTATAATATTCAAGCCATGCACAACATGCCAACTTCCAAAATCAGTATACATCCTTACTTTAAACAATAAAAGGAAAAAAATACATAATGTGTATGAACTGCGATCACTTCATGCATTCATGAAAAGAAAATGGTGAGTTTTGTATTTAGAGTTCAGTGTTATATGTTGCAGGAACCATGGGAGAGAGCAGAGACATCTCTTACCCCTCACTACTAGATCACCGTAAAGTTCCCAAATCAGGAATGCATGAGCCATTAACAGAAAGTGAAAACTTCCTAAAGCAGATACTGATAACAAGTGAACTATTCCTCAACACAGCAGAGGCACTTTTCAAGCTAAACATTCCTTTTGATGTTCTTGATGCCAGTGGCACTCACGGCTATCAAGACGAAGATAGCAAGCTCATATTAGATTGCGGGTATGAAGTAATGAGACGCAAAGGAAGACGACAAGAGCTCACTGTTAATCCTTGCATGAAGTTATCAATCCATGCCACAAAAGTAAAATCCTTGGAGGGTTTGATCAAGCAGTTGCATAAGGATTGCGAGACATTGAAATTCTATGGAAGGAATGGGAATCCCAAAGCCAACATCGAAGATTATTTACCTAAAATGCTTGAGATCGATGTCCACAATGGTGATCCTGATGTGAATTGTATGTGGGACGTGGGATGGAATGACATGATGTTTGCTTTGCTAGAAAAAGGCGATGTTATCAGGGATGTGGAAAAGCATGTGCTCAGTGGGCTCATCGAAGATATCACCAGGGATCTCTTACCTGATTGTGCTCGATCGAAAAGAACACCATGAAGGAATTTGAACAATTCCCACTTTCTGCTTGTGTGGTTTTGTGAATGGTAAATTATAATAGAATTCTCGTTTTCAGTTTTGCAATTCAAAAAAGGAAGTATGTAATACTCAATTCAAAATCTTAAATACTGCACAAAATTTCCTCAAGGCCATTCCAATTTTCATGAGAAATCCAATCTCCAACTTGGGAATGGGATTATTTCCAACAGCTGCCATAATGTTTCAAAAACTCTAACTAATATTGCTCGAAGAAAAGAGAGAAAGAAGATACGTACCCATCCCATCCAAATGTTTAACTTGCAGCATATATTTGTTCCAAACTCCAAATATTAATTTCTACTTCTCAAAACCCAGCAGCCATCAGGGCTCTACCTCTAAGAATTTCGAGAGGATGTAACTGAGCTGTTTAGTGTTGAGGTACTGATAAGGAAAGCGTATAAATAATAATGATGCTCACTCTATCCTAGGATCTCGAGAGGATCTAAATAACTGTTGAGTGTTGCAGTATTGGTAATGAAAGAGTATAAATATCAGAGTGGATCAAGATAATTCTTAGACCACTTGCTTAATGTGAGGTGGCGGGGGAATTATGGGCTGGTATCCTTGACCGAGCCGGACTGAGTTGGGTAATGCCTAAGAGTGTGGCGGAATTACTAGCGTGCTGGAACAGGAGGCATTTCAGTGCACAATTGGCAGCAGTGTGGCGAATGATACATTTGTGCTTAATATGGTGTCTATGGTTGGAAAAGAATGAGAGGTGCTTCAACAAAGAGCGTGCAGTGGGGCAAATTTAGAATTCTTTTATATTCTCTCTTTTACAGTGGTTTTCTACTTTTGTTTTGAAGGATGAGAATGTCATCTCCTTTTCAGCTCACTATAATTAATTATCTCACTTTGTATACTTTCTGTGTTCCATTGCCTATTTTCATTCTATTCAATAAAGCTACTTATCTACTTATCAAAAAAAAAAAAAGATAATTCTTAGACCATTTATCTTAACGCCGACGTCGCCGGACGCCGTCCGTCTCCACAGTATACGCACCCTCAAACTTCATTATCGGACTGTTCGAAATCGCTGCACACACGAGTCCCAGAGCGCACCATTTCAGAATACATCTCCATGAACCCCTCCATTAAGACAACAACCCAGAACATATAACAAAGAAAATGTAGCTGCTTCCAGATATCTATACCTGTTTTGGTCGTTGCTTTCAATGCTTTGAGTGATCACGACCATTTCATAAACACTCACGGCATTTAACCTCCCTCACTTGCAGGAGTAGTATAAACTAATGAGAAACCTCCAAATAGAACTAAAAGAGTAAGACCCAGAACCAACACGTTCTTCCCCATTGCTTCAGTGTGCTCAAAACGATCACCAAGAACAGCTCAACCTGGCGGTGAGCGGCGACTGGAGACGTCAGAGTCGATGGCGAGCAGCGGCTTGGCGGCAGAGATGGAGGGTCTGGGACTCGCGGGTAGAAAAATGAAGGGGAAGGTAAGGATGAGGGGGAGCATATAAGAGAACTGATGGGCAATTATTTTACGTCAATATGAATTATAATCCATTTCATTCGCTTCCTATTCTCTAAAATATAGTACTTTTATTAATTTTAGATGATTTTTTTTTTTTGAAAAGAAAATTTTAAATTAGTTATTTTATTTTTAAGTTAGTGTCTAGAGTATATCATCCACATTATTTGGCCTTTAGATAGTGAGAGGAGATGAATTGTGATGAATTGTGAATAGTAATGAAATTATTAATTAAAATTAAATAAAATGAGGTGAATCCATCCTTGTATCCAAACGGATCGGTAAGATTTTATTTGTAAAATTCAAATATTAACTTTTAAATTATTAGATTATATCATGTAAACACTTTATTATGTGTAGTTATTGTATTCTACATACTAACTTGAGAATTTAATTTTTCATTTTAAATAGTGATAAATAATGTCACATCAATAAAATAAAAATAGGATGAAAATCTAACATATAAGATTTTCCATAGATCGAAAATCCCACTTAAAAAGACTCACCACAACATTTTAATTCAACCATTTTAATCTGGTACTACTAAAATATTTGAGACATGTTTGTTTTCAGAAAATATCACATCTCATCTTATATGAATTTCATCATTATAACTTTTTCAAATTTCAATACAAAATAAAATAAACAATTCAACTTTTTATAACCATTTTATTTTATCTCATCTAATCATTACAATTTTTTCAAATTCTAATATAAAATAAAATAAACAATTTAATTTTTACAAATTCTAATACAAAAATAATATTAAAAAATATATTCTAATAATACTTTATTTAACTTTTTAACTTTAATCTCAACTCATATCAACTTATCACATCTCATCTCATCTTATTTCCGAAAACAAATGAGATGAGATAAGATGAGATGATTTTAGATAAAAATTAAAAGTTAAATAAAA